>CM065702.1:341567-386210 GCA_017654935.2 Phymorhynchus buccinoides
ACCAACTCTGAAATTGTCGGTCTAAATCAACTAATCAGTACGCCAACAGGAATTACCTCCTCATCTGAAACACTGATAGACCACGTGTACTCAAGCAAAGAAGATAATATAATTGAAATATGTTCTCCCCATTGTGGTTGTAGTGACCACTTACCTATCTGTGTCACGTGGCTCAAAAAAGGTGCCAGGGTTCCTAAACCTGGCCATAAAGTAATTACGTACAGATCCTTCGCTAATTTTAATAAGGATGCCTTTCTGAAAGATCTTGTCCAATCTCCGCTGTCTAGTTCACTGATCCTGATTTAGCTTTTGAACTTTGGCATAAGAGTTTCATAGAAATTTATAACAAACATGCACCTTTTGTCACAAAAAGAGTTAGACATTCACCAAAGCCACCGTGGATTACAGAGAAAATTGAATAAGCTATTCGAATTAGAGATACTTTATTGAAATCCAAACAATTTGAACAATTAAAAAAACAGAGAAATAGTGTTACATTCATGCTTCGCCGTTCAAAAAAGAAATATTTTAATGATTTAGTGTTCACTTATTCTAAAAATAACTCAAAGCCCATTTGGAAAGCTATAAACACTCTAACCCGTAAAAACTCAGACAAAACATCCGTTGTTCCCACAGAAATGTCAACCGATTCACTAAATCGTCATTTTTCTAATGTAGCTAACGTTACCGTTAAACATGATAGGTCTGAACAAAATGATCTCAAATTGCTGAAAGATGTCTGTGTGTCAAAAGAAATTAAATCCGAACTAGCTGTTCCTGCAATAACAGTTTGTGATGTTTATCTTTATCTTAATCATTTAAAACAAACAGGTACACGTGGTCTTGATGGCTTAGATGGAATTATTCTTAAGCTTAGTGCTCCTCTCATTACAGACACACTGACTTATCTATGCAACCTCTGTATCGATAAAAGTTATTTTCCTAACATTCTGAAGCAAGCTAAAGTTATACCACTTTTTAAATCTGGTGATAAAGCTGACCCTTCAAACTATAGACCTATTTCGCTCGTTTCTGTTCTTTCTAAACCTCTAGAAAAGCATTTTAACAAATATATAACTTCTCATTTATCTAAATATGATTTAATACACCCTAATCAATCTGGCTTTAGATCCAATCACTCTTGCCACACAGCTTTGACTAATCTTGTTGACCAATGGCTTGCAAACATAGATGATTTAAAAATGACAGGGGTCCTTTTCGTAGACTTCGCCAAAGCATTTGATGTCATCGACCATAATCTACTACTGCAGAAAATGGCAATATATAGATGATTTAACAATGACAGGGGTCCTTTTAGACTTCGCCAAAGCATTTGACTTCAACCATAATCTACTACTGCAGAAAATGTCATATATAGACCATAATCAGGGGTCCTACTGACTTCGCCAAAATGGCAATGATGTAATCAACCATAATCTACTACTGCAGGGGTCCAAACGTAGATGATTTAAAAAAGCATTTCCTCTTATGTAGATCAACAAAGCATTTGATGTAATCAACCATAATCTACTACTGCAGAAAATGGCAATATATAGATGATTTAACAATGACAGGGGTCCTTTTTAGTAGACTTCGCCAAAGCATTTGATGTAATCAACCATAATCTACTGCTGCAGAAAATGGCAATATATAGATGATTTAACAATGACAGGGGTCCTCTTAGTAGACTTCGCCAAAGCATTTGATGTAATCGACCATAATCTACTACTGCAGAAAACAGGCTTCGCCAAAGCATTTGATGTCATCGACCATAATACTACTGCAGAAAATGGCAATATATAGATGATTTAAAAATGACAGGGGTCCTCTTAGTAGACTTCGCCAAAGCATTTGATGTAATCGACCATAATCTACTGCTGCAGAAAATGGCAATATATAGATGATTTAAAAATGACAGGGGTCCTTTTCGTAGACTTCGCCAAAGCATTTGATGTAATCGACCATAATCTACTACTGCAGAAAATGGCAATATATAGATGATTTAAAAATTACAGGGGTCCTTTTAGTAGACTTCGCCAAAGCATTTGATGTAATCGACCATAATCTACTACTGCAGAAAATGGCAATATATAGATTATATAACAATTACAGGGGTCCTTTTAGTAGACTTCGCCAAAGCATTTGATGTAATCGACCATAATCTACTACTGCAGAAAATGGCAATACATAGATGATTTAACAATTACAGGGGTCCTTTTAGTAGACTTCGCCAAAGCATTTGATGTAATCGACCATAATCTACTACTGCGGAAAATGGCAATATATAGATGTTCAAATTCTGTCCTTCAGTTCATCAAATCATTTATTACAAATCGTAAGCAGACTGTTTTCCTTCATAATAAACAATCTAGTTCTTTATCAATCAAATTCGGGGTTCCACAAGGATCAGTTATAGGTCCCCTTTTGTTTTTACTATATATCAATGATCTTCCTCTTCATATTAAAGACCCTTGTGATATGTTTGCCAATGATACGTCAATTCACACTAACCATACTGATCTCAATCAGTTATCCTTTAAATTACAAGAAAATGTAGATCAGCTAGTTGAATGGACAGAACTTAACCACATGACATTGAATGAACAAAAAACAAATGTAACATCACGACAAAAACGACAAAACTTAACCTTTTCTTTGCCTCCAATATATATTCACAATAAACAAATTGAAGTAGTCAGTTCTCACAAAGTTTTAGGGGTTACCTTAGACAATAATCTTTCTTGGTCTCCCCATATTAGTAGTTTGAGCAAACGTGTCTCACAAAAAGTCTTCCTCCTCTCTAAAATTAAAAACTTTCTTAATCTCGATGCCCGTAAGCACTTATTTTATGCATGTATTCAATCACACATAGATTACGCCTCTACACTCTTCGATTCAAGTAGTGCCAACACATTAAAGCCATTAATCAATGTTCATAAGCGAGCCCTTAAAGCAGTCCTCCTAAAATCGTCTTCTCTAACTTTTCAAGATTACATCACAATACATTTTTTTACCTCTTACAGACAAACTTCAATACAACAAAGCTGTCATGATGTTTAGAATAATCAATGGTTTTGCACCTCCAACATTAATTAAAAAGTTTCCAATCAACCAATCTAGATATACTAACAATATTGTTATTCCAAAACCTAGAACTGATCTTTTCAAAACAAGCTTAACATACTCAGGTGGTACTCTTTGGAATTCCTTAACAACTAATCTTAAGCAGAAAAGCAGCATTACTTCCTTCAAAAACGCGTATCAAAATATTCTATTTCAGAGATTAAAAGAAAACATGTCAACTGTATCCAGATAACCATTCTATTATTGGGTATGCAATACCCTCATCAGAAGATGTGGATACATATTAAGTTACTTGAATGATGATATCTATGATTGCTGATTTTGATATAATATGTGATAACATATTTGTTTGATACTTTTGTATGATATAACTTAATTTGTTTATTACTATCATACTATTACTGATAATGATAATGATGAGGAGTGTTATCCTTTGCTGATTTTATGTTTGCATGATGTGACATTTTGTGTGTGTTTTTTGCCTGTACTTTAAATTCCAAAATTTCCCCATCCTTATCCCCCTCTGTGCCTCTTCCCCCCTCCTCCCTCCCTTTTCTTCTCATTTCTGCATGTACATATATTATTTAGCTTTCTTGTTTGATTTACTTTATTTTTCCCCAGGGCTGGGTGGAAAAAAGCATGTAACTTGCTTATCTCATGTTCCCAGGTTAAATAAAAATTTCTTTTCGTTTCTCTCTCTCTCTCTCTCTCTCTCTCTCTCTCTCTCTCTCTCTCTCTCTCTCTCTCTCTCTCTCTCTCTCTCTCTCTCTCTCTCTCTCTCTCTCTCTCTCTCTCCGCAAACACAGATAAATAGGCCAGGCAAGGTTGTCAAGCTAAGGAAATAAACTTTCTTAACTACAATGTGGAAAATTTGTACAATAACATTTCTGATGTTTCTTTTATGAACTATGTGAGTAATTTTGATATAGTTTGTCTAACTGAAACCTTTATTGGTGCTTCGTTTGACTGGAGTTGTTTGTTTGCCGATTATGTAAAATTTGTTGCTCCTGCTAAAAAGCTGTCAGTGCACGGTAGAAACTCAGGTGGAGTAGTATTACTAATAAAAAAATGTTTTGCTCAGTATGTTAAAGAAATTAAATTTGAGTGTGATAATGTTGTTGCTGTCCAGGTTAATAAATGCGTGTTTGGCGTTGATAAAGATGTGGTACTGATTGCTAGCTATGTTGTTCCTGAAGGAGGGCCGGCATATCGTGATAAAGAGTTAAAAGATGGTATTGTTATTATTGAAGAACGTGTTTTGCAAACGATTGATTATGATAATGTGCATATAATTGTGTGTGGAGATATGAATGCTAGGACGGGCAAGGAACAACTCAAAGAAGAACAAATGTTGAACTATGTACAGAATACAGATAATGATGATAGTGATGATGATGATAATGATTTGTATTGCTTTAAACGTAAATCTAAAGATGTAACTATAAATAACTTTGGACGTTCATTGCTGGATTTTTGTTTCCTGTTTGACCTTGTAATTATGAACGGTTCCTGTAATACTGATATAGAAGGAGAGTTTACTTTTGTGGCACCACAAGGGTGTAGCGTAATCGATTATTTTCTTGTATGAAGGGAAGTAACTTCATTCTGTAACTTAACTGTCAACGATTGTCTCTTTTCATGGCATTTACCTGTACAGCTGACTTGGAAGCATTGTTCTGTTGAGAAAGATGTTGTTTTAATGCCTCAGTTGGGTGAAGAGCGAGTTGCGTGGTGTGAAGAGAGTGTACATGTGTATAAAACTGAGTTAAATTCTAACGAGTTTAAACAGAGTATAGCTAAAGCGACCGATTGTTTGGATACAGATGTAAACAAATGTGTTGAAGTTTTTGTTAACGCCCTTTATGGGGCTGCTGCATGCATGGTTAGAACGATTGGTGGAAACATTAAAACTTCTAATGAATGGTTTGATAGAGAATGTGAGAACAAGAAAAGGCTGGTTAAAAGACTACTTCAACAATTTCGACGAGCTAAATCAGCAAAAGGGAAAAAAGAAAAACATGCTAGATATGTTAAAGAAAGAAAGGAATACGTTGATTTAAGAAAAGAAAAAAAAGAATATGATTTAAAGAGGCTAGACAAATTAAAACAGTCAATTAACGACCCTAGACAGCTTTGGTCAACAATAAGGTCAATTAATCGAAGGAAATTTATATACAATGAAATAACCTCCCAGCAATGGCATGCCCATTTTGCAAGTGTATTTAACTCTTTTGATACAGAACAAAATGCCACATCTGAAGAAAATGTTGAAGTCAGAGAAGTTCAAGATGAACCTTTATTTAACGAGCCTTCAACAGTGCAAGAGGTAAGATCCAGTATAAAACATCTGACAAATGGAAAAAGTAGTGGGCTAGATAAAATTATTAGTGAAATGTTAAAGCATGTAGATGATTCTATTCTTAAGTTTTGGGTCTTGCTTTTTAATAAATTGTTTGATGGTGGAACATTTCCAATTGAATGGTCTAAGTCTATTATGGTTCCCATCTATAAGAAGGGAAACCCTAACAATCCAGATACCTACAGAGGGGTTGCTTTAACTAGTGTAATTAGTAAGGTTTATACTCATATTTTAAACAAAAGACTATCAACTTGGGCAGAAAGGGAGGGAAAGATAGTGGAAGAGCAGGCAGAGTTCAGAGCAGGATACAGCACTGCAGACCATATTTTCACTCTATATACTTTATTACAAAAATTTCTCATGAGAAATACTAAACTATGCATTGCTTTTGTCGATTTTAAAAAAGCGTTCGATTCAGTTAATAGAAATGCATTATGGCATGTTCTCAGGAAAAATGCACTTCGAGGAATATATGATTCTGTGATTGCATGCGTGCGGGGAAAAGGCGTTTATTCTTATATATTTTTTTGCCCTCGTGGTGTCAAACAAGGTTGTCTTTTAAGTCCGCAGTTATTTGCCTTCTTTATAAACGAACTGTCAATTGAAATGTCGAAAAATGGTAGACATGGTGTGCAACTACTTTCTGGAGCTGTAGAAATGTTTATGTTGCTCTTTGCTGACGATGTAATTTGAGTCTGCAATACAGCAATTGGTTTTCAAAATCAACTTGATAGTTTTAAGAATGAAGCAGTTAGACTGCAATTATCTGTAAACCTTGATAAAACAAACATCATAGTTTTTAGAAATGGTGTGCATTTGTCACATGGAGAAGCATGGTTTCATGATAATGTTAAAGTAATGGTAACTAACGCATACAAATACCTTGGGATGATATTTACAACTAGATTAAGCTTCAATACTGGTTTGTATGAATCATATAGGAAAGGGAAGAAAGGTGTAACAGAAATATTAAGATGTATGAGGAAATTACATGCGATAGACCCTTCTTTATTTTGGAAATTATTTGATACACAGATAGTTCCTATGTTAACTTATGCTGCAGAAATATGGGGCCTTGAAGAAAACATTCACATGGAAAAGGTACACACGCTAGCTATAAAACGATTTCTAAACATACCATTACACTCATCAAATACAATAGCATATGGGGATTCCGGAAGGTATCCCCTATACATAAAAAGTTTTGTAAAATGTGTTAAATATTGGCTAAAGCTTACACAGTTACCTGAAAGTAGAATATGTAGACAAGCATTCAACATGTTAGTACATCAATCTGAATTAGGAAAAAATAATTGGGTTAGTAAAGTAAAGCATATTTTGTCTATTAATGGATTTGGTATAATATGGCTTGGAGACGTAAGATGCTTTACACTTGAATTTAAAGACCGTTTAATAGCTTGCTTTAAGCAAAACTGGCACTCCAAGTTAGAAGACAGTGACAAGTACTCTTGGAGTACTCTTGGTATCATTCGTTTAAAAGTATTTTACAACCAGAAAAATGTCTAATGGTAGTCACCAATAAATGGCATAGGGATACATATGCTAGACTTAGAAACAGAACACTGGGTTTAAAAGCAAATAGAAGGTGGTTTGACCCCGAAGATAGAATAAATGGTGTGTGTATGATGTGTACAACTGGTATTATCGAAAACGAAGGACATTTCATATTCCACTGTGTTGCTTACAAGGAAATCAGAATGAGATCACAGCTTTCTAACAAATTTATTTATAACAATCATGATCTGTGCAGCTTATTATCTTCTGATAATGAAAACACTATTGTTTCGTTAGCCAAATATGTTGCAGAAGCATTTAATGTTAGAAAAAAGAGAATGCTTATTTATGATGTATGAAAGTAATGTGTGCTCATTATGTCATATCTCGTGTTATATGAGCTTGAGAATCTTGTGTATGTTATATAAATGTTTCGTTGTTTGTTTGTTTGTTTGTTTGTTTTCATGTTTGGTTTCAGCTTGCTATTGTAATACTTTTTCTGAATTATTGGTATGTTTAATCCGTTTCATCACTTTTCTTAATAAGTTGGTTTTCATTTTTATTATTGCTTTTTTGAGTTTCATGATTTATGTTCCTTAACTTCGGCGCTGCAAGAAACAGTTCACCACATTGACATAAAGGCTGTATTTGTGCCATTGTCAATAAAACAATGTCTGAAGCATATCTCTCTCTCTCTCTCTCTCTCTCTCTCTCTCTCTCTCTCTCTCTCTCTCTCTCTCTCTCTCTCTCTCTCTCTCTCTCTCTCTCTCTCTCTCTCAATAATATCACATTAGACAATTGGTTTGATCACTTTAAAATGCTGTTAGGAAAAGATTTCAACAATGATGATGCACTACTAAGGAATAGTGATGAAAGAGAGGAAGAAAGTTATCTTAATCGCCCCATTTCTAAAGATGAACTACTTTTTGCACTAAGAAAATTAAAGAATCGTAAATCCGCAGGACCAGATGGTATAATTGGGGAATTACTAAAGCATGCTTCAAAGTCAGAATTAATTCTATTTTTGTTGTTGTAATTTTCTTTAATTCATTGTTTTTAAGGGGATTTATCCAGATAGTTGGGCTGAATCCATTGTTCTTCCTCTCTATATAAAAAGGTAATGTAAATGATCCAAATAACTATAGGGGAATTTCGTTATGTAGTGTAAGCAGTAAGTTATATAGTACAATTATCAATCGTAGACTTCAGGAATGGGTTGAAATAAATAATATCACTGGGAGTTCCAAGCTGGATTTAAGCGTAATTATTCAACGATAGATCTTATTTTTACTTTGATGGCTTTTGTACAGAAACAATTTTCTCTTAATCGCAAATTATACGTGGCCTTTATCGATTTAGAGAAGGCATTTGATTCCATGAATAGAAGTATTATGTGGCCTATATTAGTTAAAGCTGGTATTCATGGTAAACTCTTAAAATGTATTATGAGCATGTATGATTGTGTGAATGCTAGGGTTAGATGTGGGGGAAAAATATCAGATTATATTCAATGTACTGCTGGGGTAAAGCAAGGTGATGTTTGCAGCCCAATTCTTTTTTTCATTATTCATTAATGAGTTAGCGTCTGAGGTTGTTAGTAAGGGACGACATGTGCACAATTAATAGGGGATATTTTGGAAATGTTTATTCTTATTTTAGCTGATGATGTTGTTTTGATGTCTGAAACTGTTGTAGGACTTCAAGTACAATTAAATAGCTTATGTAATGCAGCTAATTCACTTCATTTGAAAGTAAATATGTCTAAAAGCAATATCATTGTGTTTCGAAAAGGGAGGTATTTAGGGGCTAGGGACAAGTGGACTTATGGAGGAGTAGTTATGCCTGTTGTTAATGTTTATAAGTATATAGGGAATATATTTTTCAACAAAACTTAGTTTTAATGTAACATGTAGAGATTTGGCAAGAAGAGCTAAACTAGCATTGTTATGTATCATGCACAAATTATCAAAGCTTGAGAATAAATCCCTTGCATTATGTTTTGAGTTGTTTGACTCACAAGTTCAACCTGTTGCTTTGTATGGGGCTGAAATATGGGGGCTTTATAACTCTGCAGTTCAATGTGAAAAAGTACACTTATTTGCTTTGAAAAGGTTTTTAGGTGTAACTATGCAAACCCCGAATGACCTGCTTTATGGTGAAACTAACCGATACCCTATAACTGTTAATTCTGCTTGTAAATGTTTTTCTTAATGTTTCAAAATTCATAGAATGGAAGCTTCAAGACTTCCAAAAAAGGCATATAATATGTTGTACATTTTATATATGGGAGGTAAAATTAATTGGGTGTCTAAAGTGAAATGTAAACTCTATGAACTAGGATTTGGTTATGTTTGGCTTAATCAAGGGGTAGAAGATATCAACAGTTTTATGTGTGTGCTACGTGCTATGATGATTCATTGTCAGTGGCAGGAATGGTCTAGCCGAATTGATAATAGTAATAGATTTGACTTGTTTAGGCAAATTAATGTGAATCATTGTGTTCCGACCTACTTATCTATGAATATTGACAAACATTTAAAATTTATTATGACTAGATTCAGATTTGGAGTTTCTGACCTACTGATACATTACTACCGTTATAGACGTCATGTTGAGAGAGACCTTATTTGTCCATTATGTAAATGTGCCTCAGAAAATGAAATTCATTTTGTTTTTTCTTGTCCTGTATTGAATGATCTCAGGTTTCAGTTAATACCTCGGAAGTATTACAGCCAACCGTCTTTGTTTAGATTAGGAATGTTAATGTCGTCAACCAATGAAGAAGTCGTTAAAATGTTTGCAGTATATTTGTATAAAGCCTTTAAAATCAGGTCTACCTTAATATGCAGTTAGAGGTTGATGATTCCCGCATGTTATGCTTATGTTTTGCTTTGTGTGTACTTATTATTTATTATGTCTGATTATGCCTGACTATGTTCTATTGTATCACCCCCTGATGAGGGGCTATGGCCTTGATTGATTAAATATCCGCATCCGTATCCATCTCTCTCTCTCTCTCTCTCTCTCTCTCTCTCTCTCTCTCTCTCTCTCTCTCTCTCTCTCTCTCTCTCTCTCTCTCTCTCTCATTCTGAAGGCTAAGAAGTCTCTCTCTCTCTCTCTCTCTCTCTCTCTCTCTCTCTCTCTCTCTCTCTCTCTCTCTCTCTCTCTCTCTCTCTCTCTCTCTCTCTCATTCTGAAGGCTAAGAAGAATTTGAAGGGCACACAAATCTTTGTCGGCAAGGACTTTTCTGCTGGAGTCAGGGATACGAGGAAGAAATTAGGCAACTTTATGAGACAGAAGAGAAATGAAGGGGCGCAAAAGGTAATCAGGGTTTATGATCATCTTATTGTTGATGGGGAGAAGTACTATCTGTCTGTTGATGGAAAGGGGTTAGTGAGGGAAGGAGGAAATCGCAATAATAACAGATAATGGGTTGGCAGCCTTTGCTTGCGCAAACGAATTGATGGCCTGGGTGGTTCCTTTGATGCTCTTGTTCATTGCAAAAATAAAGACCGTGATTCTTTTGATTTTCAAAATGATGATGAATATGTTTCTTTTGCTTCTTTCAGAAATGATTAAATAGATTCTTTCAATAATTGCAATGATGATAAGCATAATGAACAAGATTCATTTGATGTTTATAATAATGAAGAGCATGATGATGATGAACATGATTCTTTTGATGTCTGCAATGATTTTGAGCTTGATTTATTGGATGATTGCAATAACGATGAGCATGGTTCTCTTGAAGAATGCAGTGATGTTATGCAGGATTCTCCTAATGTAATTAATGCTGATGAAAAACTAAGCTGTTATTGTGATTATGATGATTTTTTGTGTGTAAACCACCCTTTCAGACCTACCCTAGTGGGGCAGCACAGTTACAGAAAGGGTGTCGGGTTCGGGGTAGATAGGTTAGGATTTCCTTAAAAAAAGGTAGAAAGAGAAAAGAGATTTTAAGAAGAAAGAATTGAAGAGGGTGAAGGAGTTCAGTAGACTTTCACAACGAGGGATACACAATAAACCAAAGGAGACAATTTGGAATTTTCACTCTTTAATCAATCTACTAAACTACAAAAGAAATAAAAGTATATCATAAAAGGAAAGGATATAAAAGGATAAGAAAAGGAAAAGGAAACTAAGTAAAAGAAAGGACTCTAGCAACAATGTGACCTGTAACAACAATGACATAACACAAGCATACAGCAACAGGCTCACAATGAACTAGAATAATAAAAGGATGTTACGATCAACATCCTTAAAACAATAACATGAAAACCAACGATGAACATAATAGGGATATCTTCTCAGTGATCAACAACGAATTAATTATTATCAAAAGGAGATAACCCCTGGACACTCTCGAGGATTACTTATAGCAAGCCTAGTCCCTTGTTTTGGATTTGCATAGGCTAGTTACAGAGAACAACCTATCCAGAACAATGACACACGTTTAACGCCATCAGTTAAACCTAAGCTATCCAAGCCGAAATTATCTCTTTCTGAAATTCAGACTAACTTCAACAAGTTTTACATCTATCCTCGTGTCTTATTAACCATCCTTTGATTCAATCAATCACGATAATCCCAAATAACATCGTCAATAGCATTCAATACACGACAATTACCAATACACATAAAGATAAACTAACAGTATGACTTTCTAACATTAAACAACAAGAAAGCACATGTTTCCGTTTACCTTCAACCCATTAGACCTAGTCTCAATGAACTCCTTCATTTAGACCATGACCATCCTTTTCAACAAAGGTCCTACTCAACAAATGGACCTCGCCTCCCTTAGCAGTACAAAAGGGGCCAATACAAAAGGCAGCCAAGAAGGCCTACTTTTGTTCACACCCTCAGGCAACTGTCCACTACAGCTCGCCTGACCCGACTCTAAACTTATCAAGTGGCCAAGAACTCGTGGTTAATTCTACTATTCAATTAAACCGTCTCGCCCTTTCAAACCCAATAAACTCCATCAAATTACCTAGGTAACAAATCTGCCTAGATCATCTTACAATGAGGCTCTCTAACCTAACAAAACAGCAAAAGTATATACATCGTCAAACAATCATGATCATCTCAACTAACAAAGCTACACAATCGTGGAAGGTTAAATCATCCATAAACAGAAAATAATACTAACCTTCACTGACACACATTATGAGAGATTTGACTCTCTCAACAATAAGAGAGAGAGAGAGAGAGAGAGAGAGGAGAGAGAGAGAGAGAGAGGAGAGAGAGAGAGAGAGAGAGAGAGAGAGAGAACGATGCCGTCTATGGGAACATGTTTGGATCAAAACTAGTAATCCAGTTTCAATTCAATTTGGTTTTCTTCCAATAAAACGCTTTAACAGAAAGAAGATCTCAATTGAATTCTACAACCAAAAATAACGCGAAATCCCATGAAGACTGTTCCCTTAGAAATATCGGAAATGCATATTACAAACATGGCAATCTTTATCTCACAAAATCAATGACGAACTAGAAAAATCAAAGTTCTAAAATGTCAATACTCACACACACATCCCAGGCAAAGGACTGAACACCAGTTACAGACTTCAGAGTCTTCAGAACAAGTTCAGACTTCTGCTGCTGGTCATACAAGAGAAAGCCTAGAACGCTTTCACGAAATATATAGCAAGCTTCTACCCACATTTAGCCCTCGGATCCTAATACCTAATCTCATTGGATATCTGACCAGTGGTTCGTTTCTGATTGGTCACTTTAACAAACAGTTTAATTTCATTGGATTGAACATTTCACCTCTTTAGTAGGTTATGACATCCCTTGTGGACAACGACAACGCCTCAGCTGTACAGATAGCCCTGGGCAGCTGGGGGAATGAACTGAAACAAAGTTCCTAGCAAACCCTCCCAGACAAGTATGGCTAAGTCTCTGAGGTTCTCATTTAACCTACCTCGAAGGCTAGGGTAGGGTGTGGGCACTTCACAATCACAAAGGCCAAGGTGATTAAAGCTTAAGAAAAGATTTTGGCATCCCTCCCCCCTCTGTGGACAGACAGACTGGCGCCTATTGTCCACTCAAACCGAACTTGTAAATCTACTTAGGGGAGACCTTCACACACCCTGGGGATACCTGTGTCTATACACTCGAGACAGACAAGGAAACAACCACACCTACATACAAACACTGGTACAAACGCTTACGTGTTGCATACACACACACACAACCGCATAAGCATAACTAGTACACTTTTTACAAGGGTGTACATGTGTTATGAAAATTCTATTGTGTGTGAGAAAGTGAGTATGTGCTCGAATAAAATAACAATGGATATTTATAATGAATCGTTGTTTGGTGGAAACGTATCTGATAGCAATAGTGAAAGTAGTGGATCAGATGGTGTGTATTCTCTTCCTGCACAGCAGGGTAGTGCGGATAAACAAAGAGACTTTAAATTCATGCACTGGAATGTTAACGGTATTCAATCAAAACTATGCGATCCAGATTTTTTGTCTTTTGTGATATCATTTGATTTTGTTTGTTTAGTCGAAACATTTGTTTCTACCATTCATTGTGATGTTTTTCAGGGATTTAATGTTTACTGTAAGCCAGGAACTAAACTGTCAAGAGCGGGAAGGCCCTCTGGTGGCGTTGTGTGTTTAATTAGAAAGGAATTGGAACCGTTTGTGAGGCAGATAAACTCAAATGAAAAAAACACTTTACTTTTTGTAATTAACAAGGGTTTATTTGGCCTTGAGAAAGACGTTTTGTATGTCTGTGCATATGTGCCACCTGAGGGTTCTCCGTACTATAATGTTGTTGGTGATGGAATGGATGGAATAAGCATGCTTGAAAATATCATCATAGATGGTGCTGTAATAAACAATGATTACTGTATTGTTCTTTCAGGGGATCTTAATGCTAGAACCTCTAATGTCTCTCAGATTCTTTCTGTAGAAAATGATTTGGATTATTTGCAAAAAAGTCAATCAACATGCTTGGAAAGGAACTCTCAGGACAAGTCTATGAATTCATATGGTAAATTGATGTTGAATATGTGCACTACCTTAGATGTCTGTATTTTAAATGGGTTATGTAATGGTGATAAAGATGGTAAATATACTTACATTTCGTGTTTTGGCAGCAGTGTCATTGACTATTTCTTGTTATCTACTGACCTTTATTGTTTTATAATAGATTCCTGTCAACTTAACGTTTCAGAGCGGATTGAATCTGCACATTTACCCGTATCACTTTCAATACGTTTTCCTCATGAGAATCGGGTTAAAGGGTTAAATAGAATAAATGGAGAAGTAACCGAAAAATTCATTTGGAATCCTGATTTTGTTGAATGTTTTAGAGAAAATGCTACTGGAGATAAATTGGAACATGCATATAACCTCATTGATGTTGACATCGATTTAGCCTTAGACACGTTTAATAGTTGTTTGAAAGATATTTCAGGATGTATGAAAAAAAGGGTCTTTTTAAATGTAGAAAGGTAAGGAATTGTCTTTCAAAATACTGTCGTACATTGGATAAAAATGACCAACATGCCCTTGGTATAAAAATAAGAGAATATAAGCACTTGCTAGATTCTAAAAGAAACACTTTTAATAATGATTTTGGATAATTTAACTAACTCTGTCAATGATCAAAAAGTGTTTTGGAGTAATGTGCGTAAAGCCATTCCAAACAGATACAAAGTGAACAATCAAATAACAGAAGCAGACTGGTACAAGCATTTTAAAGCACTTTTAGATATGGAAGATGACCAAGTAACCGAGAACCTTGAAATATTGGATATGGAGGAAAATGAAAGTGTAAATGGGCCAATAACGGAAGAAGAGGTTGTGTTGGCTATTAGAAAATTAAAATCAAAGAAAGCTGCAGAACCTGATGATGTGATTGCTGAAATGTTAAAGTTTGCTGGTTCAAAAATCATTCCTTTCCTTGTTAAATATTTAAATGTACTGTTTAATAGTGGAACATTTCCTGAGAGTTGGTCAGAATCGACTATTTTACCATTGTTTAAGAAAGGTGACAATAGATATCCTAATAATTATAGGGGGATTAGTCTGTGCAATATAGGTAGTAAAATTTATGGGAGTATTATTAACAGGAGACTACAAACTTGGATTGATGATAATAATATTACAGGGGAACACCAAGCAGGGCTTAAAAAGGGATACTCAACCATAGATCATATTTTTACCTTGTTTTCGTGTGTTCAAAAGCAATTTAATGCTATTCATGGTAGAAAACTCTATGTGGCCTTTATCGATTTCGAAAAAGCCTTTGACACAATTAATAGAAAGATAATGTGGCCAATACTTTTAAAGAATAAAATTAATGGGAAACTATTTTGATGCATAAAAAGTATGTACGCTAATGTCAGGGCAAGAATTAGATGTGGTGCAAAACTAACTGATGTTATAACATGTTCATCTGGAGTAAAACAGGGGAATGCACTTAGTCTGGTTCTTTTTTCTTTGTACATAAATGAATTAGCTATGAATGTTATGGAAAATGGTAGACATGGTGTTTCATTTCTTACAGATGCCTTAGAATTATTTATTCTTCTGCTTGCAGATGATGTTGCACTGTTATCTTAAACTGTTGTAGGGCTTCAAAATCAATTGAACAATCTTTATCGTTCTTCTTTACGTCTTGGTTTGAAAGTATTATGAAGAAAACCAATGTAATAGTTTTTAGAAAAGGTGGATACTTAGGGTCAAGAGAAAGATGGTTTTTGGGTGATATAATGATACCTGTTGTAAATTCATACAAATATTTAGGCATTCAGTTTACAACTAAGTTAAGTTTAAATGTAGTCTGTATAGACTTGGCAAGTAAAGCAAAACATGTTTTGTTATGTGTTATGCGCAAGTTGAATGCTTTAGATATTTTCTCAGTGGAGATATTCTTTAAAAATTTTGATACGCAGATTGCACCAATTGCTTTATATGGGTCAGAAATATGGGGCCTAGACGCAGCAGCCAGACATGTAGAGAAATTTCATACATTTGCACTGAAGAAGTTGTTAGGCGTCACTTTACGTACACCAAATGATTTGATATATGGAGAGCTAAATAGATATCCTATTACTATTACTGCTAGAGTCAATTGTATTAGATACTGGCTTAAATTGATACACATGGGAGACCACAAATTGCCAAAGAAATCGTATTTAATGTTGTTTAAGTTAGATGAGAAGGGAAAACTTAACTGGGTTACAAATGTACGCAAATGTTTATGTGAAAACGGATTTATGTATGCATGGTTGAATCAGGGCGTTGGATGTTGCAGGCAGTTTATTAAAACCTTTAGACAGAGATTAATTGACAATCGATGGCAAGTCTGGAATGATCATATACAAAATAGTGATAGATTTTATATGTACAGGATGTTTGGAATCGAAGATCACGTTGTTCAAATCTATTTGACAAGTCGTATAGCTAGACACCTGAAGTTTATAATGATTAGATTCAGATTTGGAATTTCGGATCTGTTTGTACATTCAAAACGTTATTCAAACATAGACAATTTAATATGCCCTATTTGTAAAGAAGGGCAAGATAATGAGTTGCATTTTGTATTTACATGTCCATTTTTCAACGATCTTAGAAAAGAATTAATTGCACCTAAATTTTACAGGAATCCTAGTTTATTTAAACTTAGTCTCCTTATGTCCAGTAGAAATGAAAACACAAATCAAAAGTTGTGTATATTTTTGTACAAGGCTTTTAAACTTCGAGATATCGTACTATCGTGAGTATTTTTTTGTTTGTTTTTTTTGTTTCTTTTAGTTTTTGTATTTGGATGATTGATTCTGTGTATTTTGAAATATTGTCACACACCCTTCCAAAAAGGGGCGATGCCTTTTCGGGAATAAAACATTGTCATTGTCATTGTCTCTCTCTCTATCTGTCTCTCTCTCTCTCTCTCTCTCTCTCTCTCTCTCTCTCTCTCTCTCTCTCTCTCTCTCTCTCTCTCTCTCTCTCTCTCTCTCTCTCTCTCTCTCTTTCTCTCTGTCATGTCTCTGAAGAATATGCAACAAATAAAAGTCCACTATTGATGTTGTGCGAAGAATATAGTTGTAAGAATAATCTTCTAAAGCTTTGAACAATTGATGTTCTCATTCGAAAAGGCTTTTAAAGATTCTTATAAAGAAAATCTCTGAAGCCAGCAAGCCTTGCCTGGCATACAATTCGGACAAGAACACGAGATGGCAATGGGTTTGTCTTTTTACACACCTAGAATCCTTGTCGCACCTAGAGTCTGCCCAATGAAGCGTACTGGCCTCTTTTGGCAAAGGTAGGTTTGCACTGCATCAGTCTTCTCTGATTTCTTTCTGACCTGTAGAGTCTGCCTTGATAGGGCTTTAAACATGAAATGAAGTGAACTCTGTAGGCATGGGTTTACACTGCATCAGTCTTCTCTGATTTCTTTCTGGCCTGTACAGTCTGCCTTGATAGGGCTTTAAACATGAAATGAAGTGAACTCTGTAGGCATGGGTTTGCACCGTGTCAGTCTTCTCTGATTTATTTCTGACCTGTAGAGTCTGCCTTGATATGGCTTTAAACATGAAATGAAGTGAACTCTGTAGGCATGGGTTTGCACCGTGTCAGTCCTGTCCCATGCATTTCTTCTTTCCCCAGGATTAACATCGCCATGTCGGCTGTGGAGGATTATCCCCCTTTGTCACGTGCCCAGCGCGTGAAGAAAACCCTCGTGTGGCTCGTGAAGCGAACTCTGACCTTCCTCTTCTCCCACGTGGGGCTGACGTCAGCGGTGGTGGGTTACGTCATTTTGGGTGGCGTCATCTTCATGGCCATAGAGAAGAAGCACGAGCTGCAGCAGAGAGAGCGGGTGGCGCAGTACAGGGAAGAGGCTCTGGATGAGCTGCAGCAGCTGATTGTAGAGATGTACTCCCCGGACACAACAACCCAGACAAACGTCACTGATGACGTCATTAATGGTGTCCACGTCACCACAAGGCCTGGTGATGGCGTCACTGTACCCTTACTGACGGATAACTCCACCTTAATCCAGGTGACGGACACCAGGAGTGAGAACCGCCATCCACCAAGGACCACAGTCACCAAGGGAAAGGACGTGCAGTCAGGGTTTGGGGGTGTGGGCACCAGTGTTTTGCAGGAACACGGTTTGCCTCAAAGGAATCATTATGTGAAGGAAGGTAACCAGGGTAATAGAAGCGAGAAAATCAGAGTTAATAAAAAGAAGCGGAAACGAAAGAAATTCCCGAAAAGTGAGAAACTTGACCCAAGCTTCACTGACAATTTTCAGAAAAAACAAACTGTCCCAGATTACCGGTTTCCAACAAATCAAACGTTGCCATGGAAACTCTTTGGAATCTTTCCTCTATTCCCGGCCTTATCATGGACCGTGAAGACTGCCCTGGTGACATCCACACCCGCTCTGAAGATGACACCACCAAAGGAACCTAAAGAGCTCCGCCATGAAAAACACCAATCAAACGAACACTCAACACACCCACGTGGAGAAAGACAAATTTTAAAGCCCGACAAACCAAAACGTCCAATAACGAAATCCAGAGAAAAGAAAGAAAACCACAAAATTCAAAGACTGCATCAAAAACAGGAAGAAAAACGTCAAACAAAAAAACACCAAAGGCAAAATCCCAAACATGAAAATAAACGAAACCACAAACACCGAATAACTCAACATAAACAGCAAGTCCGTGAAAAAACAAGAAAAGACAACATAAATCAAAGAACAAAACTAGGACAGGGACAAACGACAAGAACAAAACTAGGGCAAGAACAAGACAAGGACAAACCAAAGACAAGAACAAAACAAGGACAAAACAGCCTTCAAACAACTGAACCCAACACAAGTCAGAAGCAGCTGCACGAAACCACGTCTCGTGAGGACGAGAGGGAGCGAGAGCTGCACGAAACCAAGTCTCGTGAGGACGAGAGGGGGCGAGAGCTGCACGAAACCACGTCTCGTGAGGACGAGAGGGAGCGAGAGCTGCAGGAAACCACGTCTCGTGGAGACGAGAGGGAGCGAGAGTTGCAGGCGGCCATGATGGCGGTGCTGAGAAGACTGGAGAACAGGACATGGGAGGCAACTGCGATGTACAACTGGGACGGTCATCTGGAGCAGAGTGACGAGGTCCAGTGGTCACTGCCTGGAGCTATGCTGTATTCTGTGACTGTGGTCACTACCATAGGTCAGTATTGATGTAATAATGGTTAATATGTATGGTCAGTTAGAGCAGAGTGATGAGGTCCAGTGGTCACTGCCTGGAGCTATGCTGTATTCTGTGACTGTGGTCACTACCATAGGTCAGCATTGATGTAATAATGGTTAATATGTATGGTCAGTTAGAGCAGAGTGACGAGGTCCAGTGGTCACTGCCTGGAGCTATGCTGTATTCTGTGACTGTGGTCACTACCATAGGTCAGTATTGATGTAATAATGGTTAATATGTACGGTAAGTTAGAGCAAAGTGACGAGGTCCAGTGGTCACTGCCTGGAGCTATGCTGTATTCTGTGACTGTGGTCACTACCATAGGTCAGTATTGATGATAATAATGGTTAATGTGTACTAGCGCAACGTCGAGTACCAGTAACGCCTAGTAACGGTAACGCCAAGTACCTGTAATGCTGAGTACCGGTTTCGCCGGGTCCGCGAAATATTATATTATTACTTTTGTCTCTCTCCCTCCTTCTATTTTCTTCTCTCATCCCGTTCTACTCCCCACCGCACCCCCTCACCCCCCATCCCAACCATCTCCCGCCCCACTCCACCCGTCGGGTTTCGTTTTGCTGCGGTTTGTGAAAAGGTGAAGCGGCGAATATCGCGCGCGTTTATAAATCGATTCGCTTCCCGTTTGGCACACAGATAGTCACTGTCCCCGGTCATCTACCTTCGAAATTTGAAGGCAATCGGTCCAGAAATACCGGAGATACGGGCGCTGAGAGGCCGGTCGATACGCGTTTCGCGCATTTGCCAAACCGCGCAAATGACACGGCCACCTTGTTTGCCATTGCTATCGCCACGTTAGGACTGATAGCAAATTTGAAGCGATTCGGTCGAAAAAACGGCGGAGTTATAAGGCCCGTTCTGTGTTCCCACGGACACACACACACACACACCCATACACACGCACGCACGCACGCACGCACGCACACGCACACACACACACACACACACACAACACACACACACACACACACACACACACACACACACACACACACGACAGTTGGCGTTTAATAATATGATGGTCAGCTGAGGCAAAGTCACTACCATAGGTCAGTATTGATGTAATAATGGTTAATATGTATGGTCAGTTAGAGCAAAGTGACGAAGTCCAGTGGTCACTGCCTGGGGCTATGCTGTATTCTGTGACTGGTCACTACCATAGGTCAGTATTGATGTAATAATGGTTAATATGTATGGTCAGTTAGAGCAAAGTGACGAGGTCCAGTGGTCACTGCCTGGAGCTATGCTGTATTCTGTGACTGTGGTCACTACCATAGGTCAGTATTGATGTAATAATGGTTAATATGTATGGTCAGTTAGAGCAAAGTGACGAAGTCCAGTGGTAACTGCCTGGGGCTATGCTGTATTATGTGACTGTGGTCACTACCATAGGTCAGAATTGATGTAATAATGGTCAATATGTATGGTCAGTTAGAGCAGAGTGACGAGGTCCAGTGGTCACTGCCTGGAGCTATGCTGTATTCTGTGACTGTGGTCACTACCATAGGTCAGAATTGATGTAATAATGGTTAATATGTATGGTCAGTTAGAGCAAAGTGACAAGGTCCAGTGGTCACTGCCTGGAGCTATGCTGTTATCTGTGACTGTGGTCACTACCATAGGTCAGTATTGATGCTAATAATGGTTAATATGTATGGTCAGTTAGAGCAGAGTGACGAGGTCCAGTGGTCACTGCCTGGAGCTATGCTATATGTGACTGTGGTCACTACCATAGGTCAGTATTGATGATAATAATGGTTAGTATGTATGGTCAGCTAGAGCAGAGTGACGAGGTCCAGTGGTCACTGCCTGGAGCTATGCTATATGTGACTGTGGTCACTACCATAGGTCAGTATTGATGATAATAATGGTTAGTATGTATGGTCAGCTAGAGCAGAGTGACGAGGTCCAGTGGTCATTGCCTGGAGCTGTGCTGTATTCTGTGACTGTGGTCACAACTAGAGGTCAGTATTGATGATAATAATGGTTAATATGTATAATAATGATAATTAATAATGCTTATATAGCGCATAATCTTGCAAAGCAACTCAATGCGCTTTTCAGGTTTCACCATTCGTACAAACATTTCTAACAGACTGGTTCACGTATCGTCAGTGGCCCTCACCATACATCTCTATGAAAATGAATACATTAGAGAATGCATTGCATATAATCATAATTATTTAATACAACACACTAACACCCACCTCCCCCTTCACCTCCCCCCCCCCCCCCCCCCAATCATCAGATTTACATAGCAAGCAATCCAGAACGCTCAAAACAGCAGTCTCGGTGCTATGATGCTTCTTATATGCTGACTGACAAACCTCGAGCAAGTATATCTGATAGGTGGGTCTGAAGCTGCCTCAACACAACTCTCTCAAGAATCTTTGACAGGAAGGGGAGGTTGGAGACTGGTCTAAAATTCTTCAACTCATTAGGGTCAAGCCCTGGGTGTTTTCAACAAAGGGGTGACCACTGCTTGTTTGAACTGTGGAGGCACTGTACCTGATGAGAGGGATTTGTTAACAGTGTCTGTAACTAGGGGGATCACATGAGAAGCACATTGTTTCAGGAGAGAAGTGGGGATGGGGTCAAGTACACAACTTTTACTGGGGGACTTGGTTATCAAGTCAGCAATCAGTTTTTCATCAACAGGTTCAAAAGAAGAAAAAGTTGGACCACAGTATTTATCAAATTGAGGAGGTTGGCATGACTCTGAGTCAAGACTGTCACGAATGCGCCTAATCTTATCTTGAATCGTTTTGGGATTTCGGAAGAAGGGATGTTCGTAGGCAAAGTGAGTGTCTTTTGTTTACCAAGGAGTTTGCCTGACACAGAAAACAACTGTTTAGAGTGTGAAACAGTTACGTTCTTTATTTGTATAGTTTTGGGTGGACAGACGGCATGGGCCGGCAGACATGTACTGCACCTCAGAGAGTCGAGTAAACACTGTCTGGAATTGTCATCTGGTCTTCGTCTGTTGTTTGTATGTCAGACATCGTTACATGGTGTCAGAAATAAAACGAACCAGCCCACGATGCAATCGTCATATTAACACAGCGTACGATCAAGTCAGTAGCTCATCGTTTGAATTGATAAACATTGGACACTGTCACTGACTGTATAGATCTAATCGGTGTGACTCGATGACCAGCGTTTGTTCAATGCCAATTTGCGTACTCCGATACCGACAACACTCCACGCGGCAGTGACGTCGCAACACAAGATTTTTTTGCAGCACTGCGTGGTTCAGTGGTACAGATGTTTTGGCTAGCTCGTCAAAATGGATTGTTTGCAAAAACCACAGCCACTGTCTTTTGAAGGCAATGTAGCTTCTCACAGTTTCAGAAGGTCAAGAAGAATGAAACAATCAACAAGTCTAAGGCTGTTAACCTGGTTGCATACGGAGGTGACAGATTTTCTACACTTGGTACAGCAGATCTGCTTTGCAAGATTGGGGATATGACAGAACTCATTACCTTCCATATCATCGACAGACAAGCCTCTTCCATCCTAGGCCTGAATGATGCACTGTGACTGCGACTCATTGGCTTGGAAAAGAGCGTCTACGAAGTGAACGTGGGGACAGAAGATCCTCTCCGTGACCAAATCACGACAGCATATGCTGATCTGTTCGACGACCAACTTGGAATATTGCCTACAAGGTACAGGATGAGGGTCAATCCCCAGGTCACCCCTGTAATCAAACCTGCGCGGAAAGTTCCCCAAGCCATGGAAGCAAAAGTCAAACTGGAGCTGGACAGCATGATAGAGAAAGGCGTCATCATACGAGAAACTGAGCCAACAGAATGGGTGTCGCAGATGGTTGCAGCTAAGAAGAAGAATGGTGATGTCAGGATCTGCCTCGATCCAAGAGACTTGAACAAAGCCTTGCAACGCCCCCACTATCCCATGCGCACAGCTGATGATGTTGCATGTAGGATTGGAAATGCAAAGTTATTCACCACATTGGATGTAAAAACAGGATTTTGGCAAATCCCACTGGACAGAGAATCTTCTCGGCGTACGGCTTTCATCACACCGTACGGCAGATACAGATTTCTGCGCATGCCTTTTGGCATTAACACAGCCCCAGAGGTCTTCCAGCAGACTATGGAGAGACTGTTTGAAGGGTGTCCATGTGCCATCATCATCAATGACATTCTCATCTGGGGATCAACAGTTGAAGAGCATGACGCCAACCTCAAAGTGGTTCTGGACAGGGCTCGACAGATTGGTCTAAAACTGAACCTGAAAAAGTGCAAATTCGGGAAGGATAGCACCACGTTTGTTGGACACAGGTTCACAAAGGTCTGAAGCCTGACATGGAAAAGACTGACGCCATCAGACACATGCCGGCTCCAGAAGACAAGACGGCACTGCAAAGATTCTTGGGCATGATCAACTACCTGAACAAGTTCATCAAAAACTACAGCCAGAAAACGGCTTTGCTGCGAGAACTTCTTCGTAACGACATTGCATGGTGTTGGACAGACACGCACCAGCATGCATTTGATGGATTGAAGAATGACCTCATCAGCCCTCCAGTCTTGAAATTTTTGGATCCATCCAAGCCTGTTACACTGTCAGTGGACTCATCCAAAAGCGGACTCGGAGCTGCATGTCTTCAGAACGAGTCACCAGTAGCATTTGCATCACGAGCCCTCTCAGATGCCGAAACTTGATATGCGCAGATCGAAAAGGAACTCCTGGCTGCAGTCTTCGCCTGCAAGAAGTTCCATGACTTTGCCTATGGCCGCAGGGTGACCATTGAGACGGACCATAAACCTTTGATCACCATCATGAAGAAGCCACTACATGCTGCTCCAGCAAGACTGCAAAGGATGCTACTCCAACTCCAGAGATACGATCTAGAGTTTGTCTACAAAAGAGTGAGTGAGCTTTTCATTGCAGACACACTGTCCAGAGCTTATCCCGGTGACACTGCTGAAGAAACCGAATTTGACTTTGACGTCATGACAGTTCTCTCCATCTCACCTGCCAGAATGACTGAGCTACAATGGGAAACTTTGGCTGACCCTACCCTGCAGAAGCTTGCACGATTCATCAGAGATGGATGGCCTGCTCATGGACGCAACGTACCGAAAGAGATCAAAACGTTCTTTCCCTTCCAGGATGAGCTGGTGATAGAAGGTGAGATCATCCTGAAGGGACAGAATGCAGTAGTACCAAAGGCATTGCAATCGACATACATTGCCATTCTGCACAAAGGTCACATGGGCGTCGACCGACATTGAGAACGCCATTTCCCAATGCTCTGCCTGCAACAGCTTCAAAGCTCATCTTCAGAAGCAGCCCCTCATCAACCACCCAGTTCCTGAGCTACCATGGTCAACGCTAGGAGCTGACATCTTCGACTGGAACAACCAGCTGTACCTGGTGGTTGTGGACTCTTTCTCGGGATGGTTCGAGATGGACTCTCTCCCTGAAATAACATCCTGTGCGGTGATTGGCAAATTGAAGAGACTCTTTGCCACACACGGAATCCCTGAGAAGCTGATAACTGACAATGGACGACAGTTTGTGAGCCACGAGTTCAAAGGCTTTGCAAATGTATGGAACTTCACTCACGTGACAAGCAGCCCATACTACCCCAGATCAAATGGCCTTGCAGAAAATGCAGTCAGCAGGCCAAATAACTCCTGGAAAAGAGCAGGAAAGACGGGTCTGACGTTCTCCTGGGCCTCCTCAACCTGAGAAATACACCACGGGACAGCATGGGCTCACGTGCCCAACGCCTCCTATCCAGACCCACCGCACCACCCTCCCGACTTCAACAAAGTTGCTGAAACCCAAAGCGCTGACAACATCGAAGGTCGCCGCACAGCTGAAGAAGGCCCGTCAGCAACAGAAGCGCAACCATGACAAGTCAGCGAGGGATTGGAGCCCCTGAAGCCACATGAAGTGGTGCGAATGCAGACACCCAAGGGCTTCCAGAGACTGGCAGTAGTGAAGACAGCTCGTGACTCTCCTCGATCCTACGTTGTCACATCGTCAGGGAGGGACTATGTGATGAACCGCCGACACCTTTTGCCAGTCAACGAGCCCAGACCACCAAACCCCAGCCCCGGAAGCAGCCTGACGAACCCAGCTGGTGGTGTTGGTGCCTCACTGACAGCCCCCATGCTCTACCCAGTGACAGCCACCCGAGCCCCAGCCAGCACAGCTGGGCAGCGGTCCATTTCCCTTACCACCCCAAATCAACCGCTTACCCTCTGCTCCTTGAAGCATTTACATTACAAGTAATAATTTTTTGTTATTGTTGTTTATTCACTTTCATTCTCGATTAAGAAATTCCTTTGGAATCTAAAGTTCAAATTTGAGTATTTGGAGAGAGTAAAGGAAATAAGAGACACTTATTGTGGTTCCAGCATAAGAAAGACACTTATTGTGATTCCAGTATGAGAAAGACACTTATTGTGGTTCCAGTATGAGATAGACACTTATTGTGGTTCCAGTATGAGAAAGACACTTATTGTGGTTCCAGTATGAGAAAGACACTATAACTTTGAATCAAGCATATGAAAGACACAGATTGTGGTTCCAGCACAAGAAAGGACTTTAAAGCTTTGGTGACAGTAATTTAATTAATAAGTGTTTTCAAGTAATTCATATTTTGTTCAATAACCTTTTGTTGGATGTTCTTAAACAAAATTCCTTGAGAAGGAAGATGTGAAACAGTTAAGTTCTTTATTTGTATAGTTTCGGGTGGACAGACGGCGTGGGCCGACAGACATGCACTGCACCTCGGAGAGTCGAGTAAACACTGTCTGGACTTGTCATCTGGTCTCCGTCTGTTGTTTGTATGGCAGACGTCGTTATTTTGTCACGATAATGAGACTCTCTGGCGTCCTGAAGGCAGTTTCCTGCCTCACATCTCTTTGCTGCAAACATCTGGCAGTGGACAGTCAGATGGCTCTTTCTCCACTGCCTCTCACTGCACCGACGTCGACGTCGAGTGGCTCTCACGTCCTCGGAGAGCCAGGGGGCTGAGGGGCGGTCAGTGACACGTCTAGTCACTGCAGGCGCGTGCCAGTCCAGGATCTCCCGAAGGCCATCGTTGAACACACCCACCAAATGCGTGACATCTGCGTTGCACTGCTGCTCACGCACACACTCAACGAAAGTCTTGACTTCCTTGTCAAAATCAGCCACGCACAAAGCTTTCATGTTTCTTGACGTCACGAGTCTTTTACGGGGAGGGGGCCTGGTCACCTTCAAACTCCACACAACAACGTAGTGGTCAGAAAGACCAGCGTAGTCACGTACTTCATCCACCGAGAGAACACTGTCCTCACAATGCCCCACCACCCAGTCAAGGATATGGCCATGCTTGTGTGTTGATGACTGAACAAACTGAGTCAAATTATGATCAGACAGCAGAGTCTTAAGTTGATTCACTTGGTGATCAGAGCTATCATCGTAATGAAAGTTAAAGTCACCGAGGTAAGACACAGCATTACGAGAGGATGCATAAGAAGATAGAAGATCCGGAAATTCCCGTAGGAAGGCAGAGTTGGACAGTTTATTAGACTTACTTGGAGGCGGTCTGTACAAACAGACCAAAGTAGCCGTAGCAGTAGTGCCTCGTAGTTTCATTTCAACACACTCAAATGAAGCAAATTTCAAAGGAGTGATAGAAACACAGTTTGTCAGAGCTTTACGAGTCATGAAGGCCAAGCCACCACCTCTCGACCCAACACGAGGAAACGAACGAACATCGTAGTCGCAGGGAGTCATAGCAGCTATGTAGACCTCATCACCACGATCCTACAACCAAGTCTCTGTCATAACGAGGATATCGGCTTTCAGATCAGTCACTCATTCATGAATTTCCGCAGTTTTGTTGAGACACGATCGGCAGTTGAAAAGCAATACTTTTAATGTTTATTTGTTGTTTGTCTTCTTTCGCTTGTACCGTTTTCTTGGAAGATTGACGCCAATACCGAAAGTACGGAGCCGAGAGGTTAATTCAGGGGTCAAACGAGATGGTTTTACCTGGAGGAGCTGATCACGACTGTATTGCAGCAAAGGACGATCGGAGAAAACAACTGGAGTTGACTGTAGTGAAGGCTTGCTGTTACTTTGCTGCACAAAGCGCTGAGCAGGAGCAGACTGAAATACGGGTCGCTGGCTAGCTTGCTGCATGGGTGAGTTCAATGGCGGACACACAAAGTTCAAACCAGTCTGTGCCTGCCTGTGTAAGGCAGGTATCATTCTTTGGCCACCTCTTGGTAAAATTATTGTGACGTCACATGTTTGTCTTGTCTTGTGTTCTGTGTATGTCTTGTGTATTTTCTGTGTGTAAGATGTTTGCATGTTATTTGTGTTTTCTGGTGTGTTTTTTGTTTGTTGCGTGCCTTTTTTGTTATTTCCATGTTTGTTGGCTGACTTGACTGATTTGACTGGTTTGACTGTTTATTTTCTCTCTTTGGCCATCTTTCCTTTGACCTGACGTGACTTGACTTGATGTTTGTGCCTATTGTTTGTTATTAATGCCTGTGGTTGTGTTTTGTGAATATTCTGCTTTGTGTCTATGTTTGGTTTTATTGCGTGTGTTGTATTTGAATAGGTGTTTTCTCCTCTTGTAGCGTGCGTTGTCCATGTCTTTTGTTCATTGTTCTTTTTATGCTGATATCGTGTTTTTGGTATGGTCTTGTGCATTTTGTCTATTGTCATGAATTCTTTTCCGTTTACGAAATTCACGAGGTTCTTATCCTTAGCATTGTTCAGTTGTCGCTCGTAAGTTAAGTGAACGAGTTGTCATTGATTAAATCGTGTGTTTTGCGTTCCTTTCACGAATATTTGTATTTTTCTGCATGCCAAGCTTTGCTGAGATTGAAGTCACGCGCGCTTCCTGCGTGAGGCTCGTGGTGAATTATCTCCCTTGCCCTTTTTGTGAGTACTGAATATCGTAACATTATAAGCTGAGTTTTGAATGCCTTCTTCAGTTGGCTTTTCTGAGATGGCAGAATGAAGACGTTCTTTTTGTATGCTGGAACTGTTGATGAGTTTTGGGGCCCCAAGTTGAGTCCGCTGTAAGACTTGTATTCCCTGTGAAAACCTAGTGGAGTCAAAGGTATGTTGTGGACTGTCGTTTTTCATCGATTGTGAGATCAGTGTTTGAACGTTTTTCTTTGCTTTACTTTCAAGGACAGTTATATTTTTACGATGATCTTTGATGATACATGCGAGATCTGAGTTCACTATTGAATTCAAATTGTTTTCCAATCTTGCTAAGTTTGTTTTTTCGATCATGATAATTAGAGGGTTTTTTGGCTGATGTTTTCGTAACCCTTTTATCTAAAAGGGGCCTAATTGTAACTGTTGTTATTCGGCCGATTGGTTACGTTTTGGTAAAGTCTTTTCGTTTGGCGTTATAGCTGTAAAGTAAATTATGGTTTCGTAATTCGTGGGATTTTGTGGGCCTTTTGTCCCTATATGGTTTCTTATGGTTTGTTGTTGTTTATTTGCAGTTTTTTCACCTTGTCCGAGTCGAGTGGCTGTACCTTGCCTCATTGGGATGAAGATGTATGAAGTGTAATGGAATAAATGAACTCTGCTTACTCCTTCTTCAAGATTCCTCGTTTTGAGTCTGATGCACGAGAGCTTAGTTTTCGAATGCATCCACCCACTTCATTCCATTCGACTCTAGACACGAGTATCATTACCTCCGACGATCGTTTAGCACAGAAAGTCTTGCACGGGCGTCCACACAGTCAACTGTGAAGAAATGGCAGCGCACAGCACGAGCCAGTGGATATAACATTGGGCATAAATTGCCCACCACAAGAAAGCGTCCCACATCACGACCATTTTCCACAAACTGTCACCACAAACATACTCCTCTTTCCTCACACACGAAGCAAAAACAAGCAGAGGCTACGATCACTCTAACCTGAACGGCGAACGACCTTGGCATGTATGGTCAGTTAGAGCAAAGTGACGAGGTCCAGTGGTCACTGCCTGGAGCTATGCTGTATTCTGTGATTGTGGTCACTACTAATGGTCAGTATTGATGTAATAATGGTTCATATGTATGGTCAGTTAGAGCAAAGTGACGAGGTCCAGTGGTCACTGCCTGGAGCTATGCTGTATTCTGTGATTGTGGTCACTACTAATGGTCAGTATTGATGTAATAATGGTTAATATGTATGGTCAGTTAGAGCAGAGTGACGAGGTTCAGTGGTCACTGCCTGGAGCTATGCTGTATTCTGTGATTGTGGTCACTACCATAGGTCAGTATTGATGTAATAATGGTTCATATGTATGGTCAGTTAGAGCAAAGTGACGAAGTCCAGTGGTCACTGCCTGGGGCTATGCTGTATTCTGTGATTGTGGTCACTACTAATGGTCAGTATTGATGTAATAATGGTTAATATGTATGGTCAGTTAGAGCAGAGTGACGAGGTCCAGTGGTCACTGCCTGGAGCTATGCTGTATTCTGTGATTGTGGTCACTACCATAGGTCAGTATTGATGTAATAATGGTTAATATGTATGGTCAGTTAGAGCACAGTGACGAAGTCCAGTGGTCACTGCCTGGGGCTATGCTGTATTCTGTGACTGTGGTCACTACTAATGGTCAGTATTGATGTAATAATGGTTAATATGTATGGTCAGTTAGAGCAAAGTGACGAGGTCCAGAGGACATTGCCTGGAGCTATGCTGTATTCTGTGATTGTAGTCACTACTCTAGGTCAGTATTGATGATAATAATGGTTAATATATATGGTCAGTTAGAGCAGAGTGACGAAGTCCAGTGGTCACTGCCTGGAGCTATGCTGTATTATGTGACTGTGGCCACTACTAATGGTCAATATTGATGTAATAATGCTAACAAAGCCAATAATGACACCGTGATCAGTTAGATTTGACAGTTGAAGTCAGGTGAGCTTGGTATCTACCTATTGTCCTACCCACTACAAAACACAATGTATTATTTACAATAATACTATACAATACGATGCGCTTGCTGTCTACCTAATGTTCTAACAATTACAAAATACAATGTATGATTTACAATAATACTACACAATACAATGAGCTAGCTTGGTGTACAATGATTTACAATGATACTATACAATAGAATGAGCTTGGTGTACAATGATTTACAATGATACTACACAATAGAATGAGCTAGCTTGGTGTACAATGATTTACAATAATACTACACAATACAATGAGCTAGCTTGGTGTACAATGATGTACAATGATACTACACAATACAATGAGCTAGCTTGGTGTACAATGATTTACAATAATACTACACAATGCAATGAGCTAGCTTGGTGTACAATGACTTACAATAATACTACACAATACAATGAGCTAGCTTGGTGTACAATGACTTACAATGATACTACACAATACAATGAGCTAGCTTGGTGTACAATGATTTACAATGATACTACACAATAGAATGAGCTAGCTTGGTGTACAATGATGTACAATGATACTACACAATACAATGAGCTAGCTTGGTGTACAATGATGTACAATGATACTATACATTACAATGAGCTAGCTTGGTGTACAATGATTTACAATGATACTACACAATAGAATGAGCTAGCTTGGTGTACAATGATTTACAATGATACTACACAATAGAATGAGCTAGCTTGGTGTACAATGATTTACAATGATACTACACAATGCAATGAGCTAGCTTGGTGTACAATGATTTACAATGATACTACACAATAGAATGAGCTAGCTTGGTGTACAATGATTTACAATGATACTATACATTACAATGAGCTAGCTTGGTGTACAATGATTTACAATAATACTACACAATACAATGAGATAGCTTGGTGTACAATGATGTACAATGATACTACACAATACAATGAGCTAGCTTGGTGTACAATGATTTACAATAATACTACACAATACAATGAGCTAGCTTGGTGTACAATGATTTACAATGATACTACACAATAGAATGAGCTAGCTTGGTGTACAATGACTTACAATAATACTATACATTACAATGAGGTAGCTTCGTGTACAATGATTTACAATGATGCTACACAATACAATGAGCTAGCTTGGTGTACAATGATTTACAATAATACTATACATTACAATGAGGTAGCTTGGTGTACAATGATTTACAATGATACTATACAATAGAATGAGCTTGGTGTACAATGATGTACAATGATACTACACAATACAATGAGCTACCTTGGTGTACAATGATTTACAATGATACTATACAATAGAATGAGCTTGGTGTACAATGATTTACAATGATACTACACAATACAATGAGCTAGCTTGGTGTACAATGATGTACAATGATACTACACAATACAATGAGCTAGCTTGGTGTACAATGATTTACAATGATACTATACATTACAATGAGCTACCTTGGTGTACAATGATTTACAATGATACTACACAATACAATGAGGTAGCTTGGTGTACAATGATTTACAATGATACTATACAATACAATGAGCTCGGTGTACAATGATGTAGAATGATACTATACATTACAATGAGCTAGCTTGGTGTACAATGATTTACAATGATACTACACAATACAATGAGCTCGGTGTACAATGATTTACAAAAATACTACACAATACAATGAGCTCGGTGTACAATGATGTACAATGATACTATACATTACAATGAGGTAGCTTGGTGTACAATGATTTACAATAATAATACACAATACAATGAGCTCGGTGTACAATGATTTACAATGATACTATACATTACAATGAGCTAGCTTGGTGTACAATGATGTACAATGATACTACACAATACAATGAGCTAGCTTGGTGTACAATGATTTACAATGATACTACACAATACAATGAGCTTGGTGTACAATGATGTACAATGATACTACACAATACAATGAGCTAGCTTGGTGTACAATGATTTACAATGATACTACACAATACAATGAGCTTGGTGTACAATGATGTACAATGATACTACACAATACAATGAGCTAGCTTGGTGTACAATGATGTACAATGATACTATACATTACAATGAGGTAGCTTGGTGTACAATGATGTACAATGATACTATACATTATAATGAGCTAGCTTGGTGTACAATGATGTACAATGATACTATACATTACAATGAGGTAGCTCGGTGTACAATGATTTACAATGATACTACACAATGCAATGAGCTAGCTTGGTGTACAATGATGTACAATGATACTACACAATACAATGAGCTAGCTTGGTGTACAATGACTTACAATAATACTACACAATACAATGAGCTAGCTTGGTGTACAATGACTTACAATGATACTACACAATACAATGAGCTAGCTTGGTGTACAATGATTTACAATGATACTACACAATACAATGAGCTAGCTTGGTGTACAATGATGTACAATGATACTACACAATACAATGAGCTAGCTTGGTGTACAATGATTTACAATGATACTATACATTACAATGAGCTAGCTTGGTGTACAATGATTTACAATGATACTACACAATAGAATGAGCTAGCTTGGTGTACAATGATTTACAATGATACTACACAATACAATGAGCTAGCTTGGTGTACAATGATTTACAATGATACTACACAATACAATGAGCTAGCTTGGTGTACAATGATTTACAATGATACTACACAATACAATGAGCTAGCTTGGTGTACAATGATTTACAATGATACTATACATTACAATGAGCTAGCTTGGTGTACAATGATTTACAATGATACTACACAATACAATGAGCTAGCTTGGTGTACAATGATGTACAATGATACTACACAATACAATGAGCTAGCTTGGTGTACAATGATTTACAATGATACTACACAATACAATGAGCTAGCTTGGTGTACAATGATTTACAATGATACTACACAATAGAATGAGCTAGCTTGGTGTACAATGACTTACAATAATACTATACATTACAATGAGGTAGCTTGGTGTACAATGATTTACAATGATGCTACACAATACAATGAGCTAGCTTGGTGTACAATGATTTACAATAATACTATACATTACAATGAGGTAGCTTGGTGTACAATGATTTACAATGATACTATACAATAGAATGAGCTTGGTGTACAATGATGTACAATGATACTACACAATACAATGAGCTACCTTGGTGTACAATGATTTACAATGATACTATACAATAGAATGAGCTTGGTGTACAATGATTTACAATGATACTACACAATACAATGAGCTAGCTTGGTGTACAATGATTTACAATGATACTACACAATACAATGAGCTAGCTTGGTGTACAATGATTTACAATGATACTATACAATACAATGAGCTACCTTGGTGTACAATGATTTACAATGATACTACACAATACAATGAGGTAGCTTGGTGTACAATGATTTACAATGATACTATACAATACAATGAGCTCGGTGTACAATGATGTAGAATGATACTATACATTACAATGAGCTAGCTTGGTGTACAATGATTTACAATACACAATACAATGAGCTCGGTACACAATATTTACAATGAGCTACAATGAGCTTGGTGTACAATGATTTACAATGATACTATACATTACAATGAGGTAGCTTGGTGTACAATGATTTACAATGATACTACACAATACAATGACAATGATTTACAATGATACTACACAATACAATGGCTTGGTGTACAATGATTTACAATGATACTACACAATACAATGAGCTAGCTTGGTGTACAATGATTTACAATGATACTATACATTACAATGAGGTAGCTTGGTGTACAATGATTTACAATGATACTACACAATACAATGAGCTCTTGGTGTACAATGATTTACAATGATACTACACAATACAATGAGCTAGCTTGGTGTACAATGATTTACAATGATACTACACAATACAATGAGCTAGCTTGGTGTACAATGATGATTACAATGATACTACACAATACAATGAGCTAGCTTGGTGTACAATGATGTACAATGATACTACACAATACAATGAGCTAGCTTGGTGTACAATGATTTACAATGATACTACACAATACAATGAGCTAGCTTGGTGTACAATGATGTACAATGATACTATACAATACAATGAGCTAGCTTGGTGTACAATGATGTACAATGATACAATGATACTACACAATACAATGAGGTAGCTTGGTGTACAATGATTTACAATGATACTATACATTACAATGAGATGTACAATAGCTTGGTGTACAATGATGTACAATGATACTATACAATACAATGAGCTAGCTTGGTGTACAATGATTTACAATGATACTACACAATACAATGAGCTAGCTTGGTGTACAATGATTTACAATGATACTACACAATACAATGAGCTAGCTTGGTGTACAATGATTTACAATGATACTACACAATACAATGAGCTAGCTTGGTGTACAATGATTTACAATGATACTACACAATACAATGAGCTAGCTTGGTGTACAATGATGTACAATGATACTACACAATACAATGAGCTAGCTTGGTGTACAATGATGTACAATGATACTACACAATACAATGAGCTAGCTTGGTGTACAATGATTTACAATGATACTACACAATACAATGAGCTAGCTTGGTGTACAATGATTTACAATGATACTACACAATACAATGAGCTAGCTTGGTGTACAATGATTTACAATGATACTATACAATACAATGAGCTAGCTTGGTGTACAATGATTTACAATGATACTACACAATACAATGAGCTAGCTTGGTGTACAATGATTTACAATGATACTAACAATACAATGAGGTAGCTTGGTGTACAATGATTTACAATGATACTATACACAATACAATGAGCTAGCTTGGTGTACAATGATTTACAATTGGTGTACAATGATACAATGATACTATACAATGAGCTACAATGAGCTAGCTTGGTGTACAATGATTTACAATGATACTACACAATACAATGAGCTAGCTTGGTGTACAATGATTTACAATGATACTACACAATACAATGAGCTAGCTTGGTGTACAATGATTTACAATGATACTACACAATACAATGAGCTAGCTTGGTGTACAATGATTTACAATGATACTACACAATACAATGAGCTAGCTTGGTGTACAATGATTTACAATGATACTATACATTACAATGAGGTAGCTTGGTGTACAATGATTTACAATGATACTACACAATACAATGAGCTAGCTTGGTGTACAATGATTTACAATGATACTATACAATACAATGAGCTAGCTTGGTGTACAATGATTTACAATGATACTACACAATACAATGAGCTAGCTTGGTGTACAATGATTTACAATGATACTATACAATACAATGAGCTAGCTTGGTGTACAATGATTTACAATGATACTATACAATACAATGAGCTAGCTTGGTGTACAATGATTTACAATGATACTACACAATACAATGAGCTAGCTTGGTGTACAATGATTTACAATGATACTACACAATACAATGAGCTAGCTTGGTGTACAATGATGTGATACTACACATACAATGATACTTGGTGTACAATGATTTACAATAATACTACACAATACAATGCTAGCTTGGTGTACAATGATTTACAATGATACTATACAATACAATGAGGTAGCTTGGTGTACAATGATTTACAATGATACTACACAATACAATGAGCTAGCTTGGTGTACAATGATTTACAATGATACTATACATTACAATGAGGTAGCTTGGTGTACAATGATTTACAATGATACTACACAATACAATGAGCTCGGTGTACAATGATTTACAATGATACTATACATTACAATGAGCTAGCTTGGTGTACAATGATTTACAATGATACTACACAATACAATGAGCTAGCTTGGTGTACAATGATTTACAATGATACTACACAATACAATGAGCTAGCTTGGTGTACAATGATGTACAATGATACTACACAATACAATGAGCTAGCTTGGTGTACAATGATTTACAATGATACTACACAATACAATGAGCTAGCTTGGTGTACAATGATGTACAATGATACTACACAATACAATGAGCTAGCTTGGTGTACAATGATTTACAATGATACTATACATTACAATGAGGTAGCTTGGTGTACAATGATGATTACAATGATACTACACAATACAATGAGCTAGCTTGGTGTACAATGATGTACAATGATACTATACATTACAATGAGCTAGCTTGGTGTACAATGATTTACAATGATACTATACAATACAATGAGCTAGCTTGGTGTACAATGATTTACAATGATACTACACAATACAATGAGCTAGCTTGGTGTACAATGATGTACAATGATACTATACATTACAATGACAATGATTTACAATATACTACACAATACAATGAGCTAGCTTGGTGTACAATGATTTACAATGATACTACACAATGCAATGAGCTAGCTTGGTGTACAATGATGTACAATGATACTACACAATACAATGAGCTAGCTTGGTGTACAATGATGTACAATGATACTATACAATACAATGAGCTACCTTGGTGTACAATGATTTACAATGATACTACACAATACAATGAGCTAGCTTGGTGTACAATGATTTACAATGATACTACACAATACAATGAGCTAGCTTGGTGTACAATGATTTACAATGATACTACACAATACAATGAGCTAGCTTGGTGTACAATGATTTACAATGATACTACACAATACAATGAGCTAGCTTGGTGTACAATGATTTACAATGATACTACACAATACAATGAGCTAGCTTGGTGTACAATGATGTACAATGATACTACACAATACAATGAGCTAGCTTGGTGTACAATGATTTACAATGATACTATACATTACAATGAGGTAGCTTGGTGTACAATGATTTACAATGATACTACACAATACAATGAGCTAGCTTGGTGTACAATGATTTACAATGATACTACACAATACAATGAGCTAGCTTGGTGTACAATGATGTACAATGATACTACACAATACAATGAGCTAGCTTGGTGTACAATGATTTACAATGATACTATACATTACAATGAGCTAGCTTGGTGTACAATGATTTACAATGATACTAACATTACAATGAGCTAGCTTGGTGTACAATGACAATGATACTACACAATACAATGAGCTAGCTTGGTGTACAATGATTTACAATGATACTACACAATACAATGAGCTAGCTTGGTGTACAATGATTTACAATGATACTACACAATACAATGAGGTAGCTTGGTGTACAATGATGTACAATGATACTATACATTACAATGAGCTAGCTTGGTGTACAATGATTTACAATAATACTACACAATACAATGAGCTAGCTTGGTGTACAATGATTTACAATGATACTACACAATACAATGAGCTAGCTTGGTGTACAATGATGTACAATGATACTACACAATACAATGAGCTAGCTTGGTGTACAATGATTTACAATGATACTATACATTACAATGAGGTAGCTTGGTGTACAATGATGTACAATGATACTACACAATACAATGAGCTAGCTTGGTGTACAATGATTTACAATGATACTACACAATACAATGAGCTAGCTTGGTGTACAATGATTTACAATGATACTACACAATACAATGAGCTAGCTTGGTGTACAATGATGTACAATGATACTATACATTACAATGAGCTAGCTTGGTGTACAATGATTTACAATGATACTACACAATACAATGAGGTAGCTTGGTGTACAATGATTTACAATGATACTATACAATACAATGAGCTAGCTTGGTGTACAATGATTTACAATGATACTACACAATACAATGAGCTAGCTTGGTGTACAATGATTTACAATGATACTATACATTACAATGAGCTAGCTTGGTGTACAATGATTTACAATGATACTACACAATACAATGAGCTAGCTTGGTGTACAATGATTTACAATAATACTACACAATACAATGAGCTAGCTTGGTGTACAATGATTTACAATGATGTTACACAATAGAATGAGCTAGCTTGGTGTACAGTGATTTACAATGATACTATACATTACAATGAGCTAGCTTGGTGTACAATGATTTACAATGATACTACACAATGCAATGAGCTAGCTTGGTGTACAATGATTTACAATGATACTATACATTACAATGAGGTAGCTTGGTGTACAATGATTTACAATGATACTATACATTACAATGAGCTAGCTTGGTGTACAATGATTTACAATGATACTACACAATACAATGAGGTAGCTTGGTGTACAATGATTTACAATAATACTACACAATACAATGAGCTAGCTTGGTGTACAATGATTTACAATAATACTACACAATACAATGAGCTAGCTCGGCGTTCAATGATTTACAATGATACTATACATTACAATGAGCTCGGTGTCTTGTAGCATCAGGTGCAGGTCTAGCTCACACTATCAACTACGACCTTTACAAACACACTAGCCCACACTACCCCCCCACTATTTACCTGATAATACACTCGGTGTCTTGTACACACAGTCTAGCTCACACACACACACACGCACCCCCCCCCCCCCCGTCCCCCCACACACACACGCACGCACACACGCACGTACGCACACACACACACATATACACACACACATACAGTATCTCTCTCTCTCTCTCTCTCTCTCTCTCTCTCTCTCTCTCTCTCTCTCTCTCTCTCTCTCTCTCTCTCTCTCTCTCTCTCTCTCATCACGCGCGGTGTATATTGGAAAACAAATTGACGTAATTCAACCAGGACTATTCACAATCATTCTGCCCCTTAGAGTCATGCCTCTCCCCCTACCCCCCTCCCCCCCTTCCCCCCTCCCCTCCCCCTCCCCCCAACTGTTCTATCTGCAAACAAAGGGTAAAGCCATCAAATGACACTGAAAGCTGATAGCCGCTGGGAGTCTATAAATAAATTATGTAACGTCACCAGTGACCTTTGTCAGGGGTCAGGTGGCTGGCAGCTGGTAAAATATTCATTCACAAAACCAACCCATAGAAAAGGTTTTAAATTAGACTCTTCTGTTGCATAATAATAATAATAATAATAATAATAATAATAATAATAACAACACAACAACAACAACAACAACAACAACAACAACAACAACAACAACAACAACAACAGCAACAACAACAACAACAACAATAACAATAACAATAATAATAATAATGATAATAATAATAAATACAGCTTATATATAGCATTATTATTATATTCTTATTCTTAAAAATGCAAACAAATACAAAGCACATACCATAGAAAACACACGCACATACGCACACACGCACACACACATACACACACACACGCGCGTGTATGCATTCGCAGCCAGGACCCAATAATTGTACTCGGTGACAGAAAGCAAAGTGAGCTTTGTTATGCTTTAGGGTAAAGTAGGGTCCAACATAGTGAGCTTTGTTAAGTTTTAGGGTCCAACATAGTGAGCTTTGTTATGTTTTAGGGTCCAACATAGTGAGCTTTGTTAAGTCTTAGGGTCCAACATAGTGAGCTTTGTTAAGTTTTAGGGTAAAGTAGGGTCCAACATAGTGAGCTTTGTTAAGTTTTTGGGTAAAGTAGGGTCCAACATAGTGAGCTTTGTTAAGTTTTAGGGTAAAGTAGGGTCCAACATAGTGAGCTTTGTTAAGTTTTAGGGTCCAACATAGTGAGCTTTGTTATGTCTTAGGGTCCAACATAGTGAGCTTTGTTAAGTTTTAGGGTCCAACATAGTGAGCTTTGTTAAGTTTTAGGGTAAAGTAGGGTCCAACATAGTGAGCTTTGTTAAGTTTTTGGGTAAAGTAGGGTCCAACATAGTGAGCTTTGTTAAATTTTAGGGTCCAACATAGTGAGCTTTGTTATGTTTTAGGGTCCAACATAGTGAGCTTTGTTATGTTTTAGGGTCCAACATAGTGAGCTTTGTTATGTTTTAGGGTCCAACATAGTGAGCTTTGTTAAGTTTTAGGGTCCAACATAGTGAGCTTTGTTAAGTTTTAGGGTCCAACATAGTGAGCTTTGTTATGTTTTAGGGTCCAACATAGTGAGCTTTGTTAAGTCTTAGGGTCCAACATAGTGAGCTTTGTTAAGTTTTAGGGTAAAGTAGGGTCCAACATAGTGAGCTTTGTTAAGTCTTAGGGTCCAACATAGTGAGCTTTGTTAAGTCTTAGGGTCCAACATAATGAGCTTTGTTAAGTCTTAGGCTCCAACATAATGAGCTTTGTTAAGTTTTAGGGTCCAACATAGTGAGCTTTGTTATGTTTTAGGGTCCAACATAGTGAGCTTTGTTAAATTTTAGGGTCCAACATAGTGAGCTTTGTTATGTTTTAGGGTCCAACATAGTGAGCTTTGTTAAGTTTTAGGGTCCAACATAGTGAGCTTTGTTATGTTTTAGGGTCCAACATAGTGAGCTTTGTTAAGTCTTAGGGTCCAACATAGTGAGCTTTGTTAAGTTTTAGGGTAAAGTAGGGTCCAACATAGTGAGCTTTGTTAAGTCTTAGGGTCCAACATAGTGAGCTTTGTTAAGTTTTAGGGTCCAACATAATGAGCTTTGTTAAGTCTTAGGCTCCAACATAATGAGCTTTGTTAAGTTTTAGGGTCCAACATAGTGAGCTTTGTTAAGTTTTAGAGTAAAGTAGGGTCCAACATAGTGAGCTTTGTTAAGTTTTAGAGTAAAGTAGGGTCCAACATAGTGAGCTTTGTTAAGTTTTAGGGTAAAGTAGGGTCCAACATAGTGAGCTTTGTTAAGTTTTAGGGTAAAGTAGGGTCCAACATAGTGAGCTTTGTTAAGTTTTAGGGTCCAACATAGTGAGCTTTGTTAAGTTTTAGGGTAAAATAGGGTCCAACATAGTGAGCTTTGTTATGTTTTAGGGTCCAACATAGTGAGCTTTGTTAAGTCTTAGGGTCCAACATAGTGAGCTTTGTTAAGTTGTAGGGTAAAGTAGGGTCCAACATTGTGAGCTTTGTTAAGTTTTAGGGTCCAACATAGTGAGCTTTGTTAAGTTTTAGGGTCCAACATAATGAGCTTTGTTAAGTTTTAGTGCAAAGTATGGACTAACATAGTGAGCTTTGTTAAGTTTTAGGGTCCAACATAATGAGCTTTGTTAAGTTTTAGTGCAAAGTATGGACTAACATAGTGAGCTTTGTTAAGTTTTAGGGTCCAACATAGTGAGCTTTGTTAAGTTTTAGGGTCCAACATAGTGAGCTTTGTTAAATTTTAGAGTAAAGTAGGGTCCAACATAGTGAGCTTTGTTAAGTTTTAGGGTAAAGTAGGGTCCAACATAGTGAGCTTTGTTAAGTTTTAGGGTCCAACATAGTGAGCTTTGTTATGTCTTAGGGTCCAACATAGTGAGCTTTGTTAAGTTTTAGGGTCCAACATAGTGAGCTTTGTTATGTTTTAGGGTCCAACATAGTGAGCTTTGTTATGTTTTAGGGTAAAGTAGGGTCCAACATAGTGAGCTTTGTTATGTCTTAGGGTCCAACATAGTGAGCTTTGTTAAATTTTAGGGTCCAACATAGTGAGCTTTGTTATGTTTTAGGGTCCAACATAGTGAGCTTTGTTAAGTTTTAGGGTAAAGTAGGGTCCAACATAGTGAGCTTTGTTAAGTTTTAGGGTCCAACATAGTGAGCTTTGTTAAGTTTTAGGGTCCAACATAGTGAGCTTTGTTATGTTTTAGGGTCCAACATAGTGAGCTTTGTTATGTAAAGTAGGGTCCAACATAGTGAGCTTTGTTATGTTTTAGGGTCCAACATAGTGAGCTTTGTTATGTTTTAGGGTCCAACATAGTGAGCTTTGTTATGTTTTAGGGTCCAACATAGTGAGCTTTGTTATGTTTTAGGGTCCAACATAGTGAGCTTTGTTAAGTTTTAGGGTCCAACATAGTGAGCTTTGTTATGTTTTAGGGTCCAACATAGTGAGCTTTGTTAAGTTTTAGGGTCCAACATAGTGAGCTTTGTTAAATTTTAGAGTAAAGTAGGGTCCAACATAGTGAGCTTTGTTAAATTTTAGAGTAAAGTAGGGTCCAACATATCCAACTGACTCGACCACGAATCACAATTTACGACGTAAGGTCCGTAGGTTTAAATTACATTGAAAACGGAGAAAGATTGCACTGAACATTAGATTGCAGAATGCAAAGCTATCCAAGTGTTTGGGAGTAGAACAAAATTCACTCCTAAAATAACAGTGCCTTTAACCCTAACCCTAACCCTAGAAGCACATAATTATGGGAGAGACAACTCGCCATGCCAGCCAAAAGGAAATCAAAATGCAGCAGATATTTTACAATGTAAAAAACACGGAATAGTCACAGCAAAACTCCAACAACAGTAGTAGTAGTAGTAGTAGTAGTAGTAGTAGTAGTAGTAGTAGTAGTAGTAGTAGTAGTAGTAGTAGTAGTAGTAGTGGTGGTGGTGGTAGTAGTAGTAGTAGTAGTAGTAGTAGTAGTAGTAGTAGTAGTAGTAGTAGTAGTAGTAACAACACAATCGGTGAAGCTTTTCATGCAGTCCCATCGTTACAACAATATCAGACCTTTTTTTGGACAAGGTTTTTACGGTTGATGTTTCCTATATCTAGTTATTGGTCAAAGCTTCTAAAAATATCTATAATTTTTGTGGATTTATCTAGACGATTTTTGAAGGTGTTAGTATTAGATGCACTTTTTAGGTCAAATGGCATAACTCTATTACTAAAACAATTTATTTATATGATAAGCGTAGTTCCTTCTCAGAGTCAATCAAAACTAAAAGGAAAAGAAAAAAAGGAAAGGAAAGAAAATTTCTTTATAGTGTTAGTATTGCATCTTTTGATAAAATGATTCCATTTATGTGTCCATTCTTGTAGACTACATAAATCATGTTGCAGTACATGACTATTACATGATTTATTGAAAATCTTTGTGCCATCGGCAAATACTTTACACTATGATCCCACACAATCCAGTAAGTCGTTGATGAAGATAGTAAACAGTGTAGGCCCAAGAATGCTCCCTTGAGGAATTCCACTGAGAACCTTAGATTTTGATGAGTATTGATCCCCAACTCTGACCTTTTGAGACCTGTCAGTTAAGACGTCTTTTACCCAAGTGTGTACATTTCCAATCATACCATAATATTTTAATTTGACAAGGTGTCTGATATTCGGAATGCTGTCAAGAGCTTTTTTTAAATCTAAGAAGATTGTGTCAACTGGATAACCATTGCCTTACCAACCCGATAATTATTTCATGACTTCTAATAAATGGGTGGTACCAGATCTTTTGTGTCTAAAATCATGTTGGGATATACAAATTATTATCATTCATGTGACTTATAATTGCATCTCTAATAAAAGACTCAAGAACATTACATAAAATGCACGTTAAGCTTACTGGTCTCTAATTACCAGGCTCGGATCTGGAACCCTTCTTAAAAACAGCACATAGATTATAGTGATAGTCCATTCACGTCACACAGTTGGCAAAAACATTCAGACACAAATTGTTTACAGTGAACATTACTCACTGCACCACTAACATTATTTTGGTCATTGTTGTAATGGAAGTGGACTTACCAGCTCCGCACACAGCCGTCTGTGACATTTGGTGACTGCACTGTTTCTCAATAGAAATTTAGCTGACACACAACGCTTGCCATTACAAGGTACAAGGGGCTCTCGATAAGTTTCTGGATGTAAAGAACTGAGAGGGTGTACACTTCTTCTGGTGGGTCTACAGTATAGTATGTACGGATACAACTAGGTTATGCACAAGGGGCTCTCGATAAGTTTCTGGATGTAAAGAACTGAGAGGGTGTACACTTCTTCTGGTGGGTCTACATTATAGTATGTACGGATACAACTAGGTTATGCACAAGGGGCTCTCGATAAGTTTCTGGATGTAAAGAACTGAGAGGGTGTACACTTCTTCCGGTGGGTCTACATTATAGTATGTACGGATACAACTAGGTTATGCACAATGGGCTCTCGGTAAGTTTCTGGATGTAGAGAACTGAGAGGGTGTACACTTCTTCTGGTGGGTCTACATTATAGAGACATCCTTCCTAAGCACCCATACATTTGATCATCCTTTCAAAGCAAACAGTTATGGCGCCAGATCAGATTTACTGAAATGTGTCAAAATAGAGCCCTCGGCAAACCCTCATGCATTTTCAACCTTCTGTAATTGTGTCCCCTTTTATTGGCGCTTTGCATAAGATCATAGGATATAGTCACAAGGGATTAAATCAGAGAAATAAGTAGGAGGGAGACCAAATGAACTCTGCTTTCTTGCAGAATGTCCAAAGAAGTTGCTGCGGTGTGGTCACTTGCGTTGTCATGACAAAGTAGGTGACCTTAGATACCAGTGTACGGGCGACATGTCCAAAGCGCCTTTGGGTAAACGTGTGTCTATGTTGTAATCTGCGGTGGTAGCTCTTCTCTGAAGCGAGGAACTGAGACCATTATGACATTCAC
>CM065702.1:386710-414210 GCA_017654935.2 Phymorhynchus buccinoides
ACCACTAGCTAGCCCCCTCTCAGGAGGGAGGAACTCAGAGAACCCACAAAACAGGGAAGACCATCATACACCTGACTGCGTTTCCATATGGGGTGCTCCCCCAGTCATTGTGGATACACGCCAAAATGGACAGATACAAACACCACTCAAACCAAAACCAAAGTCTAGACAGACACGTCCGCGCGCACCCGATTCTTCCAATCTGCTGCCTCCGACTTTCCTCAAATACCCCGTGATTGTGGAAGATCTTGGCTCAGGCCCGACGACGATCAAGGGTCTGGGCCCAATCACGGGGATGAAGCTCTGGCAAAACGCCATAGGTGACATATCCAGCCAAAGGTCGCTCGCTGGAAATAAGATTCTGATCGGCTGCAAATCTGCAGAGCAACAGACCAAACTTGCTGGCCTGACAGTTATCTCTAAGATTTCAATCAGATGTTTTATTCCGACCGCCTCCACTGAGGGAGTCATACGTCCGATTCCACTAGATGAGAATATACAAAACCTCCTTCCGCTGATCGAGGACGCGCGCAGCGTCCTCAGACTAAACAATAAAGATGGATCGAAATCCAAAGCGATCAAAATAGTGTTTAACAAACCAATCCTTCCTTCTTTCATCAAAATCTGTGCACAAGAGTTCTCAGTTCAGCCATTTGTGGCTCCGGTTAAAAGATGTAAGAGATGTGCCCGGTTCGGTCACACAAAAGACCAGTGCAGGTCCAAAAAAGAGACCTGCACGAAGTGTGCCGGGCTGGGTCACTCTTCAGCAACATGTCAAAAAAACCCAAAATGTATTAACTGTGGAGGACCTCACTCAGCTGCCTATGGCGGATGTCCGCTTTATAAACTCAGGCTTCAGGCAAACAGAATTAGGGCTGAAACATTCATCCCTTATTCAGAGGCCATTTGCCGGGCCAAATTGGCCCAGGAGTCAGAATTAGCCCTCAAGACAAAAAGCCCCACCTTCTCCCTCCCACGAAGTTGATTCTTCCTGGCGGCCGGAGGACAGATCAGTCCCGTCATATGCAAATGCAGTAATAAACGGCCAAAACCTACCAAAAAAGATCACACACAAAGCTCCAGTCCAGAAAACAGTTGAACTACAAGATCAAGGTCAAAATGTAAACACCAGTAAAGTCCACAGTCAACCTAAAAACAATTTTGTACTCTCACCATCCAAATCTCGAAAAAGACTTCTCAGCAGTAAAGCCAGAGCTCTAAAAATTGAAGCAGCAAAAAACAAAATAATAAAACAAAACGCAGAAAGGAAGACAGAACAGCTAGTTCTTCAACAACTACAAAAACATACCACAGCCCTGATGACGGAACTGACTACACACATGAATAAACTGATTACTAACTTTACGGACAAAATGACTAATACTCAAACCAACACAAAATCAGTCATATCTGCCTCGGCAGACAAACAATCTCCCTCCCTAATTGATATTGAAAACATAACTTTGAACATAAAACAAAACAAAAATCAAACAGTGGCTGAAAATTTCATCACACAAGTGCTTACCCACCCACGTAGCAAAAGCGCGTACTACTCAAAAACCCACTCTATTGCTGGAGGGGCTGGTCTCCCTGTTCCCCCCCTCCAGTCGCCAGACACCGATAGGCCCCCAGAGTCACCTAATGAGGCTTGCAGAGTTGGCCTGTGGCCCTTCTATCGGAGGGGAGGGTTCTAGGCTAAAGCATAGAGCTGGGTCCAACTCTTCCAAGAAAGTCATCCCTTAGCCTTAATAATTATACTTTTTCTTATATTTAGTAATAAATATAAGTAACACTAGTCTGACTAACTCAGTTTTGTTTTCACTAGCGCGCTGAACGTTCTTCAATGGAACTGTCGTTCCATAGGGAAAACCGGTGATCATCTTATCCACTTTTTGTCAACTTCACCTATTAAGTATCACTTTTTATGCCTACAGTCCCTTAACACAACTTTTTCTAAATTACCACATATCCAAGGATACCATTACCCCCCTTCAGCAAGTGATAAGGAGCACAAAGTTTACACAGCCACTTATGTGCACCTGTCTATCCAACATAACCAAGTACCAAGCCCAGAACCTAACATCACTGGTATCCGCTATTCCAACACTATCCAGACTAAGATCAATGGTAAACTTACAAATATAATGAATATCTATTACCCAATCAGTTATAATACTTTTGACTGGCTCTCCTCCCTGCCCGACTCATCATCTTGGGTCGTGGTGGGGGATTTCAACGCGCACCACCCCTCCTGGGAGCTGTTTGGTTCAGTTCCCAGTGGGGGAGGTGCGAAGTTGCTACAAGAGATAAATAACTCCCATTTAATCCTTCTGAATGACGGCTCTTCCACTAGGTACCCAGACTCAGCTCATCAAAAACCCACAGCAATTGATCTCACCCTAGTAAGCCCAGATCTCGTACCAAACCACGAATGGTACCCCATATCAGACCCGTTATTATCTGATCACAAACCAATTTCGATAACATTTCAAGCTCAAATTCCCACTCTTACTCCTCCCCAACAACAACAACAACAGTTTAATTTTGATAAAGCTAACTGGACCCTATTTCAGTCCATCTTAAGTAAACACTCGAATGAAGATATATTTCATCCTGACCCAGACACTCATTACGGTAAATTAAGACAATCAATTTTGCAGGCCTGTCAGTTATCCATCCCATTAAAAACATCAATAATTCCCAACCGTCCTTCCCCCAAGCCCTGGTGGAACGACCAAGTAAAAAATATTATTAAGAAGAAGAAACAGGCCTGTAATTATTTTGATTGTCACCCAATCCCATCTAATCATATCCTTAAGCGAAAGGCAGAGAAGGATTGTGAGGATGCTGTTAATCTGGCCAAGAGAGAGTTCTTTGCTGAGGACGAGATAGTTGACTATAAGGACCTGGGCACAGCCTGGAAGAAAGTAAACAAAATTAATAATAAAGGCCAAGTATGGAGGCCCAGAGTGCAAAAGGACGACATATTAACCTCCACCGACTTAGAAACAGCCGAGGTTTTTGCAGAAACGTTTGCCCAGGCAAGTCAGACCAAATACTTATCAACAGAAGAGCAAAATAGACGCAGCTCAGTTCCTCACATTCCAAAAAATAATAATAATTCTTTGTATATTAATTCACCCCTCAATATGACCGAGCTTGCTGGCGCCCTTAATCAGATTAGGAAAGTCAATAAAGCAACAGGAGATGATCCCATCTCCTACAAAATATTGAAAAAATTACCCCCACCTTTTCTTAAAATTCTATTACACTATTATTCAAGATGTTGGGAGGAGGGGATCGTGCCTCAAGCATGGAAAGAGGCACAGGTGGTAGGGATCCTTAAGCCAGGAAAACCGGCTAGGGACCCAAAGAGTTACCGCCCTATCTCCCTCACCCCTCATACTGGTAAACTTTACGAAAGAATCGTAAAAAACAGGTTAGAACATTTTCTTGAAAAAAATAATATTATCCCCACTTTCCAGGCAGGTTTTTAGAAGGAATAGGTCCTGCATGGAACAAATAGTAAGGCTTACCTCCCATGTCAGAAAAGCACTTGCCAGGCGCAGGAAAGTCTTCGCCACCTTTTTTGACATTAAAGGGGCGTATGACTCCGTCTGGCATGGGAGGCTCTTAGAAAAACTCAGCAGGCTCGGCATTGAGGGCAAAACGTACAATTTCATTTACTCCTTTCTTCATAACAGAAGTTTTAGGGTCAGGGTGGGCCACTCCCTTTCGACCAGACACTACATGGACATGGGAGTGCACCAGGGCAGCATCATTGCCCCAATCCTATTTAATATCATGCTTCATGACATTTCCAAACTGAAACTTGAAGGCTGCCGCATTTCTATGTTTGCGGATGACATAGCAATATGGTCTCTCCCAACAGCTAGAGGGATCAAAGTAACGCTTACACCTGAACTTGGTGCCCACCAGCACAACACCAACTTAGTTATTCATTATCTAACCAGCAACGGATTCACCCTATCATCACAGAAATGTGATTTTATGGTCTTTTCTAATAGACAGGATAAAAATGAAGATTACAAGATTAACATTCTTGGAAAAGTCAAAAGACCCCCTCCTCAAGTTAAGTTCTTAGGGGTCATTCTGACACGAAACTTGTCTTGGACAGCACATGTAAACCACCTAATAAAGAAAGCCACCAAGGCTCTAAACTTTATTAAAGTCATTTCCTACCAGAAATGGGCTCGGGACCCCAAGTTTTTAGTTTTTCTGGTTCGGGCTCTAGTCCGCAGCCGATTAACTTATGGTATGGAAACCTTTTATAACCTAACCAAATCTAACTTAAACCAACTCGCTACTTTGGAACTGAAAGCCTTAAAGACTGCCTTGGGCCTACCCTCCTACGCTGTCAATCTTTTGATTTACAGAGATATAGGCTGGCTCCCCTTGGAACATCTCATAAAGTTAAATTGTGCCACCTTTTTGACCAGAATCTATAGCACACGTAATCTTACTACAGACGACTTTTTCACCCAATTTTCTGACCCATATTTTATTAATTCCAAAAAATCAATTAGCAAATACATTAACATCTTTGACTTCTCCAAGGAGTTGTTTGAGAGATCGGATCTGACGATTAACAATATTGCGTTTTACACCAAATACATAGTACCACAGTGGGACTGGGACCCCCCCGTATATGACATCTCCCTTCACCTACAATACAACAAAGAGGTAGATATTAACTATCTTACTATTGCAGCCAAATAAAAAAATTTTAACCTTAGGCATGCCTTGAGCATTTTCACAGACGGCTCCAAATTAAGCGCCAACCAAATTGGATGCGCATTCACTATTCCTAAATTAAAAATTTTCAAGGCCTTTCAACTAAATAAACATGTTTCCATCTTTTCAGCTGAACTTTGGGCTATCCTAGAGGCCCTTTCCTATATAAATTATCTTCCGAATGCCCCGCTTAAGATGGTCATCTACTCTGACTCACTTTCCTCCATCAAAGCACTTCAGGGATATAATAAGAACCGTCTAGAAATTAAAAACGAAATCAAAAACTTAATCCATCAACTCCATCGCAAGGGTACTGATGTCACTTTAGCATGGATACCATCCCACTGTGGTCTTATCGGCAACGATCTGGCCGATCATGAAGCTAAGTTGGCAGCCTCCCATAGGGCCGGTACTTTACAGGACATAGGCCTATCCACTGGCGAAGCCAAATCAATACTAAAACGAGCTTCTTTCCAGGAGTGGGCCAAGGAACTGGAAACTTTTGCCAAAGCCCACTCCTGGGACCCAAATATAGTACAGGGAGGACTGTTTCTTACAGTTCCACGTCAAATTCAACGACTTATTTTTCGTATAAGAACCAAAGCATTTTACAGTAAATTCAAGAACATCACCTGTAAGTGTACAAAAAATCTAAATTTTGACCATCTTTTTCAACCCTGTGCTTACATTTTAAAGGAATTTCACGAACTACATCTAAAATTAAAATCTGCTAACATTCCCTTCACCCAAAAAGCCATATTATCCAAAGGTGACAAGGAATGGGCCCCTCTGGTGTGGCTTGCAGAAGCCATACATAATGCTTCATTCAAATCGTACTTCTAATAACCATACTCACATTCAGTCAATAATGGTTAGGGTGGAGTCCCTCCGGGCCGCGGGCTGGACACCTGCCCACACTCCTATCCCCCTCCCCCCCCTTTTGTCCCTTTTTATTTAAACATGCGCGTGTGTCGCTGAAGTGGCTCCCTTTTGAGCCCATCTTTTTTTTATCTCCCTCCCCCACAGTGGACGGGTGTCCGGCGCGTGCACCGGAGGCCTCTCTCATAGTCGTAAGGCTTTTTTGCTGGTGCTCCCCTCCCTGTTAGGGACCACTTAAGCGGCGTCTATCCTCTGCTCGAGTCGGAGAGGAGGGGTCCCTCTCCCTCCCTCCCTCCGCCTCGAACAAGATAGAATTGTTAACCACCCTACCCCCACCGATAGTTGCTCACTAAAAAAAAAAAAAAATAATAAAAATATGTCGTCTTGCCTGGTGCCCATGCTACCTAAATAATCATCGTTTAACCATTGGGTTCCACTGTTGAAACAGGGGCGGGGGAGATTTTGTAGCTACCCCCCCTTGGTTAATCAGTGGATTAATTCTAAAAACTTTAGAGAATATTTCTCACCATACGCGTTTAAAACAACGTCAGTCTCCTGACTGCTAGTCGGCCGGTTGACCTCCCTCACGATTGCTTGTAGGGGTCGGGTGCGCGCATACATTCCACTCCATACACAACAATTAAAATCTTACAATTCTACATACCTCATACATCATACTCTATCACTTACCTAAATATATTGGAACTTACCTCCCAATCTTTTATCGAAATTTTTAAACCATACCCGGATACCATATATACCACGACCAGACTACTTTTATCCTCTTTAAATTTAAAACAAACAAAAAAATCAAAAAAACCTTAACCACCTATACCTAAATTGCAACATGATTACTCTACTTATTAAGAGAGGACGATCTCTCGTTCGACGCTTACTAACTGGCATAAGTTAACTCTGAATACCATTACCTAAACTTATCATGGCACCCTCTATCATAATTCGGTTTAATGTCAAGTTCTATATAGCTTCGCTTCGTCCGTCTAAGATAAATTTTTATTAAAACTTTTACTATACATCATAACAAATATCCCGATTACTTAAATTAAATATCTTAATAAATCTTTTATCAGCTTAGAATTTTAAAACAAAAATAAAAATTTTAATCAAAGACTATAACTTAAGTCCGAGATGTAAATTTTCCCCTGTATAGGGAAGTCCCGGGGGCAGAGCTATCTTCCCCTGGTAGGACACATTAAAAATTTTCAGCCCGAGATGTACATTTTCCCCCTAACTTATAGGGATGTCCTGGGGGTAGATGTCTTCTTCCCCTGGTAGGGCCTGTAAAAAATTTTGATTTTTCTTTTACTTACCAATTCCTGTAAAATATTGAACATAAACTTGTATATAAATCTTTTTTTAAAAATAAATAAGGGCCATTATTGGTTTTTTATTATTAAAAACTGAAGTTAAATCTTCTTTTAACATTTGTAGCCCTGAAATTTTAATCCCGGGGGGAGTTTAAGGTTTCCGGTTGGGTCACAAAAGGCCAAAAAAAAGAAATATTGATCTATTAAAAATTTTAAAAAATAATAAAAACTCTATCTAAATTTTAACAAAGTATTACCAGACTCCTTTAAATAGCCTAAAAAACCTCGTCAGACTAAATACTCTAAAAACAGCTTGCGTCTCTAAAAATATAATTCCCCTAAAAATATTTCTGTTCATGTCCCGGTCCCTGTAAATGTTTTCATATTTTGTCCTGTCCCTCAATCAAAACCCAAGTAAAAATGTCTCATATGTGCCCTTATGGGCCGAGAGGACGTAAAACACTAGGTATCATCGCAGCGAGCCCTGGGTGAGGAGGCAAGCAAAGAGCCAAAGACATTGAAAAGAAAAGACTGACATCTGGTCCCTTTTCCCTATATGAGTAGTGAGGACAGAAACACTGGTTGTGTCCCTTTTAAACATCTTTATGACATAACACATCGATAGGCCAGTTGAATTCTCCGTTCAAATTCCAATCCGAGTCTTTGCATAGCCGCCACTGTGAACTACCCCACTAACGATAACTCTATTAGCCAGGCTCGCCGTAACTCTTAAGTAGTCCTTCTTCCCCTTTTAGAGTCTGTGGTTATGTGTCAAGTGTTGGTTGAAATTAGCGTCCTGCAAAATAAATAGATTTATAGCGCGTGTTTATGAACGGATGGTGTTGAAATTTTGCACGACGATAGTCCCCGGCCCCGGTCATCTTCCTGCAATCGGCCCAGAAACGCCGGAGATACGGGCGCCGAGAGGCCGGCGGATGCGCGTTTCGCGTATTTGCGAAAACCGCGCAAATGACACGGCCGCCTCGGTTGCCGTTGCCATCGCCCCGTGAGGGCTCACAGCAAATTTGAAGCGATTCGGTCGAAAAACGGCGGAGTTATAAGGCCCGTTTCGTGTTTCAGACAGACAGACAGACAGACAGACACACAGACACACACACACACACACACACACACACGGACAGTTGGCTTTTTACTATATGATGATGGTGTTAGGTTACATGTTTGTAAAAGAGTAGCCTATGTGTATCACGGAAATGATGTGTATGTTACATGTTTGTAAAAGAGTAGCCTATATGCACTATGGAAATGATGTGTATGTTACATGTTTGTATAAGAGTAGCCTATGTGTATTACGGAAATGGTGTGTAGGTTACATGTTTGTAAAAGAGTAGCCTATGTGTATTATGGAAATGATGTGTATGTTGCAGGTTTGTAAAAGAGTAGCTTATGTGTATCACGGAAATGATGTGTATGTTACATGTTAGTAAAAGAGTAGCCTATGTGTATTATGGAAATGGTGTGTATGTTACATGTTTGTAAAAGAGTAGCCTATGTGTATTATGGAAATGATGTGTATGTTACATGTTTGTAAAAGAGTAGCCTATGTGTATTATGGAAATGGTGTGCATGTTACATGTTTGTAAAAGAGTAGCCTATGTGTACTATGGAAATGATGTGTATTTTACATGTTTGTATAAGAGTAGCCTATGTGTATTACGGAAATGGTGTGTAGGTTACATGTTTGCATAAGAGTAGCCAATGCGTGGTCGTGCATGAATGATCAGATGACTAATAAAGCAAAAGGTAGTGCCCTTTTCTGCTGTAAAATTATCTCCCCGTGGTGCAGAAAGGTGAGCATTAACATTAATCATATAATAAAAAGGCAAGCGTGTGTGTGTGTGTGTGTGTGTGTGTGTGTGTGTGTGTGTGTGTGTGTGTCTGTGTGTGTGAAGCACAAACGGGCCTTATAACTCCGCCGTTTTTCGACCGAATCGCTTCAAATTTGCTATGAGCCCTAACGGGGCGATGGCAACGGCAACCGAGGCGGCCGTGTCATTTGCGCGGTTTGGCAAATGCGCGAAAAGCGTATCCGCCGGCCTCTCGGCGCCCGTATCTCCGGTATTTCTGGACCGATTGCCTTCGAATTTGGCAGGTAGATGACCGGGGACGGTGACTATCGATGTGCCAAACCGGAAGCGAATCGATTCAGAAACGCGCGCGATATACGCCGCTTCACCTTTTCACAAATAACTCCGCCGTTTCTTAACCGAATCGCTTCAAATTTGCTGTTAGGCTTGCTGTGGCCGGGGCAAAGCCTGGCAGCAAATGTGAAGAGAATCGGGAGAGCACGTCACTCTCAGAGCAGCGCCAACGGGAAACAGGGCCTTATAACTCCGCCGTTTCTTAACCAAATCGCTTCAAATTTGCTGTACTCAGCGTTACCAGTACTTGGCGTTACCGTTACTAGGCGTTACCGTTACTAGGGAGAGCGCATCACTCTCAGAGCAGCGCCAATGGGAAACGGGGCCTTATAACTCCGCCTTTTCTTAACCGAATCGCTTCAAATTTGCTGTACTCAGCATTACCAGTACTTGGCGTTACCGTTACTAGGCGTTACTGTTACTAGGGAGAGAGCATCACTCTCAGAGCAGTGCCAAGGGGAAACGGGGCCTTATAACTCCGCCTTTTCTTTAACCGAATCGCTTCAAATTTGCTGTACTCAGCGTTACCAGTACTTGGCATTGCCGTTACTAGGCGTTACCGTTACTAGGGAGAGGGTGTCACTCTCAGAGCAGCGCCAAAGGGAAACAGGGCCTTATAACTCCGCCGTTTCTTAACCGAATCGCTTCAAATTTGCTGTGCTCAGCGTTACCAGTACTTGGCGTTACCGTTACTAGGCGTTACCGTTACTAGGCGTTACCGTTACTAGGCGTTACCGTTACTAGGCGTTACCGGTACTCGGCATTGCGCTAGTAATAATAATAATGAATAATGCTTACATAGCGCATAATCTTGCTAAGCAACTCAATGCACTTTCACTCACCATTCATCCTATCAGCAACACGATATACATTATACAACTCACCATTCATACTATCAGCAACACGATATACATTATACAACTCACCATTCATACTATCAGTAACACGATATACATTATACAACTCACCATTCATACTATCAGCAACACGATATACATTATACAACTCACCATTCATACTATCAGCAACACGATATACATTATACAACTCACCATTCATACTATCAGTAACACGATATACATTATACAACTCACCATTCATACTATCAGCAACACGATATACATTATACAACTCACCATTCATACTATCAGTAACACGATATACATTATACAACTCACCATTCATACTATCAGCAACACGATATACATTATACAACTCACCATTCATACTATCAGTAACACGATATACATTATACAACTCACCATTCATACTATCAGCAACACGATATACATTATACAACTCACCATTCATACTATCAGCAACACGATATACATTATACAACTCACCATTCATACTATCAGCAACACGATATACATTATACAACTCACCATTCATACTATCAGTAACACGATATACATTATACAACTCACCATTCATACTATCAGCAACACGATATACATTATACAACTCACCATTCATACTATCAGCAACACGATATACATTATACAACTCACCATTCATACTATCAGTAACACGATATACATTATACAACTCACCATTCATACTATCAGCAACACGATATACATTATACAACTCACCATTCATACTATCAGCAACACGATATACATTATACAACTCACCATTCATACTATCAGCAACACGATATACATTATACAACTCACCATTCATACTATCAGCAACACGATATACATTATACAACTCACCATTCATACTATCAGTAACACGATATGCATTATAGAACTCACCATTCATACTATCAGCAACACGATATACATTATACAAACATTTCAAAACGACTAGCTCACGTATCATCACCATACATCTATATGAAATTAATAAATAAAAGAATCCCCTTCCCTGCCTTGCTACGAGATAGTCTCGTAGTGTATGATGTCATTGAAGATGTCATAACTTCTGATGTCATACGCCTGGGGTGATGGTTTTTGGTTTAGATAAGCCAGAAAAGATATATCTCTAGACCATTTTATCAGATAACAGATTTGTTTCAAACTTTATTAAAAAAAATCGATCATTTCTATGTTTTCCCCTGGCAGTGAAGGGGATGAAAAAAACACCGCATGTAAACATAACAGAACCCACTGTCCCCTTCCCCCACTCTCTCCCCTCCACTCCCCCTCCCCCCTTTGAACAGCATTGTCCATCTATGCACGCAGGTAATCTGGTAAAATAATAAATATGAATCCTGATGAATCACGCTGGTAACCTGATCCGATGTTAATGGTGGACATTTCATCAGCTTGTGGCAAGTGCTAAATTTGTAATGTTGATTCTAAACACGTTCTTGGCATAACCGTCACGTCTAAACACGTTGTAGGCATAACCGTCACGTCTAAACACGTTGTAGGCATAAACCGTCACGTCTAAACACGTTTGTAGCATAAACGTTACGGGGGGGGGGGGGGGGGGGGGGGGGGGGGGGGGGGGGGGGGGGGGGAGAGGGGGGGAGAGGGGGGGGGGGGGGGGGGGAGAGGGGTAGTAGTAGTGTTTTTAGTCAGGGAGTTATGTAGCAGTAGTAATCAGTAATCAGTTGTAACTGTGTGTGTGGTGTGCGTGCGTGAGATTGTTATCCCTTTATGAATGATGTTCACACTCTAACTTGCCTTTTGACATAGGAATAATTATTTCGGTTGAGAATCTGATCGTGTGGTGTGAAGACTGCTGTATTGATCATGCGAATGTATGTTAGGGAAAGTAGGGTATGTTGGGCCGCGAGGTAAGTTGGGCCGACGCTAGTTTGAGAAAAGTATGCAGTGAAAAGTTTAGTTCTCTTGTCTGCAACATTGTCAGCATGCTTAACCTCCCCTTCTAAAAAAATCAAGGCTGCTCGCGGGAAAGGCTGCAAACGGTAAGCGTTTGGAATATTTTTACCCTACTTCCGTAACTCTAGGGTGCTGCTTCTTCAAGGAGTACAACTAAAATATACAAAGGAATTACTTGCTTTGTTTTTAGACACGTTCTAACATCTATGTGAACACTTTTGAAACGAACACTGGAGTTATAGTGTGCTGTCTTGTTATGGTAGAGGAATGTTCTTGCCAAGGTGAAAATCGCCTAAAATGAGCTCCCCTTGTGGTGCTAAGTTGGGTCACTGGCTCAATGGTCGACTTGTGGCGATGATTTGACCGCCAGGGGGCAGTCAAACCACTAGGGGCTTATCACGCTATATTCTTAGTTGGGCGTAGTGAGAGAGAGAGAGAGAGAGAGAGAGAGAGAGAGAGAGAGAGAGAGAGAGAGAGAGAGAGAGAGAGAGTCTCTCTCTCTCTCTCTCTCTCTCTCTCTCTCTCTCTCTCTCTCTCTCTCTCTCTCTCGAATATCTCTCATCATCGATCTCTCTCTCTCTCTCTCTCTCTCTCTCTCTCTCTCTCTCTCTCTCTCTCCATTCAAACAGAACTGGCATGCAGACATGGAATCGAAAGACAAATACAAATGGTTCTTTTCATTTAAAAATGTTTTTCAACCTGAACAATATCTTGAAAGAATCACAGACAGATGGCATAGAATAAACTTTGCTAGATTTCGACTACGAACATTAGGCTTCAACGCTAACAAGAGATGGTTTCAAACATATTCAGATATATATATATAATTATTTGTTTTACGTCCTCTCGGAAATTTCCATGTGGGACATTTCTTTTTTATAAAGTTAAGATTTATATTTTAATACAGTTTTAGAGAAAAAGGAAGTGTTACTTTAGTACTTATGGTTTTTAGATAGTTTTATTTGTATAGCTAGTTGAGTTTAACCATGTCTGGTCTGGCCTGCGGCTAAAAAGTGTTTGTTAAATATTCAGATATAGAGCCACCATGCCCTTTATGCAAAACAGGAGTGGATGACGAAAGTAACTTTTTATTCCATTGTAAAGTGTATGACAATGTTAGGCAAAAATGTTTTGTTTTCAAATTCAATCCAGATATTATTGAAAGAAAAAATGTTGCTTCACTTTTGTCGTCTGACAATGAAGCTGTGTTGAAGTCAGTAGCCAAATTTATAGCTGAGGCACAAACAGTGCGCCAGAAAAGTTTGACGGCAGTGCATAATGCTACTAATACTGTTGTTTAGATTATGGATGTTAAAGGGTGTCTACACATCATTTAAATATTATGCAACAATATGTTATCCGTGGGTTATTGTGTGAAAGGTCGAGAGAAGCTTATCTTCTCTTTCACTCGTTGCTTCTTGTTTCACTTTGCTAATCGATCGCTAACTTTTGTTCTTGTTTGTCATTTTTTCTGCCTATGTAAATTACATTTTCCTTTTACAAATGCTTTAGTATACTTGAATGTGACAAAAGATGTATACTGTACTGGATTTAGTCATGTTCATTCCTTAACTTTGTTTATAACTCTACATAAGAGAGATAAAAAAAGTTATGATTACCCCCCTTGTTATTAGACCCTTTCAGGTAATGACAATAAAAACGTCAAGTGTCAAGTGTTAAGTGTCAAGTGTCTCTCTCTCTCTCTCTCTCTCTCTCTCTCTCTCTCTCTCTCTCTCTCTCTCTCTCTCTCTCTCTCTCCCCCCCAACTAAGAATATAGAGAGGCCACTATTTGTATTATTATCTTTATCATCAGAATTCATAACTGTTGTTATTGTCATCGTCATCACTATTGTTGCTACCATTATTATTGCTGTGGTTGTTGCTATTCATCATACTACAGTCGCTTCCATTTATTATTATTATTATTATTATCATTGTTCTTATTGCTATTGCCCTTATGTCCATTGAGTGGAGTTTGGTGACTATTGTGTCCATTGAGTGGAGTTTGGTGACTATTGTCTTTAATGGTGCTTTCAAAACAACCACTGTATTATGTGTGTGTATGTGTATGTGGTGTTTGATGACTATTGTCTTTAATGGTGCTTTCAAAACAACCACTGTATTATGTGTGTGTATGTGTATGTGGTGTTTGGTGACTATTGTCTTTAATGGTGCTTTCAAAACAACCACTGTATTATGTGTGTGTATGTGGTGTTTGGTGACTATTGTCTTTAATGGTGCTTTCAAAACAACCACTGTATTATGTGTGTGTATGTGTATGTGGTGTTTGGTGACTATTGTCTTTAATGGTGCTTTCAAAACAACCACTGTATTATGTGTGTGTATGTGGTGTTTGGTGACTATTGTCTTTAATGGTGCTTTCAAAACAATCACTGTATTATGTGTGTGTATGTGTATGTGTGTTTTGGTGACTATTGTCTTTAATGGTGCTTTCAAAACAACCACTGTATTATGTGTGTGTATGTGTATGTGTTTGGTGACTATTGTCTTTAATGGTGTGTATTATGTGTGTGTATGTGTATGTGGTGTTTGGTGACTATTGTCTTTAATGGTGCTTTCAAAACAACCACTGTATTATGTGTGTGTATGTGTATGTGGTGTTTGGTGACTATTGTCTTTAATGGTGCTTTCAAAACAACCACTGTATTATGTGTGTGTATGTGTCTTTAATGGTGCTTTCAAAACAACCACTGTATTATGTGTATGTGTGTGGTGTTTGGTGACTATTGTCTTTAATGGTGCTTTCAAAACAACCACTGTATTATGTGTGTGTATGTGTGGTGTTTGGTGACTATTGTCTTTAATGGTGCTTTCAAAACAACCACTGTATTATGTGTGTGACTATGTGTATGTGGTGTTTGGTGACTATTGTCTTTAATGGTGCTTTCAAAACAACCACTGTATTATGTGTGTGCATGTGTATGTGGTGTTTGGTGACTATTGTCTTTAATGGTGCTTTCAAAACAACCACTGTATTATGTGTGTGTATGTGTATGTGGTGTTTGGTGACTATTGTCTTTAATGGTGCTTTCAAAACAACCACTGTATTATGTGTGTGCATGTGTATGTGGTGTTTGGTGACTATTGTCTTTAATGGTGCTTTCAAAACAACCACTGTATTATGTGTGTGCATGTGTATGTGGTGTTTGGTGACTATTGTCTTTAATGGTGCTTTCAAAACAATCACTGTATTATGTGTGTGTATGTGGTGTTTTGGTGACTATTGTCTTTAATGGTGCTTTCAAAACAATCACTGTATTATGTGTGTGTATGTGTATGTGGTGTTTGGTGACTATTGTCTTTAATGGTGCTTTCAAAACAACCACTGTATTATGTGTGTGCATGTGTATGTGGTGTTTGGTGACTATTGTCTTTAATGGTGCTTTCAAAACAACCACTGTATTATGTGTGTGTATGTGTATGTGGTGTTTGGTGACTATTGTCTTTAATGGTGCTTTCAAAACAACCACTGTATTATGTGTGTGCATGTGTATGTGGTGTTTGGTGACTATTGTCTTTAATGGTGCTTTCAAAACAACCACTGTGTTATGTGTGTGCATGTGTATGTGGTGTTTGGTGACTATTGTCTTTAATGGTGCTTTCAAAACAACCACTGTATTCTGTGTGTGTATGTGTATGTGGTGTTTGGTGACTATTGTCTTTAATGGTGCTTTCAAAACAACCACTGTGTTATGTGTGTGCATGTGTATGTGGTGTTTTGGTGACTATTGTCTTTAATGGTGCTTTCAAAACAACCACTGTATTCTGTGTGTGTATGTGGTGTTTGGTGACTATTGTCTTTAATGGTGCTTTCAAAACAACCACTGTATTCTGTGTGTGTATGTGGTGTTTGGTGACTATTGTCTTTAATGGTGCTTTCAAAACAACCACTGTATTCTGTGTGTGTATGTGGTGTTTGGTGACTATTGTCTTTAATGGTGCTTTCAAAACAACCACTGTGTTATGTGTGTGCATGTGTATGTGGTGTTTTGGTGACTATTGTCTTTAATGGTGCTTTCAAAACAACCACTGTATTCTGTGTGTGTATGTGGTGTTTGGTGACTATTGTCTTTAATGGTGCTTTCAAAACAATCACTGTATTATGTGTGTGTATGTGGTGTTTTGGTGACTATTGTCTTTAATGGTGCTTTCAAAACAACCACTGTATTCTGTGTGTGTATGTGGTGTTTGGTGACTATTGTCTTTAATGGTGCTTTCAAAACAACCACTGTATTATGTGTGTGCATGTGTATGTGGTGTTTTGGTGACTATTGTCTTTAATGGTGCTTTCAAAACAACCACTGTATTCTGTGTGTGTATGTGGTGTTTGGTGACTATTGTCTTTAATGGTGCTTTCAAAACAATCACTGTATTATGTGTGTGTATGTGGTGTTTGGTGACTATTGTCTTTAATGGTGCTTTCAAAACAATCACTGTATTATGTGTGTGTATGTGGTGTTTTGGTGACTATTGTCTTTAATGGTGCTTTCAAAACAACCACTGTATTCTGTGTGTGTATGTGGTGTTTGGTGACTATTGTCTTTAATGGTGCTTTCAAAACAATCACTGTATTATGTGTGTGTATGTGGTGTTTTGGTGACTATTGTCTTTAATGGTGCTTTCAAAACAATCACTGTATTATGTGTGTGCATGTGTATGTGGTGTTTGGTGACTATTGTCTTTAATGGTGCTTTCAAAACAACCACTGTATTATGTGTGTGTATGTGTATGTGGTGTTTGGTGACTATTGTCTTTAATGGTGCTTTCAAAACAACCACTGTATTATGTGTGTGTATGTGTATGTGGTGTTTGGTGACTATTGTCTTTAATGGTGCTTTCAAAACAACCACTGTATTCTATGTGTGCATGTGTATGTGGTGTTTGGTGACTATTGTCTTTAAAGACCCCCCACGTCACGTGTCACATTCCCTCTTATGCTAGGAAGATTTCTTAAGATCCCTTACTAGCTATAAGAGGGAAAACGCGTGAAAACCGTGAAGGTTGCATTAAAAAATAAACAAGAGTTTTATGCTCTGCGTTACGGTCTCTAATTTCTCTTGGTTAAATTGTGATTAAAAACGTGAAATCTTTGGTTGTTGCGTCATATTAATTGTAATTCGTCTAATAGCTGTGACTTAGTGTCCTACAAGGACTGTAATGGAAGCAAGACAACTGCAGGCTTATGTTCTGTTAATCAGTATGTGTTATGACCTGTATTATGTTGTGAATACTAAGGACAATCAGTTAATTGTAATTCGTCTAATAGCTGTGACTTAGTGTCCTACAAGGACTGTAATGGAAGCAAGACAACTGCAGGCTTATGTTCTGTTAATCAGTATGTGTTATGACCTGTATTATGTTGTGAATACTAAGGACAATCAGTTAATTGTAATTCGTCTAATAGCTGTGACTTAGTGTCCTACAAGGACTGTAATGGAAGCAAGACAACTGCAGGTCTATGTTCTGTTAATCAGTATGTGTTATGACCTGTATTATGTTGTGAATACTAAGGACAATCAGTTAATTGTAATTCGTCTAATAGCTGTGACTTAGTGTCCTACAAGGACTGTAATGGAAGCAAGACAACTGCAGGTCTATGTTCTGTTAATCAGTATGTGTTATGACCTGTATTATGTTGTGAATACTAAGGACAATCAGTTAATTGTAATTCGTCTAATAGCTGTGACTTAGTGTCCTACAAGGACTGTAATGGAAGCAAGACAACTGCAGGTCTATGTTCTGTTAATCAGTATGTGTTATGACCTGTATTATGTTGTGAATACTAAGGACAATCAGTTAATTGTAATTCGTCTAATAGCTGTGACTTAGTGTCCTACAAGGACTGTAATGGAAGCAAGACAACTGCAGGTCTATGTTCTGTTAATCAGTATGTGTTATGACCTGTATTATGTTGTGAATACTAAGGACAATCAGTTAATTGTAATTCGTCTAATAGCTGTGACTTAGTGTCCTACAAGGACTGTAATGGAAGCAAGACAACTGCAGGTTTATGTTCTGTTAATCAGTATGTGTTATGACCTGTATTATGTTGTGAATACTAAGGACAATCAGTTAATTGTAATTCGTCTAATAGCTGTGACTTAGTGTCCTACAAGGACTGTAATGGAAGCAAGACAACTGCAGGTCTATGTTCTGTTAATCAGTATGTGTTATGACCTGTATTATGTTGTGAATACTAAGGACAATCAGTTAATTGTAATTCGTCTAATAGCTGTGACTTAGTGTCCTACAAGGACTGTAATGGAAGCAAGACAACTGCAGGTCTATGTTCTGTTAATCAGTATGTGTTATGACCTGTATTATGTTGTGAATACTAAGGACAATCAGTTAATTGTAATTCGTCTAATAGCTGTGACTTAGTGTCCTACAAGGACTGTAATGGAAGCAAGACAACTGCAGGTCTATGTTCTGTTAATCAGTATGTGTTATGACCTGTATTATGTTGTGAATACTAAGGACAATCAGTTAATTGTAATTCGTCTAATAGCTGTGACTTAGTGTCCTACAAGGACTGTAATGGAAGCAAGACAACTGCAGGCTTATGTTCTGTTAATCAGTATGTGTTATGACCTGTATTATGTTGTGAATACTAAGGACAATCAGTTAATTGTAATTCGTCTAATAGCTGTGACTTAGTGTCCTACAAGGACTGTAATGGAAGCAAGACAACTGCAGGTCTATGTTCTGTTAATCAGTATGTGTTATGACCTATATTATGTTGTGAATACTAAGGACAATCAGTTACTCTGAAGTTCAGTTTATGACTTGGTTGGAGCCCTGAGTGCCATTAAACAGTTAAAACATTTGTTCTGCATTTTAGTGTTTGTAATTTTATAATAAAGATTAATTGTGATTTAAAAAAGAAATAGATAAATATTTCCTCAGTTGTTATTACACATTAGTTCACGATTTTGTTAAGGCCTTCAGTGCATTGCAAAGAACTGCAATGAAAGTAAACCATTTGAAGCTTTATGTTCTGTGTTTTGTTCTGCTTAATGGACTGTATTTGAATTTGGTTAACCACAATTTGATAAATTCACACATAGGCCCTACAGATGAAGACACACATAGAGATACACACACACATATACAGACACGTGCATGTACACATACATATACATATTCTCTGTCTGTCTGTCTGCCTGTTTGCCTGTCTGTCTCTCTGTCTCTCCTTACCACACACACGCACGCACGCACACACGCACACGCACACGCACGCACGCACACGCACGCACACACACACACACACACACACACACACACACACACACACACACACACACACGCGCGCACGCGCGCGCGCGCGCGCGCGCACGCACGCACGCACGCACGCGCACGCTCGCACACAAATTGACACATGCACCCCCTTCCCTAAACCACACACACTTGTACACACAGTCATACATCTTATATGTAAAATAAACCAGATTGTTTGCTTACGTATGATTAATCATGCATGTTGGCTAAAATGCGCCAGTGGCCCAATATTTACAACTCCCTGGCCCAATTTACCCAACGTGTTGTCTAAATTGAGCTTTTTCAGAAATTTATTATTTTGTAAATATGTCTTTTGATAAAAGGTAGACGTTTTGTATTTATGCCATATAAAGGTCTTATGGTAAGGTTTACAAATGACATTTAATCTAGTGTGAAATACAATTTGTGGCCGAGAGTGGGGCCCAACATACCCTACTTTCCCTTACGGAAATCTTGACTTCTACACCCAGGTTCGAACTCGGGTTTATTGTGCACGAGTTGAACGCGTTACCTCTCTACCACTACACCTTATTTCTCCCTTTCGAGAAACTCTATGTAGATATAGCGAAATAACTTAAGAAGCGGCCCCATTTTCATAAGGTCGCTGGGACTGGGACTCTCTGCGAGCTTCTGTAGACACACTGTCCAACTCCATCATGAACGACTTCAGCTCAACCTCAAACCCTGAAGAGATATGGTCCACTTTAAAGGATGGCTTACTGGAAGGTGTACAGAAACACATCCCCCATCGCACCCTTGGAGCCAAACGAAGCCTTCCCTGGATTGATCTCAGAACGAAGGCTCTCATCAAACGCCGGGACCGTATCCACAAAAAGTGGAAGAAAACAGCAGATCCAATACTTCATGAGGAACTCAAGTCTCTGAAGCGATTAATCCAGAGAAAGCTACGCCAACAACATTGGAGATACACAGAAGATCTTATCACTGAACCAGTCACCACCAGCGACCAGCCCCTGCCTAACAAGACATTCTGGTCCTTCATCCACCAAAGGAAGACTGAGCACTCTGGCGTCGCCCCATTGAAGGTGAACGGGAAGTTGGAGACCGACAACAGGGCCAAAGCAGATGAGCTCAGCAGGCAGTTTCAGCGAGCATTCAGCCCTTCTGAAAACCTCACAGAAGAGGAAATGGCTGAACGCTGTCCCATGCCCCCGCTCCACAACAACACGCCATGCGAGGACATCATGATAACAGACGAAGGAGTCCTGAAATTGCTGCAAGAGCTGGATCCAACCAAGGCCAGTGGCCCGGACGGCATCAGCCCCCGTGTCCTGAAGGAAGTGGCAGCAGAAATAACCCCGGCTCTCTCACTGCTGTTCCATGCATCTCTAAACACAGGTGTGGTTCCGGTTGACTGGAGGGAAGCGCTCGTCATCCCGATCTTCAAGAAAGGAGAGAGCTATAACGCCGAAAATTATAGGCCGATCTCCATGACGAGCGTTCCTTGAAGCTCCTTGAACACATCATCGTGAAGAGCATCATGGGATACGCAGAGGACAACAACATCCTGCGTCCTGAACAGCACGGATTCCGTAGACACCACTCATGTGAGTCCCAACTCATTGGATTTGTGGATGAGGCCTCAGAGGCTCTGGAAAGAGGCCACCAGGAGGATGTCTTGATAATGGAGTTTGCCAAGGCATTTGACAAAGTCAGCCATCCCCTCCTCATCTACAAAGTAAGGAAATACGGAATCTCGCAGAAAACCTGCCGGTGGATCGAAAACGTTCTGACTGACCGGAAACAGATAGTCGTCGTTGGTAGAGCGAAGTCCAACCTTGCACCTGTCCAGTCTGGAGTCCCACAGGGGTCAGTGCTCGGCCCATCTGTCTTCGTCCTGTATATTAACGATCTCCCCGAAGGTCTTCACTCCACTGCCCGCTTATTTGTCGATGACACCATCTGTCACCAGGACATCAAAGCCTCAAGTGATCAGAGAACGCTCCAAAAGGACCTTGATAGGCTGGCCACATGGGAAGACAGATGGAGAATGGCTTTCCACCCTCACAAATGCTCTGTTCTCCACATGACGAGACGCAGAAACACCATGGAGAAAGCCTACTTCCTACACAGACACCAACTCCAGAGCGTGCCCCATGCTAAATACCTGGGTGTGACTATCTCCACTGACCTTAAGTGGGACACCCACATCAACGATGTGGTGCACAGGGCAAACAAAACCCTTGGCTTCCTGAGGAGGGACCTGAAGATAAATAATGAAAAGCTCAAGCAGCAGGCCTACAAGGCTATGGTACACCCCCTCCTGAATACGCCAGCCCAGTCTGGGACCCCCACAACAAGGGCAGCATCGACGCCTTAAAAAAAATCCAGAACCGAGCTGCAAGATAGGTGGCCCGTGACTTCCATGGACACCAAATACTCACCAACAAATACACAACAAAAGAAAAGCCTCCGTCAATCCCACTCTGCTGCCTACGACATTCCAAGCCACAGAACACAGTACAGACAATCCACATTCTTCCCCCGCACCATCCCACAGTGGACCTCCCAGAAGCAGTTGCCTCCTCTCAGTCATTGGAGGCATTCAAAAGAGGCCTCCACAAACTCCTCCACTATAAGTAAAACCAAGGAACTAGCGGCCATAGATCAAAGTAGTGGTAAATGAAGGGCAGGAGCTGCGCCGGTCGGGGTTCGCCCCCGGGGACCGCTAAGGTAGCCGGATTGGTCTTGCCCAGATACTACGAAATAAAGGCTATGGTCCACTTTTTTTATTTTAAAAAAATAATAGACAGATCCACACTAGGTTTTATTCTATGTTTACTTCTTTCCATTAGGCTACTTCTGTATCCCCAGCTTTCTAATTTCTTGTCTTCTTACTACCCCCCAAAATGCAGCAGAATCTTCAGCGTGGTGAAGTTGGCTGCCTGAGGCGAAGAAGTAGACGAAGAATAAAATGTGAAAATATCGGACAGCCATTGCCGTGCATCCAGCCCTAATCCAAATGATTATCATACAATGTCACGATCACTGTCACAACTGGACCTCACAGAGACGACACAAACATCATAATCCAAATGATTACCATACAATGTCACGATCACTGTCACAACTGGACCTCACAGAGACGACACAGGTATCCTAATCCAAATGATTATCATAGAATGTCACGATCACTGTCACAACTGGACCTCACAGAGACGACACAGACATCATAATCCAAATGATTACCATACAATGTCACGATCACTGTCACAACTGGACCTCACAGAGACGACACAGGTATCCTAATCCAAATGATTATCATGGAATGTCACGATCACTGTCACAACTGGACCTCACAGAGACAACACAGGTATCCTAATCCAAATGATTATCATAGAATGTCACGATCACTGTCACAACTGGACCTCACAGAGACAACACAGATATCCTAATCCAAATGATTATCATGGAATGTCACGATCACTGGACCTCACAGAGACGACACAGACATCTCTCCACTCTGTGTCTGGACTCAAGGTTGGTTTATTCAATGCACAATCTGTAGGACCCAACTGTAGAGATAAACGAACTGCAATTTCTTGCTTTGTTGAAGATAATGATGTTGACATTCCCTTTTTGGTTGAAACTTGGCTCAAACCAAAGGCTGACGAAGCTGCATGTGTTGATCTTAACCCTGGTGGGTACTTGATCTTCTCGCACCCCCGCACCTCTGGCCGAGGAGGCGGCATTGCAGTGATCTACAGAAAGACTCTCTCCCCCCACCTCAACTTCATCACCAAGTTTGCTTTTAGTCACTCTGCTTTCGAACTTTTACAAGTTTCTTTGACTTCTCAGCATCAAGTGCTCCACTTCATGTGTGTGTATCGTCCGCCGCCAACGAAGTCAAACAAGTTAACTGAGTCTGTGTTCTTTGATCAGTTTTCTGAACTTTTAGACCACTGCAACACACTCCATGGCAACCTTTGTGTCTTGGGTGACTTCAATTTTCATGTGGACTCCTCCGATGATCGTAGTGCTGTGAAATTCCTTCAACTCCTCCACATGTACAATCTTCGTCAGGCTGTAGAGGGATCAGCCCACAAGCGTGGACATACCCTGGATCTGGTCATTGACAGACCCAGCGACGGAGTCCTCCAGTCAACGGAGGTGAACTGTGGTCTGGAGTCAGATCACTCCTGTGTTGTTGCTGTCTTCAGCATGGAACTGCCATCTGCTGTTCCTGTTCGCCGCAACATCCAGAACATCCGGGCCATCGACAGAGTGGTATTCCAGGAGGATCTGCAGGCTGAGCTGGGGTCCACGAGGACTGCTCAGCCGCTCAGTACAACGCGTGCCTGAGTGCCTTGTTGGACCGTCATGCGCCTTCGTCATGCCGTGTGGTGTCCTTGAGAAAGGCCACCAGTCCCTGGTTCGGGCTGTTTTGTGCGGGCTAGTCTCTCATCCACATGCACTCTCTCTCTCTCTCTCTCTCTCTCTCTCTCTCTCTCTCTCTCTCTCTCTCTCTCTCTCTCTCTCTCTCTCTCTCTCTCTCTCTCTCTCTCTCTCTCTCTCTCTCTCTCTCTCTCTCTCTCTCTCTCTCTCTCTCTCTCTCTGATACTCTCTCTCCCCTGTACTACCCCTGTTGAAAAAACAAAAACAAAATGTTACTTCTCGGTTATTTTCTTTCTATAGACGAGATGCAGAAATTTAAGGTGAGGGGATTTAATCTAGGCTTTGTTAGGCCTACTGTGCACAGTTTGTTTCGGGTCAGATTAAGGAACAAACACACTGTTCGGCGATAGATTGATTCGTTGTTTGTTCGGGCGAAAAGGAAAAGAGCACGAATTGGCTTCGCTTGTTTCGGCCGAAAGAGATTCGGCCAGCTAAGGTTGGCTTTAATGCAAAGATGTAGTTTTGTCACCCTCGTCATGTTTACGAACCTCAATCTCAAAGTCTGCGGCTTTCAATTTTGTGAACAAGAGAGTTGGATCACTCGAACAGCACGAACAGATCAAAGGCCTACTATGATAATATGGCCTGATCATCGATCTGTCATCATATCACATAATTTATTATATGAAAATAATTCAACTAAAAATAATTTAAAGACAATTTCACTGGTCACGTGATGTGACAGTAACTGTTGTGTACAGTGGTCAGCTGCACTGCCCTCAGCTGTCACTCAACTGGTCACGTGATGTGACAGTCACTGTAGTGTACAGTGGTCAGTTACACCGCCCTCAGCTGTCAATCAGCTGGTCACGTGGTGTGACAGTCACTGTAGTGTACAGTGGTCAGCTACACTGCCCTCAGCTGTCAATCAGCTGGTCATGTGGTGTGACAGTCACTGTAGTCATTTCCACTGCCCTCAGCTGTCACTCAACTGGTCACGTGATGTGACAGTCACTGTAGTGTACAGTGGTCAGCTACACTGCCCTCAGCTGTCAATCAGCTGGTCACGTGGTGTGAGTCACTGTAGTCATTTTCACTGCCCTCAGCTGTCAATCAGTCTTTCCGTTGCCTACAACCAGCAGACATACAGTCTCCTTTCTAACCTTAGGCTGATCAATATTGTCATTCAGATACAGGACGAGCCATCTGCAAATCATTTGGGAAATGTCCTTACGCTGTCACATGAATCCTTTACTGAAAAAAACAACAACAGCGGTAGAGGCCGATCATTGGGGCCGCTGTTTATTTTCATTGATGGTTAGGGTTAGGGTTAGGCCGATCAATGGGACCGCTGTTTATTTTCATTGAGGGTTAGGGTTAGGGTTAGGGATAGGGTTAGGGTTAGGGTTAGGCCGATCAATGGGGCCGCTGTTTATTTTCATTGAGGGTTAGGGTTAGGGTTAGGCCGATCAATGGGACCGCTGTTTATTTTCATTGAGGGTTAGGGTTAGGGTTAGGGTTAGGCCGATCAATGGGACTGCTGTTTATTTTCATTGAGGGTGAGGGTTAGGGTTAGGGTTAGGCCGATCAATGGGACCGCTGTTTATTTTCATTGAGGGTTAGGGTTAGGCCGATCAATGGGACTGCTGTTTATTTTCATTGAGGGTTAGGGTTAGGCCGATCAATGGGACTGCTGTTTATTTTCATTGTGGGTTAGGGTTAGGGTTAGGGTTAGGCCGATCAATGGGACTGGTTTATTTTCATTGAGGGTTAGGGTTAGGGTTAGGGTTAGGCCGATCAATGGGACCGCTGTTTATTTTCATTGAGGGTTAGGGTTAGGGTTAGGCCAATCAATGGGACTGCTGTTTATTTTCATTGAGGGTTAGGGTTAGGGTTAGGGTTAGGCCGATCAATGGGACCGCTGTTTATTTTCAATGAGGGAGGGTTAGGGTTAGGGTTAGGGTTAGGCCGATCAATGGGACCGCTGTTTATTTTCAATGAGGGTCAGGGTTAGGGTTAGGGTTAGGCCGATCAATGGGACCGCTGTTTATTTTCATTGAGGGTTAGGGTTAGGCCGATCAATGGGACTGCTGTTTATTTTCATTGAGGGTTAGGGTTAGGGTTAGGGTTAGGCCAATCAATGGGACTGCTGTTTATTTTCATTGAGGGTTAGGGTTAGGGTTAGGGTTAGGGTTAGGCAGATCAATGGGACCGCTGTTTATTTTCAATGAGGGTCAGGGTTAGGGTTAGGCCGATCAATGGGACTGCTGTTTATTTTCAATGAGGGCCAGGGTTAGGGTTAGGGTTAGGCCGATCAATGGGACCGCTGTTTATTTTCATTGATGGTTAGGGTTAGGCCGATCAATGGGACTGCTGTTTATTTTCATTGAGGGTTAGGGTTAGGGTTAGGGTTAGGCCGATCAATGGGACTGCTGTTTATTTTCATTGAGGGTTAGGGTTAGGGTTAGGCCGATCAATGGGACTGGTTTATTTTCATTGAGGGTTAGGGTTAGGCCGATCAATGGGACCGCTGTTTATTTTCATTGAGGGTTAGGGTTAGGCCGATCAATGGGACTGCTGTTTATTTTCATTGTGGGTTAGGGTTAGGGTTAGGGTTAGGGTTAGGGTTAGGCCGATCAATGGGACTGCTGTTTATTTTCATTGAGGGTGAGGGTTAGGGTTAGGGTTAGGCCGATCAATGGGACCACTGTTTATTTTCATTGAGGGTTAGGGTTAGGGTTAGGTTAGGATTAGGGTTAGGGTTAGGCCGATCAATGGGACCGCTGTTTATTTTCATTGAGGGTTAGGGTTAGGCCGATCAATGGGACTGCTGTTTATTTTCATTGTGGGTTAGGGTTAGGGTTAGGCCGATCAATGGGACTGCTGTTTATTTTCATTGTGGGTTAGGGTTAGGGTTAGGCCGATCAATGGGACTGCTGTTTATTTTCATTGAGGGTTAGGGTTAGGGTTAGGGTTAGGGTTAGGCCGATCAATGGGACCGCTGTTTATTTTCATTGTGGGTTCGTATTATCAGATTTTCGACAACTTTTCTTAACGGACGATGATGTACAGCAATTCAAAAGACCCCATGTTTTATGCTCTCTCTCTCTCTCTCTCTCTCTCTCTCTCTCTCTCTCTCTCTCTCTCTCTCTCTCTCTCTCTCTCTCTCTCTCTCTCTCTCTCTCTCTCTCTCTCTCTCTCTCTCTCTCTCTCTCTCTCTCTCTCTCTCTCTCTCTCATACTGCTTTCGTGTTGCTTTGCCACATTTACGTTTTGGTGTTCTCCCATTGACAAATAAAATGCACAGATACAGTCAGAATGTTGCAGACCTGTCCTGTCTGCGTGTCAAAAATAGAAAACGAAGACCACTTTATTTTCAAATGTCCTTTATATACTGACCTAAGGCAGAAGCTTTTACACAAGTTCTCTCCACTGTCACTACATTCACTCCTTCAGGCAAACTCAATGACGAAATCCCAGCTATTATCTAAGTTTATTTTCCATGCCATGAATGTGAGGAAAAGGTTCCTCTCTGGTGAACAATTAAGTGATGATGAATGAAAGGTTACTACGCGTATAACATTGGATATGAAATTATGTTTATCTGTTCTATTTGTATTGACCCAAATGCAAATATTTATATGATTATATATTATATTTTATCTTTATTCCATCATTTTGCAATTTCCTATATGTAAACCACTAGTTTGCTTAATAAGGATAACATTCTTCGTATTATATGCACCTGAGAGTGTTATTATAATTGTTTCACTGCTTTCATCTTTGTTATCTTCGAATGTTGTGGCTTTACACAAACCATTCTTCCATGTTTAGGTTTGGGGGTTATGAAAGTACCAGCTGATGTCATCTATTGCTTAACTTTGGAAATGACGATAAGGTAAGAATGTTAATTTTATGGT
>CM065702.1:419210-456710 GCA_017654935.2 Phymorhynchus buccinoides
AGCCGGTTATAGTCACATTCGTTTGGACCCTTCTCGTCCACTTCAAACTGGCCTGATTGTTTATACGTGTCTGTCTCTTAACTGTAAACGGATTAACTACTTTGAAAACTACGGTTTTGAGTCGGTTTGGTTTGAAGTTAATATTAAAAAGAGTCTTTTAATCGGATTTTTGTACAGGAACCCCGCAGAACGCAGTGATTGGTATGATACATTTAATGACATGATGGAGGCTGTTTCCTTTACTGGAAATGAAGTTATTCTGTTTGGTGATTTTAATATTGATCTCTATAAAAACAATAGTAGATGGAACCAACTCTGAAATTGTCGGTCTAAATCAACTAATCAGTACGCCAACACGAATTACCTCCTCATCTGAAACACTGATAGACCACGTGTACTCAAGCAAAGAAGATAATATAATTGAAATATGTTCTCCCCATTGTGGTTGTAGTGACCACTTACCTATCTGTGTCACGTGGCTCAAAAAAGGTGCCAGGGTTCCTAAACCTGGCCATAAAGTAATTACGTACAGATCCTTCGCTAATTTTAATAAGGATGCCTTTCTGAAAGATCTTGTCCAATCTCCGCTGTCTAGTTCACTGATCCTGATTTAGCTTTTGAATTTTGGCATAAGAGTTTCATAGAAATTTACAACGAACATGCACCCTTTGTCACAAAAAGAGTTAGATATTCACCAAAGCCACCGTGGCTTACAGAGAAAATTGAATAAGCTATTCGAATTAGAGATACTTTATTGAAATCCAAGCAATTTGAACAATTAAAAAAAACAGAGAAATAGTGTTACATCCATGCTTCGCCGTTCAAAAAAGAAATATTTTAATGATTTAGTGTTCACTTATTCTAAAAATAACTCAAAGCCCATTTGGAAAGCTATAAACACTCTAACCCGTAAAAACTCAGACAAAACATCCGTTGTTCCCACAGAAATGTCAGCCGATTCACTAAATCGTCATTTTTCTAATGTAGCTAACGTTACCGTTAAACATGATAGGTCTGAACAAAATGATCTCAAATTGCTGAAAGATGTCTGTGTGTCAAAAGAAATTAAATCCGAACTAGCTGTTCCTGCAATAACAGTTTGTGATGTTTATCTTTATCTTAATCATTTAAACAAACAGGTACACGTGGTCTTGATGGCTTAGATGGAATTATTCTTAAACTTAGTGCTCCTCTCATTACAGACACACTGACTTATCTATGCAACCTCTGTATCGATAAAAGTTATTTTCCTAACATTCTGAAGCAAGCTAAAGTTATACCACTTTTTAAATCTGGTGATAAAGCTGACCCTTCAAACTATAGACATATTTCGCTCGTTTCTGTTCTTTCTAAACCTCTAGAAAAGCATTTTAACAAATATATAACTTCTCATTTATCTAAATATGATTTAATACACCCTAATCAATCTGGCTTTAGATCAAATCACTCTTGCCACACAGCTTTGACTAATCTTGTTGACCAATGGCTTGCAAACATAGATGATTTAAAAATGACAGGGGTCCTTTTAGTTGACTTCGCCAAAGCATTTGATGTCATCGACCATAATCTACTACTGCAGAAAATGGCAATATATAGATGATTTAACAATTACAGGGGTCCTTTTAGTAGACTTCGCCAAAGCATTTGATGTAATCGACCATAATCTACTACTGCAGAAAATGGCAATATATAGATGATTTAACAATGACAGGGGTCCTTTTAGTAGACTTCGCCAAAGCATTTGATGTAATCAACCATAATCTACTACTGCAGAAAATGGCAATATATAGATGATTTAACAATGACAGGGGTCCTCTTAGTAGACTTCGCCAAAGCATTTGATGTAATCAACCATAATCTACTACTGCAGAAAATGGCAATATATAGATGATTTAAAAATGACAGGGGTCCTCTTAGTAGACTTCGCCAAAGCATTTGATGTAATCGACCATAATCTACTACTGCAGAAAATGGCAATATATAGATGATTTAACAATGACAGGGGTCCTCTTAGTAGACTTCGCCAAAGCATTTGATGTAATCAACCATAATCTACTACTGCAGAAAATGGCAATATATAGATGATTTAAAAATGACAGGGGTCCTTTTAGTAGACTTCGCCAAAGCATTTGATGTAATCGACCATAATCTACTACTGCAGAAAATGGCAATATATAGATGATTTAAAAATGACAGGGGTCCTTTTAGTAGACTTCGCCAAAGCATTTGATGTCATCGACCATAATCTACTACTGCAGAAAATGGCAATACATAGATGATATAACAATTACAGGGGTCCTCTTAGTAGACTTCGCCAAAGCATTTGATGTAATCGACCATAATCTACTACTGCAGAAAATGGCAATACATAGATGATATAACAATTACAGGGGTCCTTTTAGTAGACTTCGCCAAAGCATTTGATGTAATCGACCATAATCTACTACTGCGGAAAATGGCAATATATAGATGTTCAAATTCTGTCCTTCAGTTCATCAAATCATTTATTACAAATCGTAAGCAGACTGTTTTCCTTCATAATAAACAATCTAGTTCTTTATCAATCAAATTCGGGGTTCCACAAGGATCAGCTATAGGTCCCCTTTTGTTTTTACTATATATCAATGATCTTCCTCTTCATATTAAAGACCCTTGTGATATGTTTGCCAATGATACGTCAATTCACACTAACCATACTGATCTCAATCAGTTATCCTTTAAATTACAAGAAAATATAGATCAGCTAGTTGAATGGACAGAACTTAACCACATGACATTGAATGAACAAAAAACAAATGTAACATCACGACAAAAACGACAAAACTTAACCTTTTCTTTGCCTCCAATATATATTCACAATAAACAAATTGAAGTAGTCAGTTCTCACAAAGTTTTAGGGGTTACCTTAGACAATAATCTTTCTTGGTCTCCCCATATTAGTAGTTTGAGCAAACGTGTCCCACAAAAAGTCTTCCTCCTCTCTAAAATTAAAAACTTTCTTAATCTCGATGCCCGTAGGCACTTATTTTATGCATGTATTCAATCACACATAGATTACGCCTCTACACTCTTCGATTCAAGTAGTGCCAACACATTAAAGCCATTAATCAATGTTCATAAGCGAGCCCTTAAAGCAGTCCTCCTAAAATCGTCTTCTCTAACTTTTCAAGATTACATCACAATACATTTTTTTACCTCTTACAGACAAACTTCAATACAACAAAGCTGTCATGATGCTTAGAATAATCAATGGTTTTGCACCTTCAACATTAATTAAAAAGTTTCCAATCAACCAATCTAGATATACTAACAATATTGTTATTCCAAAACCTAGAACTGATCTTTTCAAAACAAGCTTAACATACTCAGGTGGTACTCTTTGGAATTCCTTAACAACTAATCTTAAGCAGAAAAGCAGCATTACTTCCTTCAAAAACGCGTATCAAAATATTCTATTTCAGAGATTAAAAGAAAACATGTCAACTGTATCCAGATAACCATTCTATTATTGGGTATGCAATACCCTCATCAGAAGATGTGGATACATATTAAGTTACTTGAATGATGATATCTATGATTGCTGATTTTGATATAATATGTGATAACATATTTGTTTGATACTTTTGTATGATATAACTTAATTTGTTTATTACTATCATACTATTACTGATAATGATAATGATGAGGAGTGTTATCCTTAGCTGATTTTATGTTTGCATGATGTGACATTTTGTGTGTGTTTTGGCCTGTACTTTAAATTCCAACATTTCCCCATCCCTCTGTGCCTCTTCCCCCTCCTCCCTCCCTTTTCTTCTCATTTCTGCATGTACATATATTATTTAGCTTTCTTGTTTGATTTACTTTATTTTTCCCCAGGGCTGGGTGGAAAAAAAGCATGTAATTTGCTTATCTCATGTTCCCAGGTTGAATAAAAATCTTCTTTTCGTTGCTCTTCTCTCTCTCTTCTCTCTCTCTCTCTCTCTCTCTCTCTCTCTCTCTCTCTCTCTCTCTCTCTCTCTCTCTCTCTCTCTCTCTCTCTCTCTCTCTCTCTCTCTCTCTCCGCAAACACAGATAAATAGGCCAGGCAAGGTTGTCAAGCTAAGGAAATAAACTTTCTTAACTACAATGTGGAAAATTTGTACAATAACATTTCTGATGTTTCTTTTATGAACTATGTGAGTAATTTTGATATAGTTTGTCTAACTGAAACCTTTATTGGTGCTTCGTTTGACTGGAGTTGTTTGTTTGCCGATTATGTAAAATTTGTTGCTCCTGCTAAAAAGCTGTCAGTGCACGGTAGAAACTCAGGTGGAGTAGTATTACTAATAAAAAAATGTTTTGCTCAGTATGTTAAAGAAATTAAATTTGAGTGTGATAATGTTGTTGCTGTCCAGGTTAATAAATGCGTGTTTGGCGTTGATAAAGATGTGGTACTGATTGCTAGCTATGTTGTTCCTGAAGGAGGGCCGGCATATCGTGATAAAGAGTTAAAAGATGGTATTGTTATTATTGAAGAACGTGTTTTGCAAACGATTGATTATGATAATGTGCATATAATTGTGTGTGGAGATATGAATGCTAGGACGGGCAAGGAACAACTCAAAGAAGAACAAATGTTGAACTATGTACAGAATACAGATAATGATGATAGTGATGATGATGATAATGATTTGTATTGCTTTAAACGTAAATCTAAAGATGTAACTATAAATAACTTTGGACGTTCATTGCTGGATTTTTGTTTCCTGTTTGACCTTGTAATTATGAACGGTTCCTGTAATACTGATATAGAAGGAGAGTTTACTTTTGTGGCACCACAAGGGTGTAGCGTAATCGATTATTTTCTTGTATCAAGGGAAGTAACTTCATTCTGTAACTTAACTGTCAACGATTGTCTCTTTTCATGGCATTTACCTGTACAGCTGACTTGGAAGCATTGTTCTGTGGAGAAAGATGTTGTTTTAATGCCTCAGTTGGGTGAAGAGCGAGTTGCGTGGTGTGAAGAGAGTGTACATGTGTATAAAACTGAGTTAAATTCTAACGAGTTTAAACAGAGTATAGCTAAAGCGACCGATTGTTTGGATACAGATGTAAACAAATGTGTTGAAGTTTTTGTTAACGCCCTTTATGGGGCTGCTGCATGCATGGTTAGAACGATTGGTGGAAACATTAAAACTTCTAATGAATGGTTTGATAGAGAATGTGAGAACAAGAAAAGGCTGGTTAAAAGACTACTTCAACAATTTCGACGAGCTAAATCAGCAAAAGGGAAAAAAGAAAAACATGCTAGATATGTTAAAGAAAGAAAGGAATACGTTGATTTAAGAAAAGAAAAAAAAAAAAGAATATGATTTAAAGAGGCTAGACAAATTAAAACAGTCAATTAACGACCCTAGACAGCTTTGGTCAACAATAAGGTCAATTAATCGAAGGAAATTTATATACAATGAAATAACCTCCCAGCAATGGCATGCCCATTTTGCAAGTGTATTTAACTCTTTTGATACAGAACAAAATGCCACATCTGAAGAAAATGTTGAAGTCAGAGAAGTTCAAGATGAACCTTTATTTAACGAGCCTTCAACAGTGCAAGAGGTAAGATCCAGTATAAAACATCTGACAAATGGAAAAAGTAGTGGGCTAGATAAAATTATTAGTGAAATGTTAAAGCATGTAGATGATTCTATTCTTAAGTTTTGGGTCTTGCTTTTTAATAAATTGTTTGATGGTGGAACATTTCCAATTGAATGGTCTAAGTCTATTATGGTTCCCATCTATAAGAAGGGAAACCCTAACAATCCAGATACCTACAGAGGGGTTGCTTTAACTAGTGTAATTAGTAAGGTTTATACTCATATTTTAAACAAAAGACTATCAACTTGGGCAGAAAGGGAGGGAAAGATAGTGGAAGAGCAGGCAGAGTTCAGAGCAGGATACAGCACTGCAGACCATATTTTCACTCTATATACTTTATTACAAAAATTTCTCATGAGAAATACTAAACTATGCATTGCTTTTGTCGATTTTAAAAAAGCGTTCGATTCAGTTAATAGAAATGCATTATGGCATGTTCTCAGGAAAAATGCACTTCGAGGAATATATGATTCTGTGATTGCATGCGTGCGGGGAAAAGGCGTTTATTCTTATATATTTTTTTGCCCTCGTGGTGTCAAACAAGGTTGTCTTTTAAGTCCGCAGTTATTTGCCTTCTTTATAAACGAACTGTCAATTGAAATGTCGAAAAATGGTAGACATGGTGTGCAACTACTTTCTGGATCTGTAGAAATGTTTATGTTGCTCTTTGCTGACGATGTAATTTTAGTCTCCAGTACAGCAATTGGTTTTCAAAATCAACTTGATAGTTTAAAGAATGAAGCAGTTAGACTGCAATTATCTGTAAACCTTGATAAAACAAACATCATAGTTTTTAGAAATGGTGTGCATTTGTCACATGGAGAAGCATGGTTTCATGATAATGTTAAAGTAATGGTAACTAACGCATACAAATACCTTGGGATGATATTTACAACTAGATTAAGCTTCAATACTGGTTTGTATGAATCATATAGGAAAGGGAAGAAAGGTGTAACAGAAATATTAAGATGTATGAGGAAATTACATGCGATAGACCCTTCTTTATTTTGGAAATTATTTGATACACAGATAGTTCCGATGTTAACTTATGCTGCAGAAATATGGGGCCTTGAAGAAAACATTCACATGGAAAAGGTACACACGCTAGCTATAAAACGATTTCTAAACATACCATTACACTCATCAAATACAATAGCATATGGGGATTCCGGAAGGTATCCCCTATACATAAAAAGTTTGGTAAAATGTGTTAAATATTGGCTAAAGCTTACACAGTTACCTGAAAGTAGAATATGTAGACAAGCATTCAACATGTTAGTACATCAATCTGAATTAGGAAAAAATAATTGGGTTAGTAAAGTAAAGCATATTTTGTCTATTAATGGATTTGGTATAATATGGCTTAGCCAGGGGGTTGGAGACGTAAGATGCTTTACACTTGAATTTAAAGACCGTTTAATAGCTTGCTTTAAGCAAAACTGGCACTCCAAGTTAGAAGACAGTGACAAGTACTCTTGGAGTACTCTTGGTATCATTCGTTTAAAAGTATTTTACAACCAGAAAAATGTCTAATGGTAGTCACCAATAAATGGCATAGGGATACATATGCTAGACTTAGAAACAGAACACTGGGTTTAAAAGCAAATAGAAGGTGGTTTGACCCCGAAGATAGAATAAATGGTGTGTGTATGATGTGTACAACTGGTATTATCGAAAACGAAGGACATTTCATATTCCACTGTGTTGCTTACAAGGAAATCAGAATGAGATCACAGCTTTCTAACAAATTTATTTATAACAATCATGATCTGTGCAGCTTATTATCTTCTGATAATGAAAACACTATTGTTTCGTTAGCCAAATATGTTGCAGAAGCATTTAATGTTAGAAAAAAGAGAATGCTTATTTATGATGTATGAAAGTAATGTGTGCTCATTATGTCATATCTCGTGTTATATGAGCTTGAGAATCTTGTGTATGTTATATAAATGTTTCGTTGTTTGTTTGTTTGTTTGTTTGTTTTCATGTCTGGTTTCAGCTTGCTATTGTAATTCTTTTTCTGAATTATTGGTATGTTTAATCCGTTTGTTCACCTTTCTTAATAAGTTGGTTTTCATTTTTATTATTGCTTTTTTGAGTTTCATGATTTATGTTCCTTAACTTCGGCGCTGCAAGAAACAGTTCACCACATTGACATAAAGGCTGTATTTGTGCCATTGTCAATAAAACAATGTCTGAAGCATATCTCTCTCTCTCTCTCTTCTCTCTCTCTCTCTCTCTCTCTTCTCTCTCTCTCTCTCTCTCTCTCTCTCTCTCTCTCTCTCTCTCTCTCTCTCTCAAATAATATCACATTAGACAATTGGTTTGATCACTTTAAAATGCTGTTAGGAAAAGATTTCAACAATGATGATGCACTACTAAGGAATAGTGATGAAAGAGAGGAAGAAAGTTATCTTAATCGCCCCATTTCTAAAGATGAACTACTTTTTGCACTAAGAAAATTAAAGAATCGTAAATCCGCAGGACCACATGGTATAATTGGGGAATTACTAAAGCATGCTTCAAAGTCAGAATTAATTATAAATTTCTTTGTAATTTTCTTTAATTCATTGTTTTTAAGGGGATTTATCCAGATAGTTGGGCTGAATCCATTGTTCTTCCTCTCTCTATAAAAAAAGTAATGTAAATGATCCAAATAACTATAGGGGAATTTCGTTATGTAGTGTAAGCAGTAAGTTATATAGTACAATTATCAATCGTAGACTTCAGGAATGGGTTGAAATAAATAATATCACTGGGAGTTCCAAGCTGGATTTAAGCGTAATTATTCAACGATAGATCTTATTTTTACTTTGATGGCTTTTGTACAGAAACAATTTTCTCTTAATCGCAAATTATACGTGGCCTTTATCGATTTAGAGAAGGCATTTGATTCCATTAATAGAAGTATTATGTGGCCTATATTAGTTAAAGCTGGTATTCATGGTAAACTCTTAAAATGTATTATGAGCATGTATGATTGTGTGAATGCTAGGGTTAGATGTGGGGGAAAAATATCAGATTATATTCAATGTACTGCTGGGGTAAAGCAAGGTGATGTTTGCAGCCCAATTCTTTTTTTCATTATTCATTAATGAGTTAACATCTGAGGTTGTTAGTAAGGGACGACATGTGCACAATTAATAGGGGATATTTTGGAAATGTTTATTCTTATTTTAGCTGATGATGTTGTTTTGATGTCTGAAACTGTTGTAGGACTTCAAGTACAATTAAATAGCTTATGTAATGCAGCTAATTCACTTCATTTGAAAGTAAATATGTCTAAAAGCAATATCATTGTGTTTCGAAAAGGGGGGTATTTAGGGGCTAGGGAAAAGTGGACTTATGGAGGAGTAGTTATGCCTGTTGTTAATGTTTATAAGTATTTAGGAATATATTTTTCAACAAAACTTAGTTTTAATGTAACATGTAGAGATTTGGCAAGAAGAGCTAAACTAGCATTGTTATGTATCATGCACAAATTATCAAAGCTTGAGAATAAATCCCTTGCATTATGTTTTGAGTTGTTTGACTCACAAGTTCAACCTGTTGCTCTGTATGGGGCTGAAATATGGGGGCTTTATAACTCTGCAGTTCAATGTGAAAAAGTACACTTATTTGCTTTGAAAAAGTTTTTAGGTGTAACTATGCAAACCCCGAATGACCTACTTTATGGTGAAACTAACCGATACCCTATAACTGTTAATTCTGCTTGTAAATGTTTTTCTTAATGTTTCAAAATTCATAGAATGGAAGCTTCAAGACTTCCAAAAAAGGCATATAATATGTTGTACATTTTATATATGGGAGGTAAAATTAATTGGGTGTCTAAAGTGAAATGTAAACTCTATGAACTAGGATTTGGTTATGTTTGGCTTAATCAAGGGGTAGAAGATATCAACAGTTTTATGTGTGTGCTATGTGCTATGATGATTGATTGTCATAGGCAGGAATGGTCTAGCCGAATTGATAATAGTAATAGATTTGACTTGTTTAGGCAAATTAATGTGAATCATTGTGTTCCGACTTACTTATCTATGAATATTGACAAACATTTAAAATTTATTATGACTAGATTCAGATTTGGAGTTTCTGACCTACTGATACATTACTACCGTTATAGACGTCATGTTGAGAGAGACCTTATTTGTCCATTATGTAAATGTGCCTCAGAAAATGAAATTCATTTTGTTTTTTCTTGTCCTGTATTGAATGATCTCAGGTTTCAGTTAATACCTCGGAAGTATTACAGCCAACCGTCTTTATTTAGATTAGTGAATGTTAATGTCGTCAACCAATGAAGAAGTCGTTAAAATGTTTGCAGTATATTTGTATAAAGCCTTTAAAATCAGGTCTACCTTATGCTGTTAGAGGTTGATGATTCCCGCATGTTATGCTTATGTTTTGCTTTGTGTGTACTTATTATTTATTATGTCTGATTATGCCTGACTATGTTCTATTGTATCACCCCCTGATGAGGGGCTATGGCCTTGATTGATTAAATATCCGCATCCGTATATCTCTCTCTCTCTCTCTCTCTCTCTCTCTCTCTCTCTCTCTCTCTCTCTCTCTCTCTCTCTCTCTCTCTCTCTCTCATTCTGAAGGCTAAGAAGTCTCTCTCTCTCTCTCTCTCTCTCTCTCTCTCTCTCTCTCTCTCTCTCTCTCTCTCTCTCTCTCTCTCTCTCTCATTCTGAAGGCTAAGAAGAATTTGAAGGGCACACAAATCTTTGTCGGCAAGGACTTTTCTGCTGGAGTCAGGGATACGAGGAAGAAATTAGGCAACTTTATGAGACAGAAGAGAAATGAAGGGGCGCAAAAGGTAATCATGGTTTATGATCATCTTATTGTTGATGGGGAGAAGTACTATCTGTCTGTTGATGGAAAGGGGTTAGTGAGGGAAGGAGGAAATCGCAATAATAACAGATAATGGGTTGGCAGCCTTTGCTTGCGCAAACGAATTGATGGCCTGGGTGGTTCCTTTGATGCTCTTGTTCATTGCAAAAATAAAGACCGTGATTCTTTTGATTTTCAAAATGATGATGAATATGTTTCTTTTGCTTCTTTCAGAAATGATTAAATAGATTCTTTCAATAATTGCAATGATGATAAGCATAATGAACAAGATTCATTTGATGTTTATAATAATGAAGAGCATGATGATGATGAACATGATTCTTTTGATGTCTGCAATGATTTTGAGCTTGATTTATTGGATGATTGCAATAACGATGAGCATGGTTCTCTTGAAGAATGCAGTGATGTTATGCAGGATTCTCCTAATGTAATTAATGCTGATGAAAAACTAAGCTGTTATTGTGATTATGATGATTTTTTGTGTGTAAACCACCCTTTCAGACCTACCCTAGTGGGGCAGCACAGTTACAGAAAGGGTGTCGGGTTCGGGGTAGATAGGTTAGGATTTCCTTAAAAAAGGTAGAAAGAGAAAAGAGATTTTAAGAAGAAAGAATTGAAGAGGGTGAAGGAGTTCAGTAGACTTTCACAACGAGGGATACACAATAAACCAAAGGAGACAATTTGGAATTTTCACTCTTTAATCAATCTACTAAACTACAAAAGAAATAAAAGTATATCATAAAAGGAAAGGATATAAAAGGATAAGAAAAGGAAAAGGAAACTAAGTAAAAGAAAGGACTCTAGCAACAATGTGACCTGTAACAACAATGACATAACACAAGCATACAGCAACAGGCTCACAATGAACTAGAATAATAAAAGGATGTTACGATCAACATCCTTAAAACAATAACATGAAAATCAACGATGAACATAATAGGGATATCTTCTCAGTGATCAACAACGAATTAATTATTATCAAAGGGAGATAACCCCTGGACACTCGAGGATTACTTATAGCAAGCCTAGTCCCTTGTTTTGGATTTGCATAGGCTAGTTACAGAGAACAACCTATCCAGAACAATCCCACACGTTTAACGCCATCAGTTAAACCTAAGCTATCCAAGCCGAAATTATCACTTTCTGAAATTCAGATTAACTTCAACAAGTTTTACATCTATCCTCGTGTCTTATTAACCATCCTTTGATTCAATCAATCACGATAATCCCAAATAACATCGTCAATAGCATTCAATACACGACAATTACCAATACACATAAAGATAAACTAACAGTATGACTTTCTAACATTAAACAACAAGAAAGCACATGTTTCCGTTTACCTTCAACCCATTAGACCTAGTCTCAATGAACTCCTTCATTTAGACCATGACCATCCTTTTCAACAAAGGTCCTACTCAACAAATGGACCTCGCCTCCCTTAGCAGTACAAAAGGGGCCAATACAAAAGGCAGCCAAGAAGGCCTACTTTTGTTCACACCCTCAGGCAACTGTCCACTACAGCTCGCCTGACCCGACTCTAAACTTATCAAGTGGCCAAGAACTCGTGGTCAATTCTACTATTCAATTAAACCGTCTCGCCCTTCCAAACCCAATAAACTCCATCAAATTACCTAGGTAACAAATCTGCCTAGATCATCTTACAATGAGGCTCTCTAACCTAACAAAACAGCAAAAGTATATAAATCGTCAAACAATCATGATCATCTCAACTAACAAAGCTACACAATCGTGGAAGGTTAAATCATCCATAAACAGAAAATAATACTAACCTTCACTGACACACATTATGAGAGATTTGACTCTCTCAACAATTAAGAGAGAGAGAGAGAGAGAGAGAGAGGAGAGAGAGAGAGAGAGAGAGAGAGAGAGAGAGAGAGAGAGAGAGAGAGAGAGAACGATGCCGTCTATGGGAACATGTTTGGATCAAAACTAGTAATCCAGTTTCAATTCAATTTGGTTTTCTTCCAATAAAACGCTTTAACAGAAAGAAGATCTCAATTGAATTCTACAACCAAAAATAACGCGAAATCCCATGAAGACTGTTCCCTTAGAAATATCGGAAATGCATATTACAAACATGGCAATCTTTATCTCACAAAATCAATGACGAACTAGAAAAATCAAAGTTCTAAAATGTCAATACTCACACACACATCCCAGGCAAAGGACTGAACACCAGCTACAGACTTCAGAGTCTTCAGAGCAAGTTCAGACTTCTGCTGCTGGTCATACAAGAGAAAGCCTAGAACGCTTTCACGAAATATATAGCAAGCTTCTACCCACATTTAGCCCTCGGATCCTAATACCTAATCTCATTGGATATCTGACCAGTGGTTCGTTTCTGATTGGTCACTTTAACAAACAGTTTAATTTCATTGGATTGAACATTTCACCTCTTTAGTAGGTTATGACATCCCTTGTGGACAACGACAACGCCTCAGCTGTACAGATAGCCCTGGGCAGCTGGGGGAATGAACTGAAACAAAGTTCCTAGCAAACCCTCCCAGACAAGTATGGCTAAGTCTCTGAGGTTCTCATTTAACCTACCTCGAAGGCGAGGGTAGGGTGTGGGCACTTCACAATCACAAAGGCCAAGGTGATTAAAGCTTAAGAAAAGATTTGGGCATCCCTCCCCCCTCTGTGGACAGACAGACTGGCGCCTATTGTCCACTCAAACCGAACTTGTAAATCTACTTAGGGGAGACCTTTCACACACCCTGGGGATACCTGTGTCTATACACTCGAGACAGACAAGGAAACAACCACACCTACATACAAACACTGGTACAAACGCTTACGTGTTGCATACACACACACACAACCGCATAAGCATAACTAGTACACTTTTTACAAGGGTGTACATGTGTTATGAAAATTCTATTGTGTGTGAGAAAGTGAGTATGTGCTCGAATAAAATAACAATGGATATTTATAATGAATCGTTGTTTGGTGGAAACGTATCTGATAGCAATAGTGAAGGTAGTGGATCAGATGGTGTGTATTCTCTTCCTGCACAGCAGGGTAGTGCGAATAAACAAAGAGACTTTAAATTCATGCACTGGAATGTTAACGGTATTCAATCAAAACTATGCGATCCAGATTTTTTGTCTTTTGTGATATCATTTGATTTTGTTTGTTTAGTCGAAACATTTGTTTCTACCATTCATTGTGATGTTTTTCAGGGATTTAATGTTTACTGTAAGCCAGGAACTAAACTGTCAAGAGCGGGAAGGCCCTCTGGTGGCGTTGTGTGTTTAATTAGAAAGGAATTGGATCCGTTTGTGAGGCAGATAAACTCAAATGAAAAAAAACACTTTACTTTTTGTAATTAACAAGGGTTTATTTGGCCTTGAGAAAGACGTTTTGTATGTCTGTGCATATGTGCCACCTGAGGGTTCTCCGTACTATAATGTTGTTGGTGATGGAATGGATGGAATAAGCATGCTTGAAAATATCATCATAGATGGTGCTGTAATAAACAATGATTACTGTATTGTTCTTTCAGGGGATCTTAATGCTAGAACCTCTAATGTCTCTCAGATTCTTTCTGTAGAAAATGATTTGGATTATTTGCAAAAAAGTCAGTCAACATGCTTGGAAAGGAGCTCTCAGGACAAGTCTATGAATTCATATGGTAAATTGATGTTGAATATGTGCACTACCTTAGATGTCTGTATTTTAAATGGGTTATGTAATGGTGATAAAGATGGTAAATATACTTACATTTCGTGTTTTGGCAGCAGTGTCATTGACTATTTCTTGTTATCTACTGACCTTTATTGTTTTATAATAGATTCCTGTCAACTTAACGTTTCAGAGCGGATTGAATCTGCACATTTACCCGTATCACTTTCAATACGTTTTCCTCATGAGAATCGGGTTAAAGGGTTAAATAGAATAAATGGAGAAGTAACCGAAAAATTCATTTGGAATCCTGATTTTGTTGAATGTTTTAGAGAAAATGCTACTGGAGATAAATTGGAACATGCATATAACCTCATTGATGTTGACATCGATTTAGCCTTAGACACGTTTAATAGTTGTTTGAAAGATATTTCAGGATGTATGAAAAAAAGGGTCTTTTTAAATGTAGAAAGGTAAGGAATTGTCTTTCAAAATACTGTCGTACAATGGATAAAAATGACCAACATGCCCTTGGTATAAAAATAAGAGAATATAAGCACTTGCTAGATTCCAAAAGAAACACTTTTAATAATATGATTTTGGATAATTTAACTAACTCTGTCAATGATCAAAAAGTGTTTGGGAGTAATGTGCGTAAAGCCATTCCAAACAGATACAAAGTGAACAATCAAATAACAGAAGCAGACTGGTACAAGCATTTTAAAGCACTTTTAGATATGGAAGATGACCAAGTAACCGAGAACCTTGAAATATTGGATATGGAGGAAAATGAAAGTGTAAATGGGCCAATAACGGAAGAAGAGGTTGTGTTGGCTATTAGAAAATTAAAATCAAAGAAAGCTGCAGAACCTGATGATGTGATTGCTGAAATGTTAAAGTTTGCTGGTTCAAAAATCATTCCTTTCCTTGTTAAATATTTAAATGTACTGTTTAATAGTGGAACATTTCCTGAGAGTTGGTCAGAATCGACTATTTTACCATTGTTTAAGAAAGGTGACAATAGATATCCTAATAATTATAGGGGGATTAGTCTGTGCAATATAGGTAGTAAAATTTATGGGAGTATTATTAACAGGAGACTACAAACTTGGATTGATGATAATAATATTACAGGGGAACACCAAGCAGGGTTTAAAAAGGGATACTCAACCATAGATCATATTTTTACCTTGTTTTCGTGTGTTCAAAAGCAATTTAATGCTATTCATGGTAAAAAACTCTATGTGGCCTTTATCGATTTCGAAAAAGCCTTTGACACAATTAATAGAAAGATAATGTGGCCAATACTTTTAAAGAATAAAATTAATGGGAAACTATTTTGATGCATAAAAAGTATGTACGCTAATGTCAAGGCAAGAATTAGATGTGGTGCAAAACTAACTGATGTTATAACATGTTCATCTGGAGTAAAACAGGGGGATGCACTTAGTCTGGTTCTTTTTTCTTTGTACATAAATGAATTAGCTATGAATGTTATGGAAAATGGTAGACATGGTGTTTCATTTCTTACAGATGCCTTAGAATTATTTATTCTTCTGCTTGCAGATGATGTTGCACTGTTATCTTAAACTGTTGTAGGGCTTCAAAATCAATTGAACAATCTTTATCGTTCTTCTTTACGTCTTGGTTTGAAAGTATTATGAAGAAAACCAATGTAATAGTTTTTAGAAAAGGTGGATACTTAGGGTCAAGAGAAAGATGGTTTTTGGGTGATATAATGATACCTGTTGTAAATTCATACAAATATTTAGGCATTCAGTTTACAACTAAGTTAAGTTTAAATGTAGTCTGTATAGACTTGGCAAGTAAAGCAAAACATGTTTTGTTATGTGTTATGCGCAAGTTGAATGCTTTAGATATTTTCTCAGTGGAGATACTCTTTAAAAATTTTGATACGCAGATTGCACCAATTGCTTTATATGGGTCAGAAATATGGGGCCTAGACGCAGCAGCCAGACATGTAGAGAAATTTCATACATTTGCACTGAAGAAGTTGTTAGGCGTCACTTTACGTACACCAAATGATTTGATATATGGAGAGCTAAATAGATATCCTATTACTATTACTGCTAGAGTCAATTGTATTAGATACTGGCTTAAATTGATACACATGGGAGACCACAAATTGCCAAAGAAATCGTATTTAATGTTGTTTAAGTTAGATGAGAAGGGAAAACTTAACTGGGTTACAAATGTACGCAAATGTTTATGATGTGAAAACGGATTTATGTATGCATGGTTGAATCAGGGCGTTGGATGTTGCAGGCAGTTTATTAAAACCTTTAGACAGAGATTAATTGACAATCGATGGCAAGTCTGGAATGATCATATACAAAATAGTGATAGATTTTATATGTACAGGATGTTTGGAATCGAAGATCACGTTGTTCAAATCTATTTGACAAGTCGTATAGCTAGACACCTGAAGTTTATAATGATTAGATTCAGATTTGGAATTTCGGATCTGTTTGTACATTCAAAACGTTATTCAAACATAGACAATGTAATATGCCCTATTTGTAAAGAAGGGCAAGATAATGAGTTGCATTTTGTATTTACATGTCCATTTTTCAACGATCTTAGAAAAGAATTAATTGCACCTAAATTTTACAGGAATCCTAGTTTATTTAAACTTAGTCTCCTTATGTCCAGTAGAAATGAAAACACAAATCAAAAATTGTGTATATTTTTGTACAAGGCTTTTAAACTTCGAGATATCGTACTATCGTGAGTATTTTTTGTTTGTTTTGTTTTGTTTCTTTTAGTTTTTGTATTTGGATGATTGATTCTGTGTATTTTGAAATATTGTCACACACCCTTCCAAAAAGGGGCGATGCCTTTTCGGGAATAAAACATTGTCATTGTCATTGTCTCTCTCTCTCTCTAAGTCTCTCTCTCTCTCTCTCTCTCTCTCTCTCTCTCTCTCTCTCTCTCTCTCTCTCTCTCTCTCTCTCTCTCTCTCTCTCTCTCTCTCTCTCTCTCTCTATCTTCTCTCTGTCATGTCTCTGAAGAATATGCAACAAATAAAAGTCCACTATTGATGTTGTGCGAAGAATATAGTTGTAAGAATAATCTTCTAAAGCTTTGAACAATTGATGTTCTCATTCGAAAAGGCTTTTAAAGATTCTTATAAAGAAAATCTCTGAAGCCAGCAAGCCTTGCCTGGCATACAATTCGGACAAGAACACGAGATGGCAATGGGTTTGTCTTTTTACACACCTAGAATCCTTGTCGCACCTAGAGTCTGCCCAATGAAGCGTACTGGCCTCTTTTGGCAAAGGTAGGTTTGCACTGCATCAGTCTTCTCTGATTTCTTTCTGACCTGTAGAGTCTGCCTTGATAGGGCTTTAAACATGAAATGAAGTGAACTCTGTAGGCATGGGTTTACACTGCATCAGTCTTCTCTGATTTCTTTCTGGCCTGTACAGTCTGCCTTGATAGGGCTTTAAACATGAAATGAAGTGAACTCTGTAGGCATGGGTTTGCACCGTGTCAGTCTTCTCTGATTTATTTCTGACCTGTAGAGTCTGCCTTGATATGGCTTTAAACATGAAATGAAGTGAACTCTGTAGGCATGGGTTTGCACCGTGTCAGTCCTGTCCCATGCATTTCTTCTTTCCCCAGGATTAACATCGCCATGTCGGCTGTGGAGGATTATCCCCCTTTGTCACGTGCCCAGCGCGTGAAGAAAACCCTCGTGTGGCTCGTGAAGCGAACTCTGACCTTCCTCTTCTCCCACGTGGGGCTGACGTCAGCGGTGGTGGGTTACGTCATTTTGGGTGGCGTCATCTTCATGGCCATAGAGAAGAAGCACGAGCTGCAGCAGAGAGAGCGGGTGGCGCAGTACAGGGAAGAGGCTCTGGATGAGCTGCAGCAGCTGATTGTAGAGATGTACTCCCCGGACACAACAACCCAGACAAACGTCACTGATGACGTCATTAATGGTGTCCACGTCACCACAAGGCCTGGTGATGGCGTCACTGTACCCTTACTGACGGATAACTCCACCTTAATCCAGGTGACGGACACCAGGAGTGAGAACCGCCATCCACCAAGGACCACAGTCACCAAGGGAAAGGACGTGCAGTCAGGGTTTGGGGGTGTGGGCACCAGTGTTTTGCAGGAACACGGTTTGCCTCAAAGGAATCATTATGTGAAGGAAGGTAACCAGGGTAATAGAAGCGAGAAAATCAGAGTTAATAAAAAGAAGCGGAAACGAAAGAAATTCCCGAAAAGTGAGAAACTTGACCCAAGCTTCACTGACAATTTTCAGAAAAAACAAACTGTCCCAGATTACCGGTTTCCAACAAATCAAACGTTGCCATGGAAACTCTTTGGAATCTTTCCTCTATTCCCGGCCTTATCATGGACCGTGAAGACTGCCCTGGTGACATCCACACCCGCTCTGAAGATGACACCACCAAAGGAACCTAAAGAGCTCCGCCATGAAAAACACCAATCAAACGAACACTCAACACACCCACGTGGAGAAAGACAAATTTTAAAGCCCGACAAACCTAAACGTCCAATAACGAAATCCAGAGAAAAGAAAGAAAACCACAAAATTCAAAGACTGCATCAAAAACAGGAAGAAAAACGTCAAACAAAAAAACACCAAAGGCAAAATCCCAAACATGAAAATAAACGAAACCACAAACACCGAATAACTCAACATAAACAGCAAGTCCGTGAAAAAACAAGAAAAGACAACATAAATCAAAGAACAAAACTAGGACAGGGACAAACGACAAGAACAAAACTAGGGCAAGAACAAGACAAGGACAAACCAAAGACAAGAACAAAACAAGGACAAAACAGCCTTCAAACAACTGAACCCAACACAAGTCAGAAGCAGCTGCACGAAACCACGTCTCGTGAGGACGAGAGGGAGCGAGAGCTGCACGAAACCAAGTCTCGTGAGGACGAGAGGGGGCGAGAGCTGCACGAAACCACGTCTCGTGAGGACGAGAGGGAGCGAGAGCTGCAGGAAACCACGTCTCGTGGAGACGAGAGGGAGCGAGAGTTGCAGGCGGCCATGATGGCGGTGCTGAGAAGACTGGAGAACAGGACATGGGAGGCAACTGCGATGTACAACTGGGACGGTCATCTGGAGCAGAGTGACGAGGTCCAGTGGTCACTGCCTGGAGCTATGCTGTATCTGTGACTGTGGTCACTACCATAGGTCAGTATTGATGTAATAATGGTTAATATGTATGGTCAGTTAGAGCAGAGTGATGAGGTCCAGTGGTCACTGCCTGGAGCTATGCTGTATTCTGTGACTGTGGTCACTACCATAGGTCAGAATTGATGTAATAATGGTTAATATGTACGGTAAGTTAGAGCAAAGTGACGAGGTCCAGTGTTCACTGCCTGGAGCTATGCTGTATTCTGTGACTGTGGTCACTACCATAGGTCAGTATTGATGTAATAATGGTTAATATGTACGGTAAGTTAGAGCAAAGTGACGAGGTCCAGTGGTCACTGCCTGGAGCTATGCTGTATTCTGTGACTGTGGTCACTACCATAGGTCAGTATTGATGATAATAATGGTTAATGTGTACTAGCGCAACGTCGAGTACCGGTAACGCCTAGTACCGGTAACGCCAAGTACTGGTAATGCTGAGTACCGGTTTCGCCGGGTCCGCGAAATATTATATTATTACTTTTGTCTCTCTCCCTCCTTCTATCTTCTTCTCTCATCCCGTTCTACTCCCCACCGCACCCCCTCACCCCCCATCCCAACCATCTCCCGCCCCACTCCACCCGTCGGGTTTCGTTTTGCTGCGGTTTGTGAAAAGGTGAAGCGGCGCATATCGCGCGCGTTTATAAATCGATTCGCTTCCAGTTTGGCACACAGATAGTCACTGTCCCCGGTCATCTACCTTCGAAATTCTGAAGGCAATCGGTCCAGAAATACCGGAGATACGGGCGCTGAGAGGCCGGTGGATACGCGTTTCGCGCATTTGCCAAACCGCGCAAATGACACGGCCACCTTGGTTGCCATTGCTATCGCCACGTTAGGACTGATAGCAAATTTGAAGCGATTCGGTCGAAAAAACGGCGGAGTTATAAGGCCCGTTCTGTGTTCCACACGGACACACACACACACACACACACACGCACGCACGCACGCACGCACGCACGCACGCACGCACTTACACACACACACACACACACACACACACACACACACACACACACACGGACAGTTGGCGTTTAATAATATGATGGTCAGCTGAAGCAAAGTCACTACCATAGGTCAGTATTGATGTAATAATGGTTAATATGTATGGTCAGTTAGAGCAAAGTGACGAAGTCCAGTGGTCACTGCCTGGGGCTATGCTGTATTCTGTGATTGTGGTCACTACCATAGGTCAGTATTGATGTAATAATGGTTAATATGTATGGTCAGTTAGAGCAAAGTGACGAGGTCCAGTGGTCACTGCCTGGAGCTATGCTGTATTCTGTGACTGTGGTCACTACCATAGGTCAGTATTGATGTAATAATGGTTAATATGTATGGTCAGTTAGAGCAAAGTGACGAAGTCCAGTGGTAACTGCCTGGGGCTATGCTGTATTATGTGACTGTGGTCACTACCATAGGTCAGAATTGATGTAATAATGGTCAATATGTATGGTCAGTTAGAGCAGAGTGACGAAGTCCAGTGGTCACTGCCTGGAGCTATGCTGTATTCTGTGACTGTGGTCACTACCATAGGTCAGAATTGATGTAATAATGGTTAATATGTATGGTCAGTTAGAGCAAAGTGACAAGGTCCAGTGGTCACTGCCTGGAGCTATGCTGTTATCTGTGACTGTGGTCACTACCATAGGTCAGTATTGATGCTAATAATGGTTAATATGTATGGTCAGTTAGAGCAGAGTGACGAAGTCCAGTGGTCACTGCCTGGAGCTATGCTATATGTGACTGTGGTCACTACCATAGGTCAGTATTGATGATAATAATGGTTAATATGTATGGTCAGTTAGAGCAGAGTGACGAGGTCCAGTGGTCACTGCCTGGAGCTATGCTATATGTGACTGTGGTCACTACCATAGGTCAGTATTGATGATAATAATGGTTAGTATGTATGGTCAGCTAGAGCAGAGTGACGAGGTCCAGTGGTCATTGCCTGGAGCTGTGCTGTATTCTGTGACTGTGGTCACAACTAGAGGTCAGTATTGATGATAATAATGGTTAATATGTATAATAATGATAATTAATAATGCTTATATAGCGCATAATCTTGCAAAGCAACTCAATGCGCTTTTCAGGTTTCACTCACCATTCGTACAAACATTTCTAACAGACTGGTTCACGTATCGTCAGTGGCTCCTCACCATACATCTCTATGAAAAATGAATACATTAGAGAATGCATTGCATATAATCATAATTATTTAATACAACACACTAACACACCACCTCACCTTCACCTCCCCCCCCCCCCCCCCAATCATCAGATTTACATAGCAAGCAATCCAGAACGCTCAAAACAGCAGTCTCGGTGCTATGATGCTTCTTATATGCTGACTGACAAACCTCGAGCAAGTATATCTGATAGGTGGGTCTGAAGCTGCCTCAACACAACTCTCTCAAGAATCTTTGACAGGAAGGGGAGGTTGGAGACTGGTCTAAAATTCTTCAACTCATTAGGGTCAAGCCCTGGGTGTTTTCAACAAAGGGGTGACCACTGCTTGTTTGAACTGTGGAGGCACTGTACCTGATGAGAGGGATTTGTTAACAGTGTCTGTAACTAGGGGGATCACATGAGAAGCACATTGTTTCAGGAGAGAAGTGGGGATGGGGTCAAGTACACAACTTTTACTGGGGGACTCGGTTATCAAGTCAGCAATCAGTTTTTCATCAACAGGTTCAAAAGAAGAAAAAGTTGGACCACAGTATTTATCAAATTGAGGAGGTTGGCATGACTCTGAGTCAAGACTGTCACGAATGCGCCTAATCTTATCTTGAATCGTTTTGGGATTTCGGAAGAAGGGATGTTCGTAGGCAAAGTGAGTGTCTTTTGTTTACCAAGGAGTTTGCCTGACACAGAAAACAACTGTTTAGAGTGTGAAACAGTTACGTTCTTTATTTGTATAGTTTTGGGTGGACAGACGGCATGGGCCGGCAGACATGTACTGCACCTCAGAGAGTCGAGTAAACACTGTCTGGAATTGTCATCTGGTCTTCGTCTGTTGTTTGTATGTCAGACATCGTTACATGGTGTCAGAAATAAAACGAACCAGCCCACGATGCAATCGTCATATTAACACAGCGTACGATCAAGTCAGTAGCTCATCGTTTGAATTGATAAACATTGGACACTGTCACTGACTGTATAGATCTAATCGGTGTGACTCGATGACCAGCGTTTGTTCAATGCCAATTTGCGTACTCCGATACCGACAACACTCCACGCGGCAGTGACGTCGCAACACAAGATTTTTTTGCAGCACTGCGTGGTTCAGTGGTACAGATGTTTTGGCTAGCTCGTCAAAATGGATTGTTTGCAAAAACCACAGCCACTGTCTTTTGAAGGCAATGTAGCTTCTCACAGTTTCAGAAGGTCAAGAAGAATGAAACAATCAACAAGTCTAAGGCTGTTAACCTGGTTGCATACGGAGGTGACAGATTTTCTACACTTGGTACAGCAGATCTGCTTTGCAAGATTGGGGATATGACAGAACTCATTACCTTCCATATCATCGACAGACAAGCCTCTTCCATCCTAGGCCTGAATGATGCACTGTGACTGCGACTCATTGGCTTGGAAAAGAGCGTCTACGAAGTGAACGTGGGGACAGAAGATCCTCTCCGTGACCAAATCACGACAGCATATGCTGATCTGTTCGACGACCAACTTGGAATATTGCCTACAAGGTACAGGATGAGGGTCAATCCCCAGGTCACCCCTGTAATCAAACCTGCGCGGAAAGTTCCCCAAGCCATGGAAGCAAAAGTCAAACTGGAGCTGGACAGCATGATAGAGAAAGGCGTCATCATACGAGAAACTGAGCCAACAGAATGGGTGTCGCAGATGGTTGCAGCTAAGAAGAAGAATGGTGATGTCAGGATCTGCCTCGATCCAAGAGACTTGAACAAAGCCTTGCAACGCCCCCACTATCCCATGCGCACAGCTGATGATGTTGCATGTAGGATTGGAAATGCAAAGTTATTCACCACATTGGATGTAAAAACAGGATTTTGGCAAATCCCACTGGACAGAGAATCTTCTCGGCGTACGGCTTTCATCACACCGTACGGCAGATACAGATTTCTGCGCATGCCTTTTGGCATTAACACAGCCCCAGAGGTCTTCCAGCAGACTATGGAGAGACTGTTTGAAGGGTGTCCATGTGCCATCATCATCAATGACATTCTCATCTGGGGATCAACAGTTGAAGAGCATGACGCCAACCTCAAAGTGGTTCTGGACAGGGCTCGACAGATTGGTCTAAAACTGAACCTGAAAAAGTGCAAATTCGGGAAGGATAGCACCACGTTTGTTGGACACAGGTTCACAAAGGTCTGAAGCCTGACATGGAAAAGACTGACGCCATCAGACACATGCCGGCTCCAGAAGACAAGACGGCACTGCAAAGATTCTTGGGCATGATCAACTACCTGAACAAGTTCATCAAAAACTACAGCCAGAAAACGGCTTTGCTGCGAGAACTTCTTCGTAACGACATTGCATGGTGTTGGACAGACACGCACCAGCATGCATTTGATGGATTGAAGAATGACCTCATCAGCCCTCCAGTCTTGAAATTTTTGGATCCATCCAAGCCTGTTACACTGTCAGTGGACTCATCCAAAAGCGGACTCGGAGCTGCATGTCTTCAGAACGAGTCACCAGTAGCATTTGCATCACGAGCCCTCTCAGATGCCGAAACTTGATATGCGCAGATCGAAAAGGAACTCCTGGCTGCAGTCTTCGCCTGCAAGAAGTTCCATGACTTTGCCTATGGCCGCAGGGTGACCATTGAGACGGACCATAAACCTTTGATCACCATCATGAAGAAGCCACTACATGCTGCTCCAGCAAGACTGCAAAGGATGCTACTCCAACTCCAGAGATACGATCTAGAGTTTGTCTACAAAAGAGTGAGTGAGCTTTTCATTGCAGACACACTGTCCAGAGCTTATCCCGGTGACACTGCTGAAGAAACCGAATTTGACTTTGACGTCATGACAGTTCTCTCCATCTCACCTGCCAGAATGACTGAGCTACAATGGGAAACTTTGGCTGACCCTACCCTGCAGAAGCTTGCACGATTCATCAGAGATGGATGGCCTGCTCATGGACGCAACGTACCGAAAGAGATCAAAACGTTCTTTCCCTTCCAGGATGAGCTGGTGATAGAAGGTGAGATCATCCTGAAGGGACAGAATGCAGTAGTACCAAAGGCATTGCAATCGACATACATTGCCATTCTGCACAAAGGTCACATGGGCGTCGACCGACATTGAGAACGCCATTTCCCAATGCTCTGCCTGCAACAGCTTCAAAGCTCATCTTCAGAAGCAGCCCCTCATCAACCACCCAGTTCCTGAGCTCCCATGGTCAACGCTAGGAGCTGACATCTTCGACTGGAACAACCAGCTGTACCTGGTGGTTGTGGACTCTTTCTTGGGATGGTTCGAGATGGACTCTCTCCCTGAAATAACATCCTGTGCGGTGATTGGCAAATTGAAGAGACTCTTTGCCACACACGGAATCCCTGAGAAGCTGATAACTGACAATGGACGACAGTTTGTGAGCCACGAGTTCAAAGGCTTTGCAAATGTATGGAACTTCACTCACGTGACAAGCAGCCCATACTACCCCAGATCAAATGGCCTTGCAGCAGGCCAAATAACTCCTGGAAAAGAGCAGGAAAGACGGGTCTGACGTTCTCCTGGGCCTCCTCAACCTGAGAAATACACCACGGGACAGCATGGGCTCACGTGCCCAACGCCTCCTATCCAGACCCACCGCACCACCCTCCCGACTTCAACAAAGTTGCTGAAACCCAAAGCGCTGACAACATCGAAGGTCGCCGCACAGCTGAAGAAGGCCCGTCAGCAACAGAAGTGCAACCATGACAAGTCAGCGAGGGATTGGAGCCCCTGAAGCCACATGAAGTGGTGCGAATGCAGACACCCAAGGGCTTCCAGAGACTGGCAGTAGTGAAGACAGCTCGTGACTCTCCTCGATCCTACGTTGTCACATCGTCAGGGAGGGACTATGTGATGAACCGCCGACACCTTTTGCCAGTCAACGAGCCCAGACCACCAAACCCCAGCCCCGGAAGCAGCCTGACGAACCCAGCTGGTGGTGTTGGTGCCTCACTGACAGCCCCCATGCTCTACCCAGTGACAGCCACCCGAGCCCCAGCCAGCACAGCTGGGCAGCGGTCCATTTCCCTTACCACCCCAAATCAACCGCTTACCCTCTGCTCCTTGAAGCATTTACATTACAAGTAATAATTTTTTGTTATTGTTGTTTATTCACTTTCATTCTCGATTAAGAAATTCCTTTGGAATCTAAAGTTCAAATTTGAGTATTTGGAGAGAGTAAAGGAAATAAGAGACACTTATTGTGGTTCCAGCATAAGAAAGACACTTATTGTGATTCCAGTATGAGAAAGACACTTATTGTGGTTCCAGCATAAGAGACACTTATTGTGGTTCCAGTATGAGAAAGACACTTATTGTGGTTCCAGTATGAGAAAGACACTATAACTTTGAATCAAGCATATGAAAGACACAGATTGTGGTTCCAGCACAAGAAAGGACTTTAAAGCTTTGGTGACAGTAATTTAATTAATAAGTGTTTTCAAGTAATTCATATTTTGTTCAATAACCTTTTGTTGGATGTTCTTAAACAAAATTCCTTGAGAAGGAAGATGTGAAACAGTTAAGTTCTTTATTTGTATAGTTTCGGGTGGACAGACGGCGTGGGCCGACAGACATGCACTGCACCTCGGAGAGTCGAGTAAACACTGTCTGGACTTGTCATCTGGTCTCCGTCTGTTGTTTGTATGGCAGACGTCGTTATTTTGTCACGATAATGAGACTCTCTGGCGTCCTGAAGGCAGTTTCCTGCCTCACATCTCTTTGCTGCAAACATCTGGCAGTGGACAGTCAGATGGCTCTTTCTCCACTGCCTCTCACTGCACCGACGTCGACGTCGAGTGGCTCTCACGTCCTCGGAGAGCCAGGGGGCTGAGGGGCGGTCAGTGACACGTCTAGTCACTGCAGGCGCGTGCCGGTCCAGGATCTCCCGAAGGCCGTCGTTGTACACACCCACCAAATGCGTGACATCTGCGTTGCACTGCTGCTCACGCACACACTCAACGAAAGTCTTGACTTCCTTGTCAAAATCAGCCACGCACAAAGCTTTCATGTTTCTTGACGTCACGAGTCTTTTACGGGGAGGGGGCCTGGTCACCTTCAAACTCCACACAACAACGTAGTGGTCAGAAAGACCAGCGTAGTCACGTACTTCATCCACCGAGAGAACACTGTCCTCACAATGCCCCACCACCCAGTCAAGGATATGGCCATGCTTGTGTGTTGATGACTGAACAAACTGAGTCAAATTATGATCAGACAGCAGAGTCTTAAGTTGATTCACTTGGTGATCAGAGCTATCATCGTAATGAAAGTTAAAGTCACCGAGGTAAGACACAGCATTACGAGAGGATGCATAAGAAGATAGAAGATCCGGAAATTCCCGTAGGAAGGCAGAGTTGGACAGTTTATTAGACTTACTTGGAGGCGGTCTGTACAAACAGACCAAAGTAGCCGTAGCAGTAGTGCCTCGTAGTTTCATTTCAACACACTCAAATGAAGCAAATTTCAAAGGAGTGATAGAAACACAGTTTGTCAGAGCTTTACGAGTCATGAAGGCCAAGCCACCACCTCTCGACCCAACACGAGGAAACGAACGAACATCGTAGTCGCAGGGAGTCATAGCAGCTATGTAGACCTCATCACCACGATCCTACAACCAAGTCTCTGTCATAACGAGGATATCGGCTTTCAGATCAGTCACTCATTCATGAATTTCCGCAGTTTTGTTGAGACACGATCGGCAGTTGAAAAGCAATACTTTTAATGTTTATTTGTTGTTTGTCTTCTTTCGCTTGTACCGTTTTCTTGGAAGATTGACGCCAATACCGAAAGTACGGAGCCGAGAGGTTAATTCAGGGGTCAAACGAGATGGTTTTACCTGGAGGAGCTGATCACGACTGTATTGCAGCAAAGGACGATCGGAGAAAACAACTGGAGTTGACTGTAGTGAAGGCTTGCTGTTACTTTGCTGCACAAAGCGCTGAGCAGGAGCAGACTGAAATACGGGTCGCTGGCTAGCTTGCTGCATGGGTGAGTTCAATGGCGGACACACAAAGTTCAAACCAGTCTGTGCCTGCCTGTGTAAGGCAGGTATCATTCTTTGGCCACCTCTTGGTAAAATTATTGTGTGACGTCACATGTTTGTCTTGTCTTGTGTTCTGTGTATGTCTTGTGTATTTTCTGTGTGTAAGATGTTTGCATGTTATTTGTGTTTTCTGGTGTGTTTTTTGTTTGTTGCGTGCCTTTTTTGTTATTTCCATGTTTGTTGGCTGACTTGACTGATTTGACTGGTTTGACTGTTTATTTTCTCTCTTTGGCCATCTTTCCTTTGACCTGACGTGACTTGACTTGATGTTTGTGCCTATTGTTTGTTATTAATGCCTGTGGTTGTGTTTTGTGAATATTCTGCTTTGTGTCTATGTTTGGTTTTATTGCGTGTGTTGTATTTGAATAGGTGTTTTCTCCTCTTGTAGCGTGCGTTGTCCATGTCTTTTGTTCATTGTTCTTTTTATGCTGATATCGTGTTTTTGGTATGGTCTTGTGCATTTTGTCTATTGTCATGAATTCTTTTCCGTTTACGAAATTCACGAGGTTCTTATCCTTAGCATTGTTCAGTTGTCGCTCGTAAGTTAAGTGAACGAGTTGTCATTGATTAAATCGTGTGTTTTGCGTTCCTTTCACGAATATTTGTATTTTTCTGCATGCCAAGCTTTGCTGAGATTGAAGTCACGCGCGCTTCCTGCGTGAGGCTCGTGGTGAATTATCTCCCTTGCCCTTTTTGTGAGTACTGAATATCGTAACATTATAAGCTGAGTTTTGAATGCCTTCTTCAGTTGGCTTTTCTGAGATGGCAGAATGAAGACGTTCTTTTTGTATGCTGGAACTGTTGATGAGTTTTGGGGCCCCAAGTTGAGTCCGCTGTAAGACTTGTATTCCCTGTGAAAACCTAGTGGAGTCAAAGGTATGTTGTGGACTGTCGTTTTTCATCGATTGTGAGATCAGTGTTTGAACGTTTTTCTTTGCTTTACTTTCAAGGACAGTTATATTTTTACGATGATCTTTGATGATACATGCGAGATCTGAGTTCACTATTGAATTCAAATTGTTTTCCAATCTTGCTAAGTTTGTTTTTTCGATCATGATAATTAGAGGGTTTTTTGGCTGATGTTTTCGTAACCCTTTTATCTAAAAGGGGCCTAATTGTAACTGTTGTTATTCGGCCGATTGGTTACGTTTTGGTAAAGTCTTTTCGTTTGGCGTTATAGCTGTAAAGTAAATTATGGTTTCGTAATTCGTGGGATTTTGTGGGCCTTTTGTCCCTATATGGTTTCTTATGGTTTGTTGTTGTTTATTTGCAGTTTTTTCACCTTGTCCGAGTCGAGTGGCTGTACCTTGCCTCATTGGGATGAAGATGTATGAAGTGTAATGGAATAAATGAACTCTGCTTACTCCTTCTTCAAGATTCCTCGTTTTGAGTCTGATGCACGAGAGCTTAGTTTTCGAATGCATCCACCCACTTCATTCCATTCGACTCTAGACACGAGTATCATTACCTCCGACGATCGTTTAGCACAGAAAGTCTTGCACGGGCGTCCACACAGTCAACTGTGAAGAAATGGCAGCGCACAGCACGAGCCAGTGGATATAACATTGGGCATAAATTGCCCACCACAAGAAAGCGTCCCACATCACGACCATTTTCCACAAACTGTCACCACAAACATACTCCTCTTTCCTCACACACGAAGCAAAAACAAGCAGAGGCTACGATCACTCTAACCTGAACGGCGAACGACCTTGGCATGTATGGTCAGTTAGAGCAAAGTGACGAGGTCCAGTGTTCACTGCCTGGAGCTATGCTGTATTCTGTGATTGTGGTCACTACTAATGGTCAGTATTGATGTAATAATGGTTCATATGTATGGTCAGTTAGAGCAAAGTGACGAGGTCCAGTGGTCACTGCCTGGAGCTATGCTGTATTCTGTGATTGTGGTCACTACTAATGGTCAGTATTGATGTAATAATGGTTAATATGTATGGTCAGTTAGAGCAGAGTGACGAGGTCCAGTGGTCACTGCCTGGAGCTATGCTGTATTCTGTGATTGTGGTCACTACCATAGGTCAGTATTGATGTAATAATGGTTCATATGTATGGTCAGTTAGAGCAAAGTGACGAAGTCCAGTGGTCACTGCCTGGGGCTATGCTGTATTCTGTGATTGTGGTCACTACTAATGGTCCAGTATTGATGTAATAATGGTTAATATGTATGGTCAGTTAGAGCAGAGTGACGAGGTCCAGTGGTCACTGCCTGGAGCTATGCTGTATTCTGTGATTGTGGTCACTACCATAGGTCAGTATTGATGTAATAATGGTTAATATGTATGGTCAGTTAGAGCACAGTGACGAAGTCCAGTGGTCACTGCCTGGGGCTATGCTGTATTCTGTGACTGTGGTCACTACTAATGGTCAGTATTGATGTAATAATGGTTAATATGTATGGTCAGTTAGAGCAAAGTGACGAGGTCCAGAGGACATTGCCTGGAGCTATGCTGTATTCTGTGATTGTAGTCACTACTCTAGGTCAGTATTGATGATAATAATGGTTAATATATATGGTCAGTTAGAGCAGAGTGACGAAGTCCAGTGGTCACTGCCTGGAGCTATGCTGTATTATGTGACTGTGGCCACTACTAATGGTCAATATTGATGTAATAATGCTAACAAAGCCAATAATGACACCGTGATCAGTTAGATTTGACAGTTGAAGTCAGGTGAGCTTGGTATCTACCTATTGTCCTACCCACTACAAAACACAATGTATTATTTACAATAATACTATACAATACGATGCGCTTGCTGTCTACCTAATGTTCTAACAATTACAAAATACAATGTATGATTTACAATAATACTACACAATACAATGAGCTAGCTTGGTGTACAATGATTTACAATGATACTATACAATAGAATGAGCTTGGTGTACAATGATTTACAATGATACTACACAATAGAATGAGCTAGCTTGGTGTACAATGATTTACAATAATACTACACAATACAATGAGCTAGCTTGGTGTACAATGATGTACAATGATACTACACAATACAATGAGCTAGCTTGGTGTACAATGATTTACAATAATACTACACAATGCAATGAGCTAGCTTGGTGTACAATGACTTACAATAATACTACACAATACAATGAGCTAGCTTGGTGTACAATGACTTACAATGATACTACACAATACAATGAGCTAGCTTGGTGTACAATGATTTACAATGATACTACACAATAGAATGAGCTAGCTTGGTGTACAATGATTTACAATGATACTACACAATACAATGAGCTAGCTTGGTGTACAATGATTTACAATGATACTATACAATACAATGAGCTAGCTTGGTGTACAATGATTTACAATGATACTACACAATACAATGAGCTAGCTTGGTGTACAATGATTTACAATGATACTACACAATAGAATGAGCTAGCTTGGTGTACAATGATTTACAATGATACTACACAATACAATGAGCTAGCTTGGTGTACAATGATTTACAATGATACTACACAATAGAATGAGCTAGCTTGGTGTACAATGATTTACAATGATACTATACATTACAATGAGCTAGCTTGGTGTACAATGATTTACAATGATACTACACAATACAATGAGCTAGCTTGGTGTACAATGATGTACAATGATACTACACAATACAATGAGCTAGCTTGGTGTACAATGATTTACAATAATACTACACAATACAATGAGCTAGCTTGGTGTACAATGATTTACAATGATACTACACAATAGAATGAGCTAGCTTGGTGTACAATGACTTACAATAATACTATACATTACAATGAGGTAGCTTGGTGTACAATGATTTACAATGATACTACACAATACAATGAGCTAGCTTGGTGTACAATGATTTACAATAATACTATACATTACAATGAGGTAGCTTGGTGTACAATGATTTACAATGATACTATACAATAGAATGAGCTTGGTGTACAATGATGTACAATGATACTACACAATACAATGAGCTAGCTTGGTGTACAATGATTTACAATGATACTATACAATAGAATGAGCTAGCTTGGTGTACAATGATTTACAATGATACTACACAATACAATGAGCTAGCTTGGTGTACAATGATTTACAATGATACTACACAATACAATGAGCTAGCTTGGTGTACAATGATTTACAATGATACTATACATTACAATGAGCTAGCTTGGTGTACAATGATTTACAATGATACTACACAATACAATGAGGTAGCTTGGTGTACAATGATTTACAATGATACTATACAATACAATGAGCTCGGTGTACAATGATGTAGAATGATACTATACATTACAATGAGCTAGCTTGGTGTACAATGATTTACAATGATACTACACAATACAATGAGCTCGTGTGTACAATGATTTACAAAAATACTACACAATACAATGAGCTCGGTGTACAATGATGTACAATGATACTATACATTACAATGAGGTAGCTTGGTGTACAATGATTTACAATAATACTACACAATACAATGAGCTAGCTTGGTGTACAATGATTTACAATGATACTATACATTACAATGAGCTAGCTTGGTGTACAATGATGATACTACACAATACAATGAGCTATACTATTTACATACTATACAATGAGCTTGGTGTACAATGATTTACAATGATACTACACAATACAATGAGCTAGCTTGATGTACAATGATACTACACAATACAATGAGCTAGCTTGGTGTACAATGATTTACAATGATACTACACAATACAATGAGCTTGGTGTACAATGATGTACAATGATACTACACAATACAATGAGCTAGCTTGGTGTACAATGATTTACAATGATACTACACAATACAATGAGGTAGCTTGGTGTACAATGATGTACAATGATACTATACAATACAATGAGCTAGCTTGGTGTACAATGATTTACAATGATACTATACATTACAATGAGGTAGCTTGGTGTACAATGATTTACAATGATACTACACAATACAATGAGCTAGCTTGGTGTACAATGATTTACAATGATACTACACAATACAATGAGCTAGCTTGGTGTACAATGATTTACAATGATACTACACAATACAATGAGCTAGCTTGGTGTACAATGATTTACAATGATACTACACAATACAATGAGCTAGCTTGGTGTACAATGATTTACAATGATACTACAATACAATGAGCTAGCTTGGTGTACAATGACTTACAATGATACTACACAATACAATGAGCTAGCTTGGTGTACAATGATTTACAATGATACTACACAATACAATGATACAATGAGCTAGCTTGGTGTACAATGATTTACAATGATACTACACAATACAATGAGCTAGCTTGGTGTACAATGATTTACAATGATACTACACAATAGAATGAGCTAGCTTGGTGTACAATGATTTACAATGATACTACACAATACAATGAGCTAGCTTGGTGTACAATGATTTACAATGATACTACACAATACAATGAGCTAGCTTGGTGTACAATGATTTACAATGATACTATACAATTACAATGAGCTAGCTTGGTGTACAATGATTTACAATGATACTACACAATACAATGAGCTAGCTTGGTGTACAATGATTTACAATGATACTACACAATACAATGAGCTAGCTTGGTGTACAATGATTTACAATGATACTACACAATACAATGAGCTAGCTTGGTGTACAATGATTTACAATGATACTACACAATACAATGAGCTAGCTTGGTGTACAATGATTTACAATAATACTATACATTACAATGAGGTAGCTTGGTGTACAATGATTTACAATGATACTATACTACACAATACAATGAGCTAGCTTGGTGTACAATGATTTACAATAATACTATACAATACAATGAGGTAGCTTGGTGTACAATGATTTACAATGATACTACACAATACAATGAGCTAGCTTGGTGTACAATGATTTACAATGATACTACACAATACAATGAGCTAGCTTGGTGTACAATGATTTACAATGATACTATACAATAGAATGAGCTTGGTGTACAATGATTTACAATGATACTACACAATACAATGAGCTAGCTTGGTGTACAATGATTTACAATGATACTACACAATACAATGAGCTAGCTTGGTGTACAATGATTTACAATGATACTATACAATACAATGAGCTAGCTTGGTGTACAATGATTTACAATGATACTACACAATACAATGAGCTAGCTTGGTGTACAATGATTTACAATGATACTATACAATACAATGAGCTAGCTTGGTGTACAATGATTTACAATGATACTATACAATACAATGAGCTAGCTTGGTGTACAATGATTTACAATGATACTACACAATACAATGAGCTAGCTTGGTGTACAATGATTTACAATGATACTACACAATACAATAGCTTGGTGTACATGATTTACAATGATACTACACAATACAATGAGCTAGCTTGGTGTACAATGATTTACAATGATACTACACAATACAATGAGGTAGCTTGGTGTACAATGATTTACAATGATACTACACAATACAATGAGCTAGCTTGGTGTACAATGATTTACAATGATACTATACATTACAATGAGCTAGCTTGGTGTACAATGATTTACAATGATACTACACAATACAATGAGCTAGCTTGGTGTACAATGATTTACAATGATACTATACAGGCTATACAATGAGCTAGCTTGGTGTACAATGATGTACAATGATACTACACAATACAATGAGCTAGCTTGGTGTACAATGATTTACAATGATACTACACAATACAATGAGGTAGCTTGGTGTACAATGATGTACAATGATACTACACAATACAATGAGCTAGCTTGGTGTACAATGATTTACAATGATACTATACAATACAATGAGGTAGCTTGGTGTACAATGATGTACAATGATACTATACAATACAATGAGCTAGCTTGGTGTACAATGATTTACAATACAATACTATACAATACAATGAGGTAGCTTGGTGTACAATGATTTACAATGATACTACACAATACAATGAGCTAGCTTGGTGTACAATGATTTACAATGATACTACACAATACAATGAGCTAGCTTGGTGTACAATGATTTACAATGATACTACACAATACAATGAGCTAGCTTGGTGTACAATGATTTACAATGATACTACACAATACAATGAGCTAGCTTGGTGTACAATGATTTACAATGATACTACACAATACAATGAGCTAGCTTGGTGTACAATGATTTACAATGATACTATACATTACAATGCTAGCTTGGTGTACAATGATTTACAATGATACTATACATTACAATGAGCTAGCTTGGTGTACAATGATTTACAATGATACTACACAATACAATGAGCTAGCTTGGTGTACAATGATTTACAATGATACTACACAATACAATGAGCTAGCTTGGTGTACAATGATTTACAATGATACTACACAATACAATGAGCTAGCTTGGTGTACAATGATTTACAATGATACTACACAATACAATGAGCTTGGTGTACAATGATTTACAATGATACTACACAATACAATGAGCTAGCTTGGTGTACAATGATTTACAATGATACTACACAATACAATGAGCTAGCTTGGTGTACAATGATTTACAATGATACTACACAATACAATGAGCTAGCTTGGTGTACAATGATTTACAATGATACTACACAATACAATGAGCTAGCTTGGTGTACAATGATTTACAATGATACTACACAATACAATGAGCTAGCTTGGTGTACAATGATTTACAATGATACTACACAATACAATGAGCTAGCTTGGTGTACAATGATTTACAATGATACTATACATTACAATGAGGTAGCTTGGTGTACAATGATTTACAATGATACTACACAATACAATGAGCTAGCTTGGTGTACAATGATTTACAATAATACTACATTACAGGTATACAATGATAGCTTGGTGTACAATGATACAATGATACTAAACAATACAATGAGCTAGCTTGGTGTACAATGATTTACAATGATACTACACAATACAATGAGCTAGCTTGGTGTACAATGATTTACAATGATACTACACAATACAATGAGCTTGGTGTACAATGATTTACAATGATACTACACAATACAATGAGCTAGCTTGGTGTACAATGATGTACAATGATACTACACAATACAATGAGCTAGCTTGGTGTACAATGATTTACAATGATACTACACAATACAATGAGCTAGCTTGGTGTACAATGATTTACAATGATACTACACAATACAATGAGGTAGCTTGGTGTACAATGATTTACAATGATACTATACAATACAATGAGCTCGGTGTACAATGATGTACAATGATACTATACATTACAATGAGCTAGCTTGGTGTACAATGATTTACAATGATACTACACAATACAATGAGCTCGGTGTACAATGATTTACAATAATACTACACAATACAATGAGCTCGGTGTACAATGATGTACAATGATACTATACATTACAATGAGGTAGCTTGGTGTACAATGATTTACAATGATACTACACAATACAATGAGCTCGGTGTACAATGATTTACAATGATACTATACAATACAATGAGCTAGCTTGGTGTACAATGATTTACAATGATACTACACAATACAATGAGCTAGCTTGGTGTACAATGATTTACAATGATACTACACAATACAATGAGCTTGGTGTACAATGATGTACAATGATACTACACAATACAATGAGCTAGCTTGGTGTACAATGATTTACAATGATACTACACAATACAATGAGCTAGCTTGGTGTACAATGATGTACAATGATACTACACAATACAATGAGCTAGCTTGGTGTACAATGATTTACAATGATACTATACATTACAATGAGGTAGCTTGGTGTACAATGATGTACAATGATACTATACATTACAATGAGCTAGCTTGGTGTACAATGATTTACAATGATACTATACATTACAATGAGGTAGCTCGGTGTACAATGATTTACAATGATACTACACAATACAATGAGCTAGCTTGGTGTACAATGATGTACAATGATACTACACAATACAATGAGCTAGCTTGGTGTACAATGATGTACAATGATACTATACATTACAATGAGGTAGCTTGGTGTACAATGATTTACAATGATACTATACATTACAATGAGCTAGCTTGGTGTACAATGATTTACAATGATACTACACAATACAATGAGGTAGCTTGGTGTACAATGATTTACAATGATACTACACAATACAATGAGCTCGGTGTACAATGATTTACAATGATACTATACTTTACAATGAGCTACCTTGGTGTACAATGATTTACAATGATACTACACAATACAATGAGCTAGCTTGGTGTACAATGATGTACAATGATACTACACAATACAATGAGCTAGCTTGGTGTACAATGATGTACAATGATACTATACAATACAATGAGCTAGCTTGGTGTACAATGATTTACAATGATACTATACAATACAATGAGCTAGCTTGGTGTACAATGATTTACAATGATACTACACAATACAATGAGCTAGCTTGGTGTACAATGATTTACAATGATACTACACAATACAATGAGCTAGCTTGGTGTACAATGATTTACAATGATACTACACAATACAATGAGCTAGCTTGGTGTACAATGATTTACAATGATACTATACAATACAATGAGCTAGCTTGGTGTACAATGATGTACAATGATACTATACAATACAATGAGCTAGCTTGGTGTACAATGATTTACAATGATACTACACAATACAATGAGCTAGCTTGGTGTACAATGATTTACAATGATACTACACAATACAATGAGCTAGCTTGGTGTACAATGATGTACAATGATACTATACATTACAATGAGCTAGCTTGGTGTACAATGACTTACAATAATACTACACAATACAATGAGCTAGCT
>CM065702.1:461710-464210 GCA_017654935.2 Phymorhynchus buccinoides
GGTGGTGGTGGTAGTAGTAGTAGTAGTAGTAGTAGTAGTAGTAGTAGTAGTAGTAGTAGTAGTAGTAGTAACAACACAATCGGTGAAGCTTTTCATGCAGTCCCATCGTTACAACAATATCAGACCTTTTTTTGGACAAGGTTTTTACGGTTGATGTTTCCTATATCTAGTTATTGGTCAAAGCTTCTAAAAATATCTATAATTTTTGTGGATTTATCTAGACGATTTTTGAAGGTGTTAGTATTAGATGCACTTTTTAGGTCAAATGGCATAACTCTATTACTAAAACAATTTATTTATATGATAAGCGTAGTTCCTTCTCAGAGTCAATCAAAACTAAAAGGAAAAGAAAAAAGGAAAGGAAAGAAAATTTCTTTATAGTGTTAGTATTGCATCTTTTGATAAAATGATTCCATTTATGTGTCCATTCTTGTAGACTACATAAATCATGTTGCAGTACATGACTATTACATGATTTATTGAAAATCTTTGTGCCATCGGCAAATACTTTACACTATGATCCCACACAATCCAGTAAGTCGTTGATGAAGATAGTAAACAGTGTAGGCCCAAGAATGCTCCCTTGAGGAATTCCACTGAGAACCTTAGATTTTGATGAGTATTGATCCCCAACTCTGACCTTTTGAGACCTGTCAGTTAAGACGTCTTTTACCCAAGTGTGTACATTTCCAATCATACCATAATATTTTAATTTGACAAGGTGTCTGATATTCGGAATGCTGTCAAGAGCTTTTTTTAAATCTAAGAAGATTGTGTCAACTGGATAACCATTGCCTTACCAACCCGATAATTATTTCATGACTTCTAATAAATGGGTGGTACCAGATCTTTTGTGTCTAAAATCATGTTGGGATATACAAATTATTATCATTCATGTGACTTATAATTGCATCTCTAATAAAAGACTCAAGAACATTACATAAAATGCACGTTAAGCTTACTGGTCTCTAATTACCAGGCTCGGATCTGGAACCCTTCTTAAAAACAGCACATAGATTATAGTGATAGTCCATTCACGTCACACAGTTGGCAAAAACATTCAGACACAAATTGTTTACAGTGAACATTACTCACTGCACCACTAACATTATTTTGGTCATTGTTGTAATGGAAGTGGACTTACCAGCTCCGCACACAGCCGTCTGTGACATTTGGTGACTGCACTGTTTCTCAATAGAAATTTAGCTGACACACAACGCTTGCCATTACAAGGTACAAGGGGCGCTCGATAAGTTTCTGGATGTAAAGAACTGAGAGGGTGTACACTTCTTCTGGTGGGTCTACAGTATAGTATGTACGGATACAACTAGGTTATGCACAAGGGGCTCTCGATAAGTTTCTGGATGTAAAGAACTGAGAGGGTGTACACTTCTTCTGGTGGGTCTACATTATAGTATGTACGGATACAACTAGGTTATGCACAAGGGGCTCTCGATAAGTTTCTGGATGTAAAGAACTGAGAGGGTGTACACTTCTTCCGGTGGGTCTACATTATAGTATGTACGGATACAACTAGGTTATGCACAATGGGCTCTCGGTAAGTTTCTGGATGTAGAGAACTGAGAGGATGTACACTTCTTCTGGTGGGTCTACATTATAGAGACATCCTTCCTAAGCACCCATACATTTGATCATCCTTTCAAAGCAAACAGTTATGGCGCCAGATCAGATTTACTGAAATGTGTCAAAATAGAGCCCTCGGCAAACCCTCATGCATTTTCAACCTTCTGTAATTGTGTCCCCTTTTATTGGCGCTTTGCATAAGATCATAGGATATAGTCACAAGGGATTAAATCAGAGAATAAGTGGGAGGAAGACCAAATGAACTCTGCTTTCTTGCAGAATGTCCAAAGAAGTTGCTGCGGTGTGGTCACTTGCGTTGTCATGACAAAGTAGGTGACCTTAGATACCAGTGTACGGGCGACATGTCCAAAGCGCCTTTGGGTAAACGTGTGTCTATGTTGTAATCTGCGGTGGTAGCTCTTCTCTGAAGCGAGGAACTGAGACCATTATGACATTCACTAGAGAAGAAACATAGTGACTATTTGTCTGTTTGGGGTTTTCAGTAGTCCGTTTCTTGTGGAATTTTATTGAGGGTCCTCATCTTGAAACCCCTAAACTATAATTGGTTACTTGGTTTCTGGATCAACACTGATACACACATATTCCACCATCAGTCACAATGTCCCAGTTGCCACCTGACGTCCATCTACTAACATTGTTGTAGCGTTTGGGTGCATCATTCAACCCTACCCCTCCTCCGACCTTCAGTAAGCTGATGGGGCACCCAACGGTCATAACGATTATGAAAACCCAGGTGTTCATGTAAACTTTTATCAAGGCTTCCCGATATGTCTATTGTGTTATTTATCTCGTCAGCACTTATTCAAAAAATATTTTCAACAAGAAACTTCACACTGGCTACTGTTGGACTGTTGTTTTTAGAAGAGCAAAGTCTTAGAAACAATTTACCACTGTA
>CM065702.1:469210-481710 GCA_017654935.2 Phymorhynchus buccinoides
GAGGACCCGCTGAGCAAGCCGGTGGACCTGATCTGTGAAGACGACCTGGAGGATGGTGAACTGCCCGCCATGGACGAGGACCCGCTGAGCAAGCCGGTGGACCTGATCTGTGAAGACGACCTGGAGGATGGTGAACTGCCCACCATGGACGATGATCCGCTCAGCAAGCCGGTGGACCTGTCGTTGGTGCGCGTGCCGGTGTGGCTGACACTGCTCATCATGACCTGCTACATCCTAGGGGGCGCCGTCATGTTCACCGTGTGGGAGCGGGACTGGGACTTCCTGGAGGGGTCCTACTTCTGCTTCATCACGCTCTCCACCATCGGCTTTGGGGACTTTGTCCCCGGGACATCCCTGGACCCCAGGGCCGCCCAGGAAAAGTGGATCATGTGCTGCATCTATCTGCTGCTGGGCATGGCTATGCAGGCCATGTGCTTCCATCTGATGCAGGTGAGTTATGTTAAAACTGTATGTTATAGTTATTATATATCATCTATCTATTATTGGGCATGGCTATGCAGGCCATGTGCTTCAATGTGATGCAGGTGAGTTATGCTAAAACTGTATGTTATAGTTATGATATATCATCTGTCTATTATTGGGCATGGCTATGCAGGCCATGTGCTTCCATCTGATGCAGGTGAGTTATGTTAAAACTGTATGTTATAGTTATGATATATCATCTATCTATTATTGGGCATGGCTATGCAGGCCATGTGCTTCAATGTGATGCAGGTGAGTTATGTTAAAACTGTATGTTATAGTTATGATATATCATCTATCTATTATTGGGCATGGCTATGCAGGCCATGTGCTTCCATCTGATGCAGGTGAGTTATGTTAAAACTGTATGTTATAGTTATGATATATCATCTATCTATTATTGGGCATGGCTATTAGGTAAATAGTGTGAGTATGTACTCATTCCCTCATAGTGTAGTAACGAGAATTGGGTCATGTGTTGTGTGCACGTGTGTCTATTATTATTGGTGATAGGTGTGCCTGCCATGTTTCCATCTGACGCAGGTGTGTACAACTTTAAAGGTGTAGGGTAATACTGAGACATGCACCGTGAACTGCCTGTTCCTGTTGGTGAGCATGGCTCTGGACATGCCAGAGCCATGCTCACCACGTATTTCCAACTCATCAAGGAATACTGAACAATTAGCATTTCTAACTTTTATTGGTCAGCGTGGACATGCTCTCCACGTATTCATCAATGAACACTGAACAATTAGCATTTATAAATAATGTTTTAAAAGAACTTAATCAGCTTTTAAGCCCAATGAAACACGGGACACTCTTTCCATTACAACATAACTGTTGTAAGTAGGCCTTCAACATAAAATTAAATTACATGGTTATGGAATCCGCAACAATTTACTTAAATGGATAGAAGACTTTTCAAGTAACAGAACTCAGTATTGTAATAGTAAAGATGTGAAATCAGTCTGTAGGCTGCACATGTTAGCAGTAGTGTTCCCCAGGGTAGTATTCTAGCCTCTTAAAAGCTGATTAAGTTCTTTTAAAACATTATTTATTATTTATTTGATGTTATTGTTTGTTTTTAAATAAATAGATCTAATGCAGGCCAAACAATGTCTTAGCATGTACTATTTGACTTCTGAGTAGTGGGTGCACTATCCCAGGTTGTTGGGGTGATGGCTTATGTACACTTTCTTATTTCAAGCACTGGGAGAGGGGTGGAAGTAAAGTACATTTTCTTACTACACATTTCATAATTTGCACACCATTTCAAAGCCCAAGAAGAAATATCATTATGCAGTACACTTTCTTGTTGCAAACTTGCTGTATGTATACCCTTTGAAAATCCAAAATTAACCACTTTTTAAAAAAAAAGCGTGAATAGCTTACATCCTGCAGTCCTAACGATTACAGGCACATGGGAGGGAACATGAGAATCAGTGAATAATTTACATCATTGGTAGTGCAACATACTGGGATTGAGATTGAATCATACAAATTATTTTTAATTGTTGTCTGAAATTGAGAGGATGTGGGGATAGTGTTGGTTAAACTAAGGTGAGTATGTCTTTCTTTGTTGTGTCAGTGTGTTTGTATTTAATGCTGTTATAAAGTAAAGTACAGCTGTGCATGCGCATTAATTTTGAATAAAATCATACCAGCCCCGAAAGTCTCAAAACCTTTTCGTAGGAACCTCCCCCTTCCTCACTTTTAAATTTATTTTTTATTGCAGAGTGTTTACTAGGCAAACATGTTTTGAATAGGCAAACATGTACCGCCGGGTATGTAATTTGTTTTGGCGTGGTTCATCACAATAGCAGGCAAATGTAATTCACTTTTACCAAAACCGTTTTGAGAAAAAAAAATGTAACGAAGCCTACCTAACTGCCCCCTTCCCTCCCCTTTTGGAGGGAAGATTTACTAAACTATCCTGGGATAAGCACTGGTTTTAAGCACTGAGAGAGAGAGAGAGAGAGAGAGAGAGAGAGAGAGAGAGAGAGAGAGAGAGAGAGAGCACCATCACCCTAAGCTAAGTGACCCAGCCAGTCAGGACCCTTTCAGCGGACACCCAACGTGATGCTGAATGGAGCTACCATAGCTACCTTCACTCTAAGCTATGTGACCCAGCCAGTCAGGTCCCGATCAGCGGACACCCAACATTATGCTACATAATCGAACAGGAACCGCCTAAGCTAATGAAAAATAAGTTATGTTCTGTGGCTTTTTTGTGCAAGACAGTATGAGTTTGCTCAGTTGCAGTGTAACAGTGTTTGTGATCAAATAATCACAACTGAGCCAAACAAATAAGAAGATCGTAATCTGTGATGAGAAACACAGTGTTGTGTAAAAGTAGAGCTGATTATTTTGTTTTTTAATCAGTGACAAAATTGTGTGTCAGAGATTCAATGCGAGATCTGCAAGCTGCACGCACATCTTTGGTTGTTCCTTGCCCGTTACTTGTCGTCATGCAAACATTCAGCCCCATTGGCTCGGAAGTGAGTGAGATCACTTTTCGCGACTCCGCACGCTAGAGATAAACAAGCGCATTCACTCTTGCAAACCGGCTTCGATAAAACGGCCAATAGAAAGATAAATAAAATTAGGCATAGAATCAGGTTCTTTCACCAAAAGGGTTAAAGTAAAAATCAAACGCAAGAATGAATATGTGCACATAATTAGAACAGCATATTTACCAAAAGTAAATATCAAGCAATTATTTTTCTCCTAATCACATTCAATATTGTTTACGAGTTGGGCTAATAGTATTACTGGCAGGTAACAGCAGAGGGTTTGTTCCTACAGTGTTGACTCAGCCAGGTCTTAGTTTGCTTACTAATTCCTTTCACTGACACCTCTACTACTTACTCAACATGGAACATAAAAAAAATAGAATCAAACAAAAGTAAATATCAAGCAATTATTTTTCTCCCAACCACATTCAATATTACTTACGAGTTGGGCTAATGGTATTACTGGCAGGTAACAGCAGAGGGTTTGTTCCTACAGTGTTGACTCAGCCAGGTCTTAGTTTGCTTACTAATTCCTTTCACTGACACCTCTACTACTTACTCAACATGGAACATAAAAAAAATAGAATCAAACAAAAGTAAATATCAAGCAATTATTTTTCTCCCAACCACATTCAATATTACTTACGAGTTGGGCTAATGGTATTACTGGCAGGTAACAGCAGAGGGTTTGTTCCTACAGTGTTGACTCAGCCAGGTCTTAGTTTGCTTACTAATTCCTTTCACTGACACCTCTACTACTTACTCAACATGGAACATAAAAAAAATAGAATCAAACAAAAGTAAATATCAAGCAATTATTTTTCTCCCAACCACATTCAATATTACTTACGAGTTGGGCTAATGGTATTACTGGCAGGTAACAGCAGAGGGTTTGTTCCTACAGTGTTGACTCAGCCAGGTCTTAGTTTGCTTTTGACTAGACTAAGAGAATGTTATGAGGTTTGCCTCCCACTATGCATTTCCCACTTAATTTCAAATCTATTGGCTGGGTAGTAGGCAAGAGAGAACGCTACAGATCATGCGCCTTAGTTTTAACAGCCGTCACATGATTCGTACTACAATGTCCATGTCAAAACCGCATGACCTGGGGGGGGGGGGGATTTAAGGAGAACAAAGAAACCGGCTTGTAATCGGGAATCCTGTGATGTCACAGGATAGTCGACCCGCCGCCGATACAATTAGAGTGGCGGGGTGAAATAGTAAGGGGGGTAGGGGGGTTGTAGAGGAGAAAGTGGGGTGCGCGTGACGCATTCCATCACAATCGCGTCGATTCGCTCATATCTTACACAGGAAGCTACTGCCCAACTGATTTGTTCATTTGTCTTGTCAAAACTCGATTACTGCATCAGCATTCTCGCTGGTCTTCTGACTGTTGATATAAACCGACTTCAACGTATCCAGAACAATGCCGCCAAACTTGTTTTCCAAAAATCCCAAAGAACTCATACTACACCTCTGTTAATTAAGCTACATTGGCTTCCCATTCAGGCTCGCTTTCAATACAAAGTAGCAACACTCGCCTTCCGCCACTTCCATGAAATCATACCTGCTTATCTTTCCAAAACACTTGTCACCTATCAACCTTCTCGCACTCTCCGCTCTAGCACTGACAGGCTTCTCAAGGTTCCCCGCATGAAACTGAAATCTTTGGCCATCGTTCCTTTAGCTATCAAGCCCCTCTGGTTTGGAACTCACTGCCTCCCCACCTCCGTTCTTCACAAACTTTCTCTGCATTCTAATCTGGCCTAAAAAACGTCTATTTCAAAAGTTCTTTCTCTCTTCATAGTTCATGATACGCAACCCCATCCCAACTGCCTCTGTTGTATACGCTTTTTGACATCAGGTTGTGTTTTGCATGTCTTAATTAATCATGTTATTTTGCCCCCTTCTTGTTTGGCATGTTCTTTTTTAAATTTATTTTTTTATTACTTATTGCAAGCCTATTTATATATCTTGTACACGTGGTTATTATGTGTGTGTGTGTGTGTGTGTGTGTGTGCGTGCGTGCGCGTGCGTGTGCGTGTGTGCGTGTGCGTGCGTGAGCGTGTGCGCGCGCGCGCGTGCGTGTGTGTGTGCGTGTGTGTGTGTGTGTGTGTGTGTGTGTGTGTATGTGTGTGTGTGTGTGTGTGTGTGTGTGTGTGTGTGTGTGTGTGTGTGTGTGTGTGTGTGTGTGTGTGTGTGTGTGTGTGTGTGTGTGTGTGTGTGTGCGTGCGTGCGTGTGTGTGCGTGCGTGTGCGCCTTTTTGTGTGTACTGTACTTGCTGTTTTATGTTATCTTTTGTAAAGCGCTGTGAGAATGGCTTTGCTATATAATCTTCATTTATTATTATTATTGAAATCTCATCAAGGAACATTGAACAATTAGCATTTAAACTGTTCTGTGACCACTGCACAAATAAACACTGGATTATGTGTTCGTGTGATTGCTGAGCAATTAGCATTTAAACTGTTGTGTGACCACTGCACAAATAAACACTGGATTATGTGTTCGTGTGATTGCTGGGCGTAACCATCTCATGTGTTGTTGTATCATTTTTTATTTCCCTCTCTCATCCCTCCACTCCACAGTTCCTTCTTTCTCTTCCACAACCACACACATAGATCAACGCATGTCATCAGTTACCATAATAGTCCTAGTACCGTATTAATAATAATAAGCATATGATGAAGAAAAAAATTGTTGTTTGCTTTTGAATCAAATAAATATGGTTTTGAAACTATTGTCGTTTTTTGTGTACTTTTCTGTGACTAAGATTGCGTTGAGCAAGTGGGTATCTGAATGAATGAGATTTATATACACACCGTTCCTCACGGACCGCAAGGCGATGCTCTCTTTTCTGATGGAGACCCCCGCATCCCACACTGTGACTGGCAATACAGTATGTATAAAAAATAAAGAAAAAAATAAAAACAACCTCTAATAACATAATCTGAATTTTGTGTAAAACTTGGGGGGGTGGGGGTGGGGGTGGGGGGGGGGGGGTGCCCTAAAATCAAGCTCGCCCCGCAGTCCGCAAAACACAATATATATTAAGCAATCCAACTCATGAATTAACAAATGAATAAATGGATTATCGAATAACTGGCTTTAAACTGACTATATTCATATATGTAGACATAATTAACAAAGCCATTACAATGGAGTGTAGGGATTGGAAGTTTGGTCTGTCATTACGACACAGTTGATATAATAAGAGGGATTTTTCCATTTTTTGACAGTCTTGCACACACACATCTTGCACTTAGACATCAAAATATAATTATGAACTTTGATTTTGTCCCCTACATTCCTACACACACACCACTCACACACACCCCTCCCGCCCCTCCATTCGCACACACATTAACGGTCTCCTGCTCATATTATAAATTCACATAACAAAGTAAGCTCAAAACTAAAACTAAAGTACCACAGTAGCACTTTTCGCCTATGCATCTCAACAACAACTAATGGTGCGAGTACTATACAAAAATAAGAGAGAAAAAAGTTTATCCTTTTCGTATTATCATACATGTGTGAGTGATTTATTATGGGGTTGCTATTACTCAACAAAATAAATTGCAAATTATATGCCAGATTCAATGTGTGAGTCTCAAGCACTATCTTGTTCTCAAATAAAAAGACAAATGAGGTAATGATTGATATGGACAAAACCTATATATACAGAAAACAACACATCAAAAACATTTAAGCCAATCATCCATTCTTGATAGTCTTCACCTCTTCACCCACAACTATCAATGAGTGGCTTGTAAACATCCCAATCATGTGCAAATTTGTCAATATTTCCCTCCATAGAATGGCAGGACAATTCCACCCAGTATCTTTGTTTCAAAATATTTTTAAATGCTGTTGAACATGGAATGGTTTTGTTCAGTTTACATTTATATACATAGAATTTAGCTAATAGAATAATCAAATCCATCACCCCATCTGTCTTCAAGTTTTGTTTCCACCCCAAAATAACAAAGGTTTCTGATAAGTGAAAATTCTGAGTATGAATCACAACAGTCATGTATCCATGAAATAAGATTTCTCCAAAAGGTTTGAACATATTTACAAGTCCAAAAAAGGTGAACTAGAGTTTGCTCCTCACTTCCACAAAAACAACACAATGATGAATTTGAAATTTTACATAAAAACAGATATCTTTCAGTGGGTAGAAGTCTGTGTAGTAATCTTAATAATTGAAACCACCGTAACTGACAATCCGTTGTAGTTTTGAAGTGTTTTATAAATATTTTCTCCCAATTCAAAACTGTATTTGGATATCGCTGTTGCCATTTTCTGACACTAGGTGGTATCACATCACTGTCTGTCATACACTGATGTCATTTTAGTTGTTGTTAATTTAATGAAATTCCAGACTTTAGAATATTCATTGGCTACATCATTACACAATTCTATTCCTAAAAACACTCTGTATTTGTTTATAGCTCTAATAATACCATTGTATACAAGAAAATTGGTGGAAATCATGGGATATTTATTTTTAAAGTTATCAAAAGATAGAAATTTTCCTTCTGAGTCAACAAGATCTTTAATGTAGTTAATTTCATTTTCTGCCCATTCCCTTATATATACTATTTTTCTATCTCTAATAACATTTTTATTGAAATGAATGCTTTCAGAGAGAAATTCTTGCGATTTTATAGGCTTACATTTTTCGGACATTGTTTTGTAGTGTTTTAGCACATCTAACCAGAATAAATTACTACATTCTCCTGTTATTTCTGTGACATAATCACTACCAAAGACTGTTATTTTTTCAATATGCGGACAGATGTGAGCCAACATTTTTCTAAAAATATTATCTTCAGAATAAAAACTTCTTTTCAACCAAGATATTTTCATCGCAGACAAAAAATTATATACATTGAGCATTTTCAAACCTCCCTTTTCATAAGAAGAACAAACAAGTCTTTTATTTATTTTATTATTTTTTCCACTCCATAAGAATCTATAAAAACAGTTATTAAGTTCATGCATAAACTGCATGGTTGGGTCAGGCAAATTAGTAAACAAATGAATTATCTTGGATATGGCTAAGGTTTTAATCACTGTTATTTTACCTAAAGGAGTTAACTGCCGCCTGGACCAAGAGGATAATAAGCGTTTAATTTCTTGTAATTTTGTATTATAATTTAAAGCAGTTATTTCAGTAATATTAGTTGAAAAAAATATTCCCAGCACCTTAAAGACAGCTGGATTCCATTCAAATTGCTTTTCTGGCATATATCTAAGTCTTGAATTTTTCCTACTACCTATCCATATTAGTTTTGATTTATTAATATTAATTTCAAGACCTGATATACTTGCAAAATATTCCAAACAATGCATGCACTCTTCAAATGACTGTTTCGTTCCGTCTAAATAAAGTGTTGTATCATCCGCAAATTGTGATAATAGTACTTCCATGTCATGTGATAATTTTATACCCTTAATGTTTGGGTTTTTTCTTATTAGTAGAGACAATATTTCAGCACATATTAGGTATATGTATGGTGAGCAGGGATCCCCTTGCCTCACACCTCTGTTTATACTAAACCATTCTGTATAACTACCATTTATTGTTACACATGATGTAATGTTTTTGTAAAATGTCAAAATCCATTGTTTTATATCTGGTCCAAATCCAAAAAAATCTAAAGACTTGTTGATGAATGACCAAGATATACTGTCGAACGCTTTTTGAAAGTCAACCAACAAAAGCAATCCCGGTATGTTGTTTGATTCTGTGGACTGTAATACATCATATAATAAGCGAATATTCTCTCCAATGTATCGACCTGGTAGAAAACCTTTTTGACTTTCATGAATTATGTCAGGCAATACAGATTTAAGTCTCTGTGCTATGCATGATGCTCCAATTTTGTAAGAAGTATTTAGAAGAGTAATTGGCCTCCAGTTATTCAAGTATTTTTTTTCCTTTCCTTCTTTAGGGATACAGGTGATAATCCCTTGTTTTTGACTAATTGACAGTTCCCCCTTTGCAAAACTCATTTAGACAGCGTACCAAAAACATTCCTAAATCACACCAAAAAAACTTTAAAAATTCAGTAGTAAATCCATCTGAGCCGGGACTTTTGTTATTTTGCATTTGTTTTAAAGAATCAAGGGCTTCGGTCCACTTGATAGGGCCTTCTATAGATACACTAGCCTCTTCGGATAACTTTGGTCCATCCAATATTGCTGATAAATCTACATTTCTAATATTACATTCTCTTGATTCATATAGGTTCTCGTAAAAAGTTTGTACCTCTTTCTTTATTCTCGATTGTTCTGTTAAAATGTCCCCTTGATCAGTTTCTATACAATATAGAGACTTTTCAACAAAATTCCTTTTTTCCAAATTACAAAAATATTTAGAGTTTTTTTCCCCATCTTGAATCCATTTAGCCTTCGATCTGATAATCATACCGTTCACTTTTTTCTTTCTTAAATCTTCAAGTAATTGTTTTTTCTCTTCTAGTGTTTGTATGTTTTTATAATTTACATCTTTTTCCAAATGTGATATTTCTTGAATTAAACTTTCCTCTCTTTGTTTCTCTACTTTCTTTTTATGTACAGAATATGAAATAGCACTGCTTCTAATTTCCATTAGCAACATTTCAAAAAAGAGTTGATCACTGATAGTGAGTTGTAATGATTCATCTGAAACTTTGTCTATATTATCTTTTTCATAAATTAATAAACAATACTTTTGCTTAGTTTCTGTAATTGTCTTTTTAGCTAAGTCAACAAACTGTTTATCTTTTAAGAAGTCATTGTTAAACTTCCAGTACATTTTAGGACGTCTAACTATTTTGGCCTGAAACTGAAGCGTAATAATGCTATGATCAGACCGATAGCCTGGCTTAATAGAAGCGTTTTTAATGTTAAGCATTAAGTCGTTTGTAATTAAAAAATAATCCAACCGACCCTGTTGAGTAGTGTTAAACCTACGCCATGTGTATTGTCTCTTGTCAGGATTAAGTTCACGCCACACATCTACAAAACCATAGTTTTCCATTATGTCATGTAAAACATTTCTTGTACGGGGACGGTTAGTTTGTCTATATCTAAAGTTGTCAATATGTTCATTCAGTGTCACATTCCAATCACCTCCTATTACCATATGCTCATTACCAATATTTTCCATTTCAAATACAACATCTTCAAAAAACAGTGGTGAATCCTTATCACTCGGTCCGTATATATTGGCCATAGTGATACGTTTGCCCAACATTTCTATGTCAATCACAATATAACACCCTCTAGCATCCCGAACAATTTTATGTATTTTATACTCAAAATCATTACCAAACAAAATTCCCACACCCTTACTGTTAGTGTCAATTCCATTTAAAATACATTCATATCCCCACACCGACCGAACAAAGTTTTCTGATTGAGTCTTCATATGCGTTTCCTGAAGAAATATAATCTGTGTCTTTTGTTTCTGTTTCCTCAAATAATCAAATACATCTTTCCGCTTAATAATAATAATAATAATAATGAATATTTAGGGCGCTTAATCTTAACAAAAGCCCTAAGCGCTTACAATCATGATAAAAACAATACTAACAAAATGAAAAGCTGGACAACACACAAAACACTCACACGAACTTAAGGTCAAACACACACACACACACACACACACACACACACACACACACACACACACACACACACACACACACACACACCAACAAAACACACACACACACGCACGCACACGCACACACACACATGACTCAACGGATAACCTTTGCAGGAGGAGGATGAGAAAGATTATGTTTTGAAGAGAGTTGTTTTGAGGGAGGACTTGAAAGAAGAGAGGCTGTTTGAGGTTCGGAGTGCAGAAGGGAGGCCATTCCAGGAGGAGGGAGCTTGGAAAGAAAAAGAACGTTCGCCAAGAGTTCTGGCACGGAAACGGGGGATCTGCAGAACGTGAGTGTCAGAGGAGGAGCGAAGCAGTCTAGTGGGAGTATAAATCGATAGAAGATCAGAGAGATATGATGGGGCCAAACCATTCAGCGACTTGTAACATAATAGAGAGAGTTTATACTCTATGCGCTTTTCAACAGGGAGCCAGTGGAGAGATTGAAGCAAAGGAGAAACATGAGAGGTCCTCGGGCATTTCAGGACGAGGCGAGCAGCATTATTTTGGACTTTCTGCAATTTAATCAGGAGATTTTGTGGGCAGCCAGCAAGGAGAGAATTACAGTAATCAAGTCTTGAAAGAACAAAGGCAGAAATGAGGGTTTTGGTGGCTTCTTCAGACAGAAGATGACGTACAGAACTGATGCGCCGAAGCTCCAAATAGCAAGCACGGCAGACAGAAGAAATTTGACTTTGAAAAGAGAGTGTCTGGTCCAGTACAACGCCTAGATTGCGCACGGTAGTAGAGGTCTGAATGAGAGAGTTTCCAAGTTGGACAGAAGTAGGGACAGAGATTGTAGACATGAGCCTTTTTGATAGAATGAAAATCAGTTCAGTTTTGTCGTTGTTTAGCTGGAGCTTGTTGTAAGTCATCCATGCCTTGATGTCAGAAATACATAGCTGTGTACGTTCAATGATGGAGGGGAGTATAGAGATATCACCAGAGGTGTAGATTTGGTTGTCATCAGAGAAGCAGTGATGGTAAATGTCATGATGGGCCACAATGTCAGAAATAGGTTGAGTGTATAGAACAAAAAGAATGGGACCCAGAACAGATCCCTGGGGAACTCCATGCTTCAAATCGGCTGAACTTGAAGAGAAGCCGTTGACAGAGACAACTTGAGTACGACCGGAGAGGTACGAGTGAAACCATGTCAGTGCATTAGAAGAGATGCCAAAAGTATGTTGAAGTCTAGAGAGGAGGGTGGAGTGATCGATGGTATCAAAGGCAGAAGACAGGTCTAGAAGAGAGAGCAGAGAAACCTGACCACCATCAAGAGCAGACAGAAGATGTGGTGATCTTTGAGACCATTGACATTGAAGCTAATTATCTTAAGCATCGCCATTTTTAATGCTGTTAATCATCAACAATAGTATCTCAAAAACATTTTGCTTATAGAGTCTGACAAACCCAAAAAGATTATCTGAGACTGAAACAAAATATAAGGCTGTCAGTGTCACCTTAGAACCCACACTCTCAACTTTCCTCACTGGGATAAACATATAACAGACAATCCCAATAAACACGTTGAAAAGCCTACTTGTTAAGATGCTTAAGATCAAATAGTACCCCATTAACACGCTCACATTGATACTTTTCTCACAAACTGTCACATAAAAACTTTTCTGGGACAATTGCAGTATGTACACCAGAGCAGTCAACAAACACCCCTTACAAGTTAAACCACTGGGGAAACGCAAAGGCAGTGCATAAAACAAATGTTGTAAATAAAGGAGACCACATTTACATAACAGACAAGACCACTGAAGCCTTAAACATAACACCCACACAAGACACAACTCGCACACAAAACACACACACACACACTTACCAAATCC
>CM065702.1:486710-494167 GCA_017654935.2 Phymorhynchus buccinoides
CATTAAATGGAGTTAGAAGAGACTTAATGTTGGGATCCAATGTAACATACTGTCATTAAATGGAGTTAGAAGAGAATGTTGGGATGTAACATACTGTGATTAAATGGAGTTAGAAGAGACTTAATGTTGGGATCCAATGTAACATACTGTCATTAAATGGAGTTAGAAGAGACTTAATGTTGGGATCCAATGTAACATACTGTGATTAAATGGAGTTAGAAGAGACTTAATGTTGGGATCCAATGTAACATACTGTGATTAAATGGAGTTAGAAGAGACTTAATGTTGGGATCCAATGTAACATACTGTGATTAAATGGAGTTAGAAGAGACTTAATGTTGGGATCCAATGTAACATACTGTCATTAAATGGAGTTAGAAGAGACTTAATGTTGGGATCCAATGTAACATACTGTCATTAAATGGAGTTAGAAGAGACTTAATGTTGGGATCCAATGTAACATACTGTCATTAAATGGAGTTAGAAGAGACTTAATGTTGGGATCCAATGTAACATACTGTCATTAAATGGAGTTAGAAGAGACTTAATGTTGGGATCCAATGTAACATACTGTCATTAAATGGAGTTAGAAGAGACTTAATGTTGGGATCCAATGTAACATACTGTGATTAAATGGAGTTAGAAGAGACTTAATGTTGGGATCCAATGTAACATACTGTCATTAAATGGAGTTAGAAGAGACTTAATGTTGGGATCCAATGTAACATACTGTCATTAAATGGAGTTAGAAGAGACTTAATGTTGGGATCCAATGTAACATACTGTCTTTAAATGGAGTTAGAAGAGACTTAATGTTGGGATCCAATCCAATGTAACATACTGTGATTAAATGGAGTTAGAAGAGACTTAATGTTGGGATCCAATGTAACATACTGTCATTAAATGGAGTTAGAAGAGACTTAATGTTGGGATCCAATGTAACATACTGTCATTAAATGGAGTTAGAAGAGACTTAATATTGGGATCCAATGTAACATACTGTCATTAAATGGAGTTAGAAGAGACTTAATATTGGGATCCAATGTAACATACTGTCATTAAATGGAGTTAGAAGAGACTTAATATTGGGATCCAATGTAACATACTGTGATTAAATGGAGTTAGAAGAGACTTAATGTTGGGATCCAATGTAACATACTGTGATTAAATGGAGTTAGAAGAGACTTAATGTTGGGATCCAATGTAACATACTGTGATTAAATGGAGTTAGAAGAGACTTAATGTTGGGATCCAATGTAACATACTGTCATTAAATGGAGTTAGAAGAGACTTAATGTTGGGATCCAATGTAACATACTGTCATTAAATGGAGTTAGAAGAGACTTAATGTTGGGATCCAATGTAACATACTGTCATTAAATGGAGTTAGAAGAGACTTAATGTTGGGATCCAATGTAACATACTGTCATTAAATGGAGTTAGAAGAGACTTAATGTTGGGATCCAATGTAACATACTGTAACATATTAAATGGAGTTAGAAGAGACTTAATATTGGGATCCAATGTAACATACTGTGATTAAATGGAGTTAGAAGAGACTTAATGTTGGGATCCAATGTAACATACTGTCATTAAATGGAGTTAGAAGAGACTTAATATTGGGATCCAATGTAACATACTGTGATTAAATGGAGTTAGAAGAGACTTAATGTTGGGATCCAATGTAACATACTGTGATTAAATGGAGTTAGAAGAGACTTAATGTTGGGATCCAATGTAACATACTGTCATTAAATGGAGTTAGAAGAGACTTAATGTTGGGATCCAATGTAACATACTGTCATTAAATGGAGTTAGAAGAGACTTAATGTTGGGATCCAATGTAACATACTGTCATTAAATGGAGTTAGAAGAGACTTAATGTTGGGATCCAATGTAACATACTGTGATTAAATGGAGTTAGAAGAGACTTAATGTTGGGATCCAATGTAACATACTGTCATTAAATGGAGTTAGAAGAGACTTAATGTTGGGATCCAATGTAACATACTGTCTTTAAATGGAGTTAGAAGAGACTTAATGTTGGTATCCAATGTAACATACTGTCTTTAAATGGAGTTAGAAGAGACTTAATGTTGGTATCCAATGTAACATACTGTCATTAAATGGAGTTAGAAGAGACTTAATGTTGGGATCCAATGTAACATACTGTCATTAAATGGAGTTAGAAGAGACTTAATGTTGGGATCCATTGTAACATACTGTCATTAAATGGAGTTAGAAGAGACTTAATGTTGGGATCCAATGTAACATACTGTGATTAAATGGAGTTAGAAGAGACTTAATGTTGGGATCCAATGTAACATACTGTGATTAAATGGAGTTAGAAGAGACTTAATGTTGGTATCCAATGTAACATACTGTCTTTAAATGGAGTTAGAAGAGACTTAATGTTGGTATCCAATGTAACATACTGTCTTTAAATGGAGTTAGAAGAGACTTAATGTTGGGATCCAATGTAACATACTGTCTTTAAATGGAGTTAGAAGAGACTTAATGTTGGGATCCAATGTAACATACTGTGATTAAATGGAGTTAGAAGAGACTTAATGTTGGGATCCAATGTAACATACTGTGATTAAATGGAGTTAGAAGAGACTTAATGTTGGGATCCATTGTAACATACTGTGATTAAATGGAGTTAGAAGAGACTTAATGTTGGGATCCAATGTAACATACTGTCATTAAATGGAGTTAGAAGAGACTTAATGTTGGGATCCAATGTAACATACTGTGATTAAATGGAGTTAGAAGAGACTTAATGTTGGGATCCAATGTAACATACTGTCATTAAATGGAGTTAGAAGAGACTTAATGTTGGGATCCAATGTAACATACTGTGATTAAATGGAGTTAGAAGAGACTTAATATTGGGATCCAATGTAACATACTGTGATTAAATGGAGTTAGAAGAGACTTAATGTTGGGATCCAATGTAACATACTGTGATTAAATGGAGTTAGAAGAGACTTAATGTTGGGATCCATTGTAACATACTGTCATTAAATGGAGTTAGAAGAGACTTAATGTTGGGATCCAATGTAACATACTGTCATTAAATGGAGTTAGAAGAGACTTAATGTTGGGATCCAATGTAACATACTGTGATTAAATGGAGTTAGAAGAGACTTAATGTTGGGATCCAATGTAACATACTGTCATTAAATGGAGTTAGAAGAGACTTAATGTTGGGATCCATTGTAACATACTGTGATTAAATGGAGTTAGAAGAGACTTAATGTTGGTATCCAATGTAACATACTGTCTTTAAATGGAGTTAGAAGAGACTTAATGTTGGGATCCATTGTAACATACTGTCATTAAATGGAGTTAGAAGAGACTTAATGTTGGGATCCAATGTAACATACTGTCATTAAATGGAGTTAGAAGAGACTTAATGTTGGGATCCAATGTAACATACTGTGATTAAATGGAGTTAGAAGAGACTTAATATTGGGATCCAATGTAACATACTGTGATTAAATGGAGTTAGAAGAGACTTAATATTGGGATCCAATGTAACATACTGTCATTAAATGGAGTTAGAAGAGACTTAATGTTGGGATCCATTGTAACATACTGTGATTAAATGGAGTTAGAAGAGACTTAATATTGGGATCCAATGTAACATACTGTGATTAAATGGAGTTAGAAGAGACTTAATATTGGTATCCAATGTAACATACTGTGATTAAATGGAGTTAGAAGAGACTTAATGTTGGGATCCAATGTAACATACTGTCTTTAAATGGAGTTAGAAGAGACTTAATGTTGGTATCCAATGTAACATACTGTCTTTAAATGGAGTTAGAAGAGACTTAATGTTGGTATCCAATGTAACATACTGTCTTTAAATGGAGTTAGAAGAGACTTAATGTTGGGATCCAATGTAACATACTGTGATTAAATGGAGTTAGAAGAGACTTAATATTAGGATCCAATGTAACATACTGTCATTAAATGGAGTTAGAAGAGACTTAATGTTGGGATCCATTGTAACATACTGTGATTAAATGGAGTTAGAAGAGACTTAATATTGGGATCCAATGTAACATACTGTCATTAAATGGAGTTAGAAGAGACTTAATGTTGGGATCCAATGTAACATACTGTCTTTAAATGGAGTTAGAAGAGACTTAATGTTGGGATCCAATGTAACATACTGTCATTAAATGGAGTTAGAAGAGACTTAATGTTGGGATCCAATGTAACATACTGTGATTAAATGGAGTTAGAAGAGACTTAATGTTGGGATCCAATGTAACATACTGTCTTTAAATGGAGTTAGAAGAGACTTAATGTTGGGATCCATTGTAACATACTGTCATTAAATGGAGTTAGAAGAGACTTAATATTGGGATCCAATGTAACATACTGTCATTAAATGGAGTTAGAAGAGACTTAATATTGGTATCCAATGTAACATACTGTCTTTAAATGGAGTTAGAAGAGACTTAATGTTGGGATCCAATGTAACATACTGTCATTAAATGGAGTTAGAAGAGACTTAATGTTGGGATCCAATGTAACATACTGTCATTAAATGGAGTTAGAAGAGACTTAATGTTGGTATCCAATGTAACATACTGTCTTTAAATGGAGTTAGAAGAGACTTAATATTGATGTAACATACTGTCAGTTAGAAGAGACTTAATATTGGGATCCAATGTAACATACTGTGATTAAATGGAGTTAGAAGACACTTAAAACTATTAGCATGATAGATGCATGTTTCTCAGTTATTTTGACAAAAAATGTACATTTACTTTTACAAGTGTTAGGTATTATAAAGTTGGTGAGGGCGGTGGGGCGGAAGACTAAGAACACCAAAGACACAGGGAACGGGGGTGGGGAAAACATAGTGGTGTAGTGAGTAACATGTACTTTCAATAACTATTTGGAATAAACCCCAAATGTTTTCAAAATAAAGAGATTTTTTCTGTATTTTCTTCTGACAAAAACAAAATAAGCAAGTAGTCCTAACGTCCCGTAAATTGGATGCACCTATCAGACACCATCAAGCTTAAAGAACGGCTTAAAGTTTGAAATAAATGCTTGAAACGGTATTCCTGGGTTACAAACAACTGTTACTGGGTTACAAACAACTGTTACTGGGTTACAAACAACTGTTACTGGGTTACAAACAACTGTTACTGGGTTACAAACAACTGTACTGTTAGCTGTTTTCATTGCAGCTAACTGCAGTTATGCTGTTTATGCCCAGTGTAGTGTTAGCTGTTTTCATTTGATTGCAGTTATGCTGTTTTCATTGAAGTTGATTGCAGTTAAGCTGTTTATGCCCAGTGTAGTGTTAGCTGTTTTCATTCATCTGACTGCAGTTAAGCTGTTGCATTTGATTGCAGTTAAGCTGTTTATGCCCAGTGTAGTGTTAGCTGTTTTCATTGCATCTGATTGCTGCTGTTTCATTGAAGTTGATTGCAGTTAAGCTGTTTATGCCCAGTGTAGTGTTAGCTGTTTTCGTTGCAGCCTGAGCTGAAGTTGTATGCTGTGTTCATTGCAGCTTGCAGGTTAGCTGTTTATGCCCAGTGTAGTGTTAGTGTTTTAGCTGTTTTCAGGGGGGCTGAAGTTGATTGCAGTTAAGCTGTTTGATGTCCCAGTGTATATGCCGTGTGTGGTGTTAGCTGTTTTCATTGAAGTTGATTGCAGTTAAGCTGTTTATGCCCAGTGTAGTGTTAGCTGTTTTCATTGAAGTTGATTGCAGTTAAGCTGTTTATGCCCAGTGTAGTGTTAGCTGTTTTCATTGAAGTTGATTCCAGTTAAGCTGTTTATGCCCAGTGTAGTGTTAGCTGTTTTTCCATTGGAGCTGACTGTTGATATGCTGTTTGATTGGCTGCAGTTAAGCTGTTATGCCCAGTGTAGTGAGCTGTTTTCATTGTTGATTGCAGTTAAGCTGTTTATGCCCAGTGTAGTGTTAGCTGTTTTCATTGAAGTTGATTCCAGTTAAGCTGTTTAAGCCCAGTGTAGTGCTAGCTGTTTTCATTGAAGTTGATTCCAGTTAATCTGTTGCATTGAAGTTGATTCCAGTTAAGCTGTTTAATGCCCAGTGTGGTGTTAGCTGTTTCCATTGAAGTTGATTCCAGTTAAGCTGTTTATGCCCAGTGTAGTGTTAGCTGTTTTCATTGAAGTTGATTGCAGTTAAGCTGGTTTCATTGAAGTTGATTGCAGTTAAGCTGTTTATGCCCAGTGTAGTGTTAGCTGTTTTCATTGAAGTTGATTGCAGTTAAGCTGTTTATGCCCAGTGTAGTGTTAGCTGTTTTCATTGAAGTTGATTCCAGTTAAGCTGTTTATGCCCAGTGTAGTGTTAGCTGTTTTCATTGAAGTTGATTGCAGTTAAGCTGTTGCATTGAAGTTGATTGCAGTTAAGCTGTTTATGCCCAGTGTGGTGTTAGCTGTTTCCATTGAAGTTGATTCCAGTTAAGCTGTTTATGCCCAGTGTATTGTTAGCTGGTTTCGTTGAAGTTGATTGCAGTTAAGCTGTTGCATTGATGCCCTGTGTAGTGTTAGCTGTTTTCATTGCAGTTGACTGCAGTTAAGCTATTTATGCCCAGTGTAGTGTTACATGTTTGCATTGCAGTTGACTGCAGTTAAGCTGTTTATGCCAGTGTTAACAGACTGTCAGCACGTTTTTAGGGCGAGAAGAAGTTGTGAGACCCAACTCCTTACCTTGGTCCATGAAATTGCTTCAAATCTAGACAAAGGCAAGCAAACTGACATGATCGTGCTAGATTTCTCGAATGCCTTTGATAAAGTCCCACATGATCTGGAAATCTATGAGCCTGTCAGGCTCGGCAGACATGGTGGCAACAAACCAAGAATGCTGAGGGTAAAGGTCAACTCAGAAGAGGCCAAAACAAAAATTGTGAGGAATGCGTATCAGCTAAACAAGGGTGTGACTAAAGCAGAGGACAAGGTATATATCAATCCTGACTACACCCCACTAGAAAGACAAAAGCAAAAGACACTCAGAGACCAGCTAAGGGAAAGAAGGGGACAGCCTGGGGGGGATGATCTGGTGATCAGGAACGGGGAGATAGTAAAAAGACCAAAGAGGGAAGACGCGGGGGAGGCAGACAAAAAACAGTGACGTGAACATGTTGACGAAAACAAAACAAATGTACATAGTTTTAAAGGCAGTTTGGAAGGTAGTCCTTTCATAAAGGATGTAGAAAAATTGAAGAGCCGGGTGTTAACGTTTTTGTGTCCGTCACCGAAGGTGATTGAACTTTGTGCGATGGGCTGGTTTGTCTTTTGTGTGTTTTTTGTTTTTTGGTCCGTCACCAGACGGACTGGGGGGAGACGACTAACCGGATGCTCCGAGGGAGGGAGAGACGCCGCCCGGTGAGAGCTCGGGGCCGCGCGGCGGGGGGGGAGGACACGGCGGGGCGAGGGTAGGGAGGGCGAGTGAGGAACGCTGT
>CM065702.1:494667-516761 GCA_017654935.2 Phymorhynchus buccinoides
TGCCTTGATGTCAGAAATACATAGCTGTGTACGTTCAATGATGGAGGGGAGTATAGAGATATCACCAGAGGTGTAGATTTGGTTGTCATCAGAGAAGCAGTGATGGTAAATGTCATGATGGGCCACAATGTCAGAAATAGGTTGAGTGTATAGAACAAAAAGAATGGGACCCAGAACAGATCCCTGGGGAACTCCATGCTTCAAATCGGCTGAACTTGAAGAGAAGCCGTTGACAGAGACAACTTGAGTACGACCGGAGAGGTACGAGTGAAACCATGTCAGTGCATTAGAAGAGATGCCAAAAGTATGTTGAAGTCTAGAGAGGAGGGTGGAGTGATCGATGGTATCAAAGGCAGAAGACAGGTCTAGAAGAGAGAGCATAGAAACCTGACCACCATCAAGAGCAGACAGAAGATGTGGTGATCTTTGAGACCATTGACATTGAAGCTAATTATCTTAAGCATCGCCATTTTTAATGCTGTTAATCATCAACAATAGTATCTCAAAAACATTTTGCTTATAGAGTCTGACAAACCCAAAAAGATTATCTGAGACTGAAACAAAATATAAGGCTGTCAGTGTCACCTTAGAACCCACACTCTCAACTTTCCTCACTGGGATAAACATATAACAGACAATCCCAATAAACACGTTGAAAAGCCTACTTGTTAAGATGCTTAAGATCAAATAGTACCCCATTAACACGCTCACATTGATACTTTTCTCACAAACTGTCACATAAAAACTTTTCTGGGACAATTGCAGTATGTACACCAGAGCAGTCAACAAACACCCCTTACAAGTTAAACCACTGGGGAAACGCAAAGGCAGTGCATAAAACAAATGTTGTAAATAAAGGAGACCACATTTACATAACAGACAAGACCACTGAAGCCTTAAACATAACACCCACACAAGACACAACTCGCACACAAAACACACACACACACACTTACCAAATCCAGTTACATTCCCTTCCATCCTGATCTTAAATGAGTCTGCTGCCATTACATCCCCAATCCCGGTCAATGACAAATGATAACATCCTCTTAGTTTGGAAGTAATTAACAATTATTTCATTTTTAAGCAAAAGATTCTGAAAAAGGAAAAAAAAATAAAAAATCACAAAGTGCTGTCTCAATAAACAGCCACACCACCTATCAGGTGTCAAACCCAAAAACTTTAGCTCAAGCATGTTGTACTTGTAGGCCCAGGCCTACACTCTTTCAGCAAAACAAACACTCGCGCGTTTGACGTCAACGGTTATGCTACACGGTAATGCTACACAAGACTGGTTTAAAACCAAAATAAACTGCTACATCCGTACAAATTTCAACTTTTAAAAAAACCTTTAAAAAAAGGTACTCATTAATTATCTGGACATCTTATCGTGCCTAAGCAAAACGATATATACAAATCTGGCCATGTGACCAAAACAACAACGCTTCCTTCCTTTCAGCTTGAAGAGTGGGGGAAAAAACACCAAAAAACTTTTCAATTTGCAAAGTCTGCGTTTTTTGAGTAATCCCTTTTTGGGACCAGGAAACAAAATAAACAAAAAATACACTAATTCTGGGACAATAATATATAATATCATAATACATATTTTTAGCAAAACAAACAAACAAACACTGCAAAATACCGTCTGAAGTACTAGACACCAACGCAGTCACTCTCGTAGCAGACGACAGGGCAGAGAAAGTTTTGCGCCTGTGTTGGTCCAAGTCAGCCAAAGAGTTAATTCCAACAACTTTTCCAGTCTTCGTTTTGACAAAAACATTACCGTTTTTGGACTATGCTTGCTGACACACCGTAAAGTCGCTTCGCACCGTGGTCAGAAGGGAGTACGCCCTGGGCGTCAGGTCTTCCACCATCACCAGGCCAGTACCACGCAGATTCTTCCTCGAGTACAAAACACCATCTCTCACTCTCCTGGAGATGAACCTCACGATGATCGTTCTGCCCTTCGGTGCTGATGTCTGGCTGCTGGCCGCTTGGGAGAACGTGAGAGGATTCTGTTTGAAAGCACCGACACGGTGAACCACTTCTATGTCACTTTTCTCTACTTTCAATTTCAACTTCTCCGTAAATAACTTGAGTACTTTCTGCTCGCATTCTTCTGCCCTCTCTTTCGATCGACCGCCTTCCGTAGGTTCCTCCACACCAAAAATTCTGATGTTATTCCTCCTGACGTATGCAGACAATTCTTCGACTCGTCCATCAGCCAGATCTGCCTTGTACTTGACTTCTTGTATTCTAGTCTTCGTGTCATCCTCTCTCTCTCTCGCTTGTCTCACCTCATCTTTCAGTTTGTCATTGTCCTTTTGTAGATCAAACACGGCAGCACGCAGAGTATCGATGATTTGACTCAGTTTGGAGATCTCTTTTCCGTTGGCGCATAGTTTGTTCATTAAGTCCTCATTTGTAACACCCTGAGACGCTTTCACTTTTTCAGAAAAAACTTGATCTTGCGAGTCGTCCATCCGATCAGCTTCGCTTTCGGCCGCCGCCATGTTGTTTTGATTCGTAGGTTCGTAGGCAAATTTAGCTAAACTGACCCGCGCACTCTCCGTTCTCTGTTTCTTTTGTGCACTCTGACAAACACTACCACTTGTATTAAGAGAAGTGTCCGATTTACTGGAACCTGAGTTGTTAGAACTTGTTGGCCTACGTCGCTGTCGCTTTGGCTTCGGTCCCATCAGTCAATCATGGAGGTGCAGCACAAAATATTTGATTTTCGACTAACTGAAGGCGCTGGTTAATCCATCTTCCACAAAAAAATACCGAAATGATCAGGGGGAGCAGCAGAAGGCGTTTCACACTAATTAGGAGGCATCATTTCCTATACGGCGAAGTAATTAGCAAAAAAAGCTAACTAATCTTTCCGTGTTGGAAAAAAGCGTCCGCTCCGCTAGGTGAACCGTACTCACTCCCATCTCATGTGTTATTATCAAATTAACAATGTTGATTTTCAATTCATCTATATATTATTGTCCATTTCCATATGGAAATCATGACGATGTTGGTAATGATGATAATAATGGTGATGTTGATGACGATGATAATAATGATGATGACGATGATTATGATCATGGTGATGAGGAGGAGGAGGAAGAGGAGGAGGAGGGCGATGACGATGACGACGACGACGACGACGATAGTGATGATGGTGATGATGATGATGAGGAGGAGGAGGAGGAGGGGGAGGAGGAGGAGGAGGAGGAGCGATGATGATGATGATGATGATGACGACGACGATGATGACGACGACGACGACGACGATGGTGGTGGTGATGATGATGATGATGATGATGATGATGGTGGTGATGATGATGATGATGATGACGAGGGTGATATTGATGATGATGATGATGATGATGATGAGTGTGATGATGATGATGATGATGATGATGATGGTGATGATGATGATGCTGCTGCTGCTGCTGACGATGATGATGATGATGATGATGATGATGATGGTGATGATGATAGTGATGATGATGATGATGATGATGATGGTGGTGGTGATGATGATGATGATGATGATGATGATGATAATGATGATGATGATGGTGATCATAATGATGATGATGATGATGATGATGATGATAATGATGATGATGGTGATGAGGTTGATGATGGTGATGATGATGATGAAGATGATAATAATGATGATGATGATGATAATGATGATGATGGTGATGAGGTTGATGATGATGATGATGATGATGATGATGATGGTGGTGGGTGATGATGATGATGATGATGATGATGATGATGATGATGATGATGATGATGATGATGATGGTAGGAGGAGGTTCGTTCCACCTTCAGGAGGCTGGGTGCTCGCTGTGGACTGATGGCAGAGGAGGACACTGCCACCACTGACAACAACACACACCTCGCATGGCAGGAGGAGGAGGAGGAGGAGGAGGAGGAGGAGGAGGAGGAGGAGGAGGAGGAATAGGAGTAGAAGAGAGGAGTAGAGAGAGGAGTAGAAGGAGGCTGGGTGCTCGCTGTGGACTGATGGCAGAGGCAGAAACTGTCACCACTGACAATACAGGGGATGTCACATGGCAGGGAGGGCAGGAGGAGGAGGAGGAGGAGGAGAAATAGGAGGATGAGAACAACGAGAGAAATACAAGAAAAGGGAGAAGAAAATCGAAGAGAAGAAAAAGGAAGAGAAAGATAAAGAAGAGAAGAAGATAACCAAGAGAGAGAGAGAGAGAGAGAGAGAGAGAGAGAGAGAGAGAGAGAGAGAGAGAGAGATTCACGATTTTTTATTGAGGGAAAATAGATAAGCTACAAAGCTTCTTTTCACTATGCCCTCGCAAAGAGAGAGAGAGAGAGAGAGAGAGAGAGAAGAGAGAGAGAGAGAGAGAGAGAGAGAGAGAGAAGAGAGAGAGAGAGAGAGAGAGAGAGAGAGGGGGGGGGCACAGAGAGAGAGAGAGAGAGAGAGAGAGAGAGAGGGGGGGGGGGGAGAGAGAGAGAGAGAGAGAGAGAGAGAGAACACTGAACACTGAACACTGAACGTTTTTAATGAATAGGCCGTAGGCCCATGTTATTGGGGTGGTTACAAAATACAAGGACCATTATTATGGATTTCTGGACGTAATCACATGCATACATATAAATACAAAACATTATACCGGGACTCCACAAAACTTGCACACGGACACGCACATAATTTCACACAAGCGTATATAAATAACGAACCTGAAATGCTTTGTCTAAAAACACAGCTAAACGCAAAACCATAGATTTGTTTTCGCATGCTAATAGCATGGTCAGTCTAAACAAGGATGGGTTGTTGTAATATTTTGCGGATATGTATTGTTGCCTTAGATCGTTATGTTATACATGGGACACTTGAATACAAAATGAACCTCTGTTTCTATTTGGGTTCTACAGAATGGGCATGCTAGATCGTTCTCTGTTATATTACATCTGAACCTTAATCTGTGAATGTTGAGTTCTGCCACACCGAGTCGAAACCGTATCAGACTAATTCTATCTTGAATTTGTTTTAAATCTAGTAAGTATTGTGAAAGAATGAGGTCACTTTTAAATGTTCGATATCAAGAAAAACGCTCACTATCTTGCAGTTGTACTTGTGAAGACCATTGTTCTTTGAATTCATTAATCAGTCTTGAACGGAAAAGAGCAAGAAAACTCTTTTGATTTCCGACTCCTTGATTCTCCCAGAGAGAGAGAGAGAGAGAGAGAGAGAGAGAGAGAGAGAGAGAGAGAGAGAGGAGGGAGGGGGGGGGGAGAAGAATAGACAGAGAAGAAGTAGAGTGAGAGACTAATTGCTGGAGTTAGAAGAGACTTAATGTTGGGATCCAATGTAACATACTGTGATTAAATGGAGTTAGAAGAGACTTAATGTTGGGATCCAATGTAACATACTGTGATTAAATGGAGTTAGAAGAGACTTAATGTTGGGATCCAATGTAACATACTGTGATTAAATGGAGTTAGAAGAGACTTAATGTTGGGATCCAATGTAACATACTGTGATTAAATGGAGTTAGAAGAGACTTAATGTTGGGATCCAATGTAACATACTGTCTTTAAATGGAGTTAGAAGAGACTTAATGTTGGGATCCAATGTAACATACTGTCATTAAATGGAGTTAGAAGAGACTTAATATTGGGATCCAATGTAACATACTGTCATTAAATGGAGTTAGAAGAGACTAAATATTGGGATCCAATGTAACATACTGTCATTAAATGGAGTTAGAAGAGACTTAATGTTGTTCCAATGTAACATACTGTCTTTAAATGGAGTTAGAAGAGACTTAATGTTGGGATCCAATGTAACATACTGTCATTAAATGGAGTTAGAAGAGACTTAATGTTGGGATCCAATGTAACATACTGTCATTAAATGGAGTTAGAAGAGACTTAATGTTGGTCATTAAATGGAGTTAGAAGAGACTTAATGTTGGGATCCAATGTAACATACTGTGATTAAATGGAGTTAGAAGAGACTTAATGTTGGGATCCAATGTAACATACTGTCATTAAATGGAGTTAGAAGAGACTTAATGTTGGGATCCAATGTAACATACTGTGATTAAATGGAGTTAGAAGAGACTTAATGTTGGGATCCAATGTAACATACTGTCATTAAATGGAGTTAGAAGAGACTTAATGTTGGGATCCAATGTAACATACTGTCATTAAATGGAGTTAGAAGAGACTTAATACCAATGTAACATACTGTGATTAAATGGAGTTAGAAGAGACTTAATGTTGGGATCCAATGTAACATACTGTGATTAAATGGAGTTAGAAGAGACTTAATGTTGGGATCCAATGTAACATACTGTCATTAAATGGAGTTAGAAGAGACTTAATGTTGGGATCCAATGTAACATACTGTCATTAAATGGAGTTAGAAGAGACTTAATGTTGGGATCCAATGTAACATACTGTCATTAAATGGAGTTAGAAGAGACTTAATGTTGGGATCCAAGTAACATACTGTCATTAAATGGAGTTAGAAGAGACTTAATGTTGGGATCCAATGTAACATACTGTCATTAAATGGAGTTAGAAGAGACTTAATGTTGGGATCCAATGTAACATACTGTCATTAAATGGAGTTAGAAGAGACTTAATGTTGGGATCCAATGTAACATACTGTCATTAAATGGAGTTAGAAGAGACTTAATGTTGGGATCCAATGTAACATACTGTGATTAAATGGAGTTAGAAGAGACTTAATGTTGGGATCCATTGTAACATACTGTCATTAAATGGAGTTAGAAGAGACTTAATGTTGGGATCCAATGTAACATACTGTGAAAATGGAGTTAGAAGAGACTTAATATTGGGATCCAATGTAACATACTGTCATTAAATGGAGTTAGAAGAGACTTAATATTGGGATCCAATGTAACATACTGTCATTAAATGGAGTTAGAAGAGACTTAATATTGGGATCCAATGTAACATACTGTCATTAAATGGAGTTAGAAGAGACTTAATGTTGGGATCCAATGTAACATACTGTCATTAAATGGAGTTAGAAGAGACTTAATGTTGGGATCCAATGTAACATACTGTCATTAAATGGAGTTAGAAGAGACTTAATGTTGGGATCCAATGTAACATACTGTCATTAAATGGAGTTAGAAGAGACTTAATGTTGGGATCCAATGTAACATACTGTCATTAAATGGAGTTAGAAGAGACTTAATGTTGGGATCCAATGTAACATACTGTCATTAAATGGAGTTAGAAGAGACTTAATGTTGGGATCCAATGTAACATACTGTGATTAAATGGAGTTAGAAGAGACTTAATGTTGGGATCCAATGTAACATACTGTCATTAAATGGAGTTAGAAGAGACTTAATGTTGGGATCCAATGTAACATACTGTCATTAAATGGAGTTAGAAGAGACTTAATGTTGGGATCCAATGTAACATACTGTCATTAAATGGAGTTAGAAGAGACTTAATGTTGGGATCCAATGTAACATACTGTCTTTAAATGGAGTTAGAAGAGACTTAATGTTGGGATCCAATGTAACATACTGTCATTAAATGGAGTTAGAAGAGACTTAATGTTGGGATCCAATGTAACATACTGTCATTAAATGGAGTTAGAAGAGACTTAATATTGGGATCCAATGTAACATACTGTGATTAAATGGAGTTAGAAGAGACTTAATGTTGGGATCCAATGTAACATACTGTGATTAAATGGAGTTAGAAGAGACTTAATATTGGGATCCAATGTAACATACTGTCATTAAATGGAGTTAGAAGAGACTTAATATTGGGATCCAATGTAACATACTGTCATTAAATGGAGTTAGAAGAGACTTAATGTTGGGATCCAATGTAACATACTGTCATTAAATGGAGTTAGAAGAGACTTAATGTTGGGATCCAATGTAACATACTGTCATTAAATGGAGTTAGAAGAGACTTAATGTTGGGATCCAATGTAACATACTGTCATTAAATGGAGTTAGAAGAGACTTAATGTTGGGATCCAATGTAACATACTGTGATTAAATGGAGTTAGAAGAGACTTAATGTTGGGATCCAATGTAACATTGTCATTAAATGGAGTTAGAAGAGACTTAATGTTGGGATCCAATGTAACATACTGTGATTAAATGGAGTTAGAAGAGACCCAATGTAACATACTGTCATTAAATGGAGTTAGAAGAGACTTAATGTTATCCAATGTAACATACTGTCTTTAAATGGAGTTAGAAGAGACTTAATGTTGGGATCCAATGTAACATACTGTATTAAATGGAGTTAGAAGAGACTTAATATTGGGATCCAATGTAACATACTGTCATTAAATGGAGTTAGAAGAGACTTAATATTGGGATCCAATGTAACATACTGTCATTAAATGGAGTTAGAAGAGACTTAATATTGGGATCCAATGTAACATACTGTCATTAAATGGAGTTAGAAGAGACTTAATGTTGGGATCCAATGTAACATACTGTCTTTAAATGGAGTTAGAAGAGACTTAATGTTGGGATCCAATGTAACATACTGTGATTAAATGGAGTTAGAAGAGACTTAATGTTGGGATCCAATGTAACATACTGTCTTTAAATGGAGTTAGAAGAGACTTAATGTTGGGATCCAATGTAACATACTGTCATTAAATGGAGTTAGAAGAGACTTAATGTTGGGATCCAATGTAACATACTGTGATTAAATGGAGTTAGAAGAGACTTAATGTTGGGATCCAATGTAACATACTGTGATTAAATGGAGTTAGAAGAGACTTAATGATCCAATGTAACATACTGTGATTAAATGGAGTTAGAAGAGACTTAATGTTGGGATCCAATGTAACATACTGTGATTAAATGGAGTTAGAAGAGACTTAATGTTGGGATCCAATGTAACATACTGTCATTAAATGGAGTTAGAAGAGACTTAATGTTGGGATCCAATGTAACATACTGTGATTAAATGGAGTTAGAAGAGACTTAATGTTGGGATCCAATGTAACATACTGTCATTAAATGGAGTTAGAAGAGACTTAATGTTGGGATCCAATGTAACATACTGTCATTAAATGGAGTTAGAAGAGACTTAATGTTGGGATCCAATGTAACATACTGTCATTAAATGGAGTTAGAAGAGACTTAATGTTGGGATCCAATGTAACATACTGTCATTAAATGGAGTTAGAAGAGACTTAATGTTGGGATCCAATGTAACATACTGTCATTAAATGGAGTTAGAAGAGACTTAATGTTGGGATCCAATGTAACATACTGTCATTAAATGGAGTTAGAAGAGACTTAATGTTGGGATCCAATGTAACATACTGTCAAATGGAGTTAGAAGAGACTTAATATTGGGATCCAATGTAACATACTGTGATTAAATGGAGTTAGAAGAGACTTAATATTGGGATCCAATGTAACATACTGTGATTAAATGGAGTTAGAAGAGACTTAATGTTGGGATCCAATGTAACATACTGTCATTAAATGGAGTTAGAAGAGACTTAATGTTGGGATCCAATGTAACATACTGTCATTAAATGGAGTTAGAAGAGACTTAATATTGGGATCCAATGTAACATACTGTCATTAAATGGAGTTAGAAGAGACTTAATGTTGGGATCCAATGTAACATACTGTCATTAAATGGAGTTAGAAGAGACTTAATGTTGGGATCCAATGTAACATACTGTCATTAAATGGAGTTAGAAGAGACTTAATGTTGGGATCCAATGTAACATACTGTCATTAAATGGAGTTAGAAGAGACTTAATATTGGGATCCAATGTAACATACTGTGATTAAATGGAGTTAGAAGAGACTTAATATGTATCCAATGTAACATACTGTGATTAAATGGAGTTAGAAGAGACTTAATATTAGGATCCAATGTAACATACTGTCATTAAATGGAGTTAGAAGAGACTTAATGTTGGGATCCAATGTAACATACTGTGATTAAATGGAGTTAGAAGAGACTTAATATTGGGATCCAATGTAACATACTGTCATTAAATGGAGTTAGAAGAGACTTGATATTGGGATCCAATGTAACATACTGTCATTAAATGGAGTTAGAAGAGACTTAATGTTGGGATCCAATGTAACATACTGTGTTAAATGGAGTTAGAAGAGACTTAATGTTGGGATCCAATGTAACATACTGTCATTAAATGGAGTTAGAAGAGACTTAATAAAATGTAACATACTGTGAGTTAGAAGAGACTTAATATGGGATCCAATGTAACATACTGTTTAAATGGAGTTATTAATATTAGGATCCAATGTAACATACTGTCATTAAATGGAGTTAGAAGAGACTTAATGTTGGGATCCATTGTAACATACTGTGATTAAATGGAGTTAGAAGAGACTTAATATTGGGATCCAATGTAACATACTGTCATTAAATGGAGTTAGAAGAGACTAAATCCAATGTAACATACTGTGATTAAATGGAGTTAGAAGAGACTTAATGTTGGGATCCAATGTAACATACTGTCATTAAATGGAGTTAGAAGAGACTTAATGTTGGTATCCAATGTAACATACTGTCTTTAAATGGAGTTAGAAGAGACTTAATGTTGGGATCCAATGTAACATACTGTGATTAAATGGAGTTAGAAGAGACTTAATGTTGGTATCCAATGTAACATACTGTGATTAAATGGAGTTAGAAGACACTTAAAACTATTAGCATGATAGATGCATGTTTCTCAGTTATTTTGACAAAAGTGTACATTTACTTTTACAATGTTATGTTATCTTTAATATAAGCGTTCGGGAAGCTAAACAAACATCCAATTAGGTGATTTTCTTTCTTAGTTTTGAGACTACTTTCAATAACTATTTGGAATAAACCCCAAATGTTTTCAAAATAAAGAGATTTTTTCTGTATTTTCTTCTGACAAAAACAAAATAAGCAAGTAGTCCTAACGTCCCGTAAATTGGACGCACCTATCAGACACCATCAAGCTTAAAGAACGGCTTAAAGTTTGAAATAAATGCTTGAAACGGTATTCCTGGGTTACAAACAACTGTTACTGGGTTACAAACAACTGTTACTGGGTTACAAACAACTGTTACTGGGTTACAAACAACTGTTACTGGGTTACAAACAACTGTACTGTTAGCTGTTTTCATTGCAGCTAACTGCAGTTATGCTGTTTATGCCCAGTGTAGTGTTAGCTGTTTTCATTGCATCTGACTGCAGTTATGCTGTTTCATTGCAGCTGACTGCAGTTATGCTGTTTATGCCCAGTGTAGTGTTAGCTGTTTTCATTGCATCTGACTGCAGTTATGCTGTTTCATTGCAGCTGACTGCAGTTATGCTGTTTATGCCCAGTGTAGTGTTAGCTGTTTTCATTGCAGCTGACTGCAGTTATGCTGTTTCATTGCAGCTGTTGCAGTTATGCTGTTTATGCCCAGTGTAGTGTTAGCTGTTTTCATTGCAGCTGACTGAGTTATGCTGTTTTCATTGAAGTTGACTGCAGTTAAGCTGTTTATGCCCAGTGTAGTGTTAGCTGTTTTCATTGAAGTTGATTGCAGTTAAGCTGTTTATGCCCAGTGTAGTGTTAGCTGTTTTCATTGAAGTTGATTGCAGTTAAGCTGTTTATGCCCAGTGTGGTGTTAGCTGTTTTCATTGAAGTTGATTGCAGTTAAGCTGCTTATGCCCAGTGTAGTGTTAGCTGTTTTCATTGAAGTTGATTGCAGTTAAGCTGTTTATGCCCAGTGTAGTGTTAGCTGTTTCCATTGAAGTTGATTGCAGTTAAGCTGTTTATGCCCAGTGTAGTGTTAGCTGTTTTCATTGAAGTTGATTCCAGTTAAGCTGTTTATGCCCAGTGTAGTGTTAGCTGTTTTCATTGAAGTTGATTGCAGTTAAGCTGTTTATGCCCAGTGTAGTGTTAGCTGTTTTCATTGAAGTTGATTGCAGTTAAGCTGTTTATGCCCAGTGTAGTGTTAGCTGTTTCCATTGAAGTTGATTCCAGTTAAGCTGTTTAAGCCCAGTGTAGTGCTAGCTGTTTTCATTGAAGTTGATTCCAGTTAATCTGTTGCATTGAAGTTGATTCCAGTTAAGCTGTTTATGCCCAGTGTGGTGTTAGCTGTTTTCATTGAAGTTGATTCCAGTTAAGCTGTTTATGCCCAGTGTAGTGTTAGCTGTTTTCATTGAAGTTGATTGCAGTTAAGCTGTTTTCATTGAAGTTGATTGCAGTTAAGCTGTTTATGCCCAGTGTAGTGTTAGCTGTTTTCATTGAAGTTGATTGCAGTTAAGCTGTTTATGCCCAGTGTAGTGTTAGCTGTTTCCATTGAAGTTGATTCCAGTTAAGCTGTTTAAGCCCAGTGTAGTGCTAGCTGTTTTCATTGAAGTTGATTCCAGTTAATCTGTTGCATTGAAGTTGATTCCAGTTAAGCTGTTTATGCCCAGTGTGGTGTTAGCTGTTTCCATTGAAGTTGATTCCAGTTAAGCTGTTTATGCCCTGTGTAGTGTTAGCTGTTTTCATTGAAGTTGATTGTAGTTAAGCTGTTCATGCCCAGTGTAGTGTTAGCTGCTTTCATTGCAGTTGACTGCAGTTAAGCTATTTATGCCCAGTGTAGTGTTACATGTTTGCATTGCAGTTGACTGCAGTTAAGCTGTTTATGCCAGTGTTAACAGACTGTCAGCACGTTTTTAGGGCGAGAAGAAGTTGTGAGACCCAACTCCTTACCTTGGTCCATGAAATTGCTTCAAATCTAGACAAAGGCAAGCAAACTGACATGATCGTGCTAGATTTCTCGAATGCCTTTGATAAAGTCCCACATGATCTGGAAATCTATGAGCCTGTCAGGCTCGGCAGACATGGTGGCAACAAACCAAGAATGCTGAGGGTAAAGGTCAGTTCAGAAGAGGCCAAAACAAAAATTGTGAGGAATGCGTATCAGCTAAACAAGGGTGTGACTAAAGCAGAGGACAGGGTATATATCAATCCTGACTACACCCCACTAGAAAGACAAAAACAAAAGACACTCAGAGACCAGCTAAGGGAAAGAAGGGGACAGCCTGGGGGGGATGATCTGGTGATCAGGAACGGGGAGATAGTAAAAAGACCAAAGAGGGAAGACGCGGGGGAGGCAGACAAAAAACAGTGACGTGAACATGTTGACGAAAACAAAACAAATGTACATAGTTTTAAAGGCAGTTTTGAAGGTAGTCTTAATAAAGGATGTAGAAAAATTGAAGAGCCGGGTGTTAACGTTTTTGTCCGTCACCGAAGGTGATTGGACTTTGCGATGGGCTGGTTTGTCTGTTGTTGTTTTTTGTTTTTAGTCCGTCACCAAGACGGACTATTGCGATGGGCTGGTTTGTATTTTTTTTTTTTTTTTTTTTTGTTGGTTTTTTGTTTTTGTTTTTTTGGGTTTTTTTCTGTCTGTCCCAAGGATATCTCCCGAATCGCTTGACCGAATCGCGTCCAATTTTGTGTGAAGGTGTGCCTCCTTAATAGGAAGAGATCGGCGCAAACCATTTTGCCGTCGTGACCTTGACCTTGACGTACGACCTTGTTTGTTTTTCTTCTGTCTGTCCCAAGGCTATCTCCCGAACCGCTTGACCGAATCGCGTCAAATTTTGTGTGAAGGTGTGCCACCTTAATAGGAAGAGATCCGCGCAAACCATTTTGCCGTCGTGACCTTGACCTTGACGTACGACCTTGAAAACCGAAAATCTATTTTTAGCCATATCTCGGGCACCGATCGACATAGGATATTGAAACTTGGTATAAAGGTGGTTTGGCTTATGCCCGTTCTGATGATGGCATACCGATCAAGGTCAAGGTCAAGGTAAAAAAGATCGCTGGAGCCTGAAAATCGGAGGGTCATTTTTTCTCCTTCTGTCTGTTCCAAGGATATCTCCCGAACCGCTTGACCGAATCGCGTCAAATTTTGTCTGCTGGTGTGTCACTATGAGTGAAAGGCATCCGCGCAAATTTTGCCGTCGTGATCTTGACCTTGGCGTACGACCTTGAAAACCGAAAATCTTTAAGGGGCCATTACTCCCACACCGTTGGTGTTAGAGTCTTCAAATTTGGCATGTAGGTTCTTTGGCGTATGCCCGTTCTGATGGTGGCATACCGATCAAGGTCAAGGTCACGGTCCGGGAGATCGTAGGCCTTGAAAGTGGTAGGGGTCTATAAATTGTGTTTTCAGCCATATTTTCCACATTTGTACTTAACAGAAGCGCTTCATATTGTGTCTGGTACTGTATACCCTAGAGTAGAAAACACCCGAGCATAAATTATCGCCATGCTGACCTTGACCTTGACGTGTGACCTTGAAAACCGAAATTTCCTTCTTTGCGCTATATATTATTGTCCAAGCTGTATCTCGTGAACTACAAGACATAAGCTCTTCAAATGTTGTGTCAGGATGTGGATGAAAGAAAATTTGTTTAACGTCCTCCAGAGAGAGAGAGAGGGGGGGGGGGGGGGGAGAGAGAGAGAGAGAGAGAAAGACAGACAGACAGACAGACAGACAGACAGACAGACAAAGACACACACACAGAAAGACAGACAGACAGAGAGACATAAACAGAGAGCAAAGAGGACAACTGCTGTTCCAGCTGGATGAATGAAATTTTGTTTAACGTCCTCCGCCCCGGAGCAGGCACAGAGGCAGACAGAGAGAGAGAGAGAGAGAGAGAGAGAGAGAGAGAGAGAGAGAGAGAGAGAGAGAGAGAGAGACAGAGACAGATAGACAGACAGAGAGAGAGAGACACATACAGAGAGATACAGAGACATGAGACATAGAGAGAGAGAGAGAGAGACAAAGACAGAGAGAGAGAGACAGAGAGAGACAGAGACAGAGACAGACAGACAGCGAGACATAGACCCTACAGACAAAGACAGAGAGAGGGGGGGGGGGGGTCAGAGACAGAAAGCAAGAGAGAGAGACACAGACAGACAAACATACACTGAGAGCGCCACCCAGAGGAAAGTGGCGACAGAAGATCAAAGCAACCGTAAGACCACTCGGCCAGACGTCGAGTTACGGCAGGCGGAAGGGGAACGTTGTCCGTTTTACACCCCCCCCCCCCCCCCCCCAACTATACAGCTCTCTGATTCTCTTCGAAGTCTCTCTCTCTCTCTCTCTCTCTCTCTCTCTCTCTCTCTCTCTCTCTCTCTCTCTCTCTCTCTCTCTCTCTCTCTCTCTCTCTCTTCACACTAATCTTTGTACGTAAAAAAAAAAAACCCACCTCTTTTTATTAACATCCTTGAGACAGACAGAAAAGAACAACAAACAAACAAACAAACAAGGGCGTCGCCCAGCGGCAGACATGTCCGTCACCAGCAATGCCACGCACTAGCATAATTGTCCGTCATCGGACTTTGCAGTCGTCTGGGTTTTTTCTTTTCTTGTTTTTTTCTTTTCTGTCTGTCCCAAGGATAACTCCCGAACCGCTTGACCGAATCGCGTCAAATTTTGTGTGAAGGTGTGCCACCTTAATAGGAAGAGATCCGCGCAAACCATTTTGCCGTCGTGACCTTGACCTTGACGTACGACCTTGAAAACCGAAAATCTATTTTTAGCCATATCTCGGGCACCGATCGACATAGGATGTTGAAACTTGGTATGAAGGGGGTTTGGCTTATGCCCGTTCTGATGATGGCATACCGATCAAGGTCAAGGTCAAGGTAAAAAAGATCGCTAGAGCCTGAAAATCGGAGGGTCATTTTTTCTCCTTCTGTCTGTCCCAAGGATATCTTTCGAACGGGTTGACCGAATCACGTCAAATTTTGTGTGCTGGTGTGTCACCATGAGAGGAAGGCATCCGCGCAAACCATTTTGCCGTCGTGACCTTGACCTTGGCGTACGACCTTGAAAACCGAAAATCGTTCAGGGGCCATAACTCCCACACCGTTAGTGTTAGAGTCTTCAAATTTGGCATGAAGGTACTTGGGCTTATGCCCGTTCTGATGGTGGCATACCGATCAAGGTCAAGGTCACGGTCCGGGCGATCGGTAGGCCTTGAAAGTGGTAGGGGTCTACACATTGGGTTTTAAGCCATATTTTCCACATTTGTACTTGACAGAAGCGCTTCAGATTGTGTGTGGTACTGTATACCCTAGAGAAGAAAACATCCGAGCATACATTATCACCATGCTGACCTTGACCTTGAAGTGTGACCTTGAAAACCGAAATTTCCTTCTTTGCGCTATATGTTTCTTCTTCAAGCTGTATCTCGTGAACTAGAAGACAGAATCCCTTCCAATGTTGTGTCAGGATGTGACACTCTATGGGGTGTCGCAAGTGCGTGGCATTGCTGGTGACGGACATGTCTGCCGCTCGGCAACGCCCTTGTTTACACTAATGCTGATGGTATGATAAACAAGAAAAGCGAACTTCTTCTCCAAATAGATGAATATGAGCCCAAAATTATTGCTATCACTGAGACCATTCCGAAAAATGTAAAAGAATTTGTACCATCTGAATACAGCTTAGACAATTATAACATGTTCCATAATGAAAGCCCTAGCCGTGGAGTAGCTTTGTTCTTCGACAAAATCTTACATGTACAAGAATGCACTACCCTAAACAATAACACATTTCAAGAGGCAGTCTGGTGCCAATTCCAAACACAGGATAAAGAGAAAATTTTAGTTGGATGCATTTACAAAAGTCCCAATACCACTGAAGAAAACTTACAAAAACTATATGAAATGTTAAGAGATGATGAAATTTAAAAAAATGACAAAGTTTTAATCATGGGTGATTTTAACTTCCTTAATATAAGATGGGATGGACAGTGGACAAATGTAAAAGATAATGATTTTATTGAAATGTTAGGAGATGGTTTTATGTTCCAAATGGTGAACAAGCCCACAAGGACAAGGGAAGGACAAAAAGAAAATATTCTCGACTTAATCTTAGTAAATGATACTCAAATGATATCTGACATCATACATTCTAGTCCCCTCGGTAAGAGTGACCACCAAGTCTTAATTTTGTCCATGTACGCAAGGGTACATAATACAGAAAGTTTAGAACAAACAGTAATATATAATATGAAAAAAGGAAATTTTTTACAAATGAGACAGGATTTTTTAAATCACAGTTGGGACCACTTGTATGACATGAGTGTTGATGATTGTTGGCAGGACATCAAAGATAAAATTCATTTATCAATAGACAACAATATACCAAAAATAAAAGGTAATATTAAGAATAAAAAGAAAAAGTATAGACCCTATTGGATGTCACTGGGATTAAGAAAAAGTGTAAGAAAGAAGAACAGACTTTATAGAAGATACTTGGAAAATGGTAAATCTAAAGCTAGTAAACATTACCGAGATTACATAGAATTGAGAGATAGGAGCTCTAAGCAGATGAGGAGGGAGACAAAAGACCATGAAAAACAAATAGCAAAAAACTGTAAGCTAAATCCCAAGCTGTTTTGGAAGTACATTAATTCTAAGCTCAAGTTATGTACTGGCGTCAGTTCACTTAAAGATAAACAGGGAAACATAGTCACCGCTGACCAGGATAAAGCTAACGTTTTGAATGATTATTTTGCTAGTGTTTTCACTAAAGAAAATACAGATTCCTTGCCTCAAATTAAAGATGAATCACCAGCTAACTGTACAAACATTGTTATTACAGTAGAAGCTATAAAGAATAAACTTAAGCACTTAGATGTGAACAAAGCCCAGGGACCAGATAAGGTCCCAGCCAGAGTACTAAAAGAATTACATACAGAACTAGCACTTCCTTTAACAATTTGTTCAATAAAAGTTTAGAATCAGGGGAACTCCCAGTAGATTGGAAGACGGCAGAGGTTATAGCCATTTATAAAAAAGGAACAAGAACAGATCCGGGAAATTACAGGCCTTTGAGCCTCACATGTATAACATGTAAAAGTTTAGAACAGTTTGTTCGGGACGCAATTGTTAAACACATGACTGATTTTGATCTGTATACAGACTGCCAACATGGATTCAGGGCAGGGCGTTCTTGTATGACCCAGCTATTAGATGTGATGGACGATTTTACTAAACTGTTGGAAGACAAGGAGGCTTTCGATATTGTATACTTAGATTTTAGGAAGGCCTTTGATTCTGTGCCGCACGAAAGACTTCTCCTAAAACTACAGGCATATGGCATAACTGGGAACATACTAAGGTGGGTAAGACATTTCCTAAAAGGCAGATCACAAAAGGTGCGGGTTGGGGCAAAACTATCATCTGATATTGACGTTTTAAGTGGCATTCCCCAGGGTAGTATCCTGGGGCCAATACTTTTTACAATTGTTATCAATGATCTCCCGGAGGAAATACAAAGTGTCTGTAAGATATTCGCAGACGATTCCAAACTTTACAACTGTTCTAAACATTTAGACATAATACAAAATGACATAGATAAACTTATAGAATGGTCAGAAAAGTGGAATCTCTATTTTAATGCAGGAAAGTGCAAAGTCATGCATGTGGGCTATGACAATCAAAATGAAACTTATGAAATTTCCCACGGTTCAGCTAAACATGTTTTGGAAACCTGTTCAGATGAAAAAGACTTAGGAGTCATGTTTGATTCTAAACTCAAATTTGATAAACACATTACAACAGCAGTAAACAAGGCCAATAGAATATTGGGTTTTATGGAATTAAATACAGAAGTTTTTTTGAACCTATATAAAAGTTTAGTAATACCTCATCTTGAGTATGGAAATCTAATTTGGAACCCTTTTCTTAAAAGACAATCTACACAAATTGAAAGGGTACAAAGGCGAGCAACCAAATTAATAAAATCAATACAAAATTTGGAATACGGGGACAGACTTCATAAGTTAAGCTAACCATCCTTAAAATTTAGAAGAGTAAGGGGAGATTTGATAAATGTATATAAATTTTTTAATAACCCTGACAAAACTAACAAGCATTTGTTTCAATTGTCTAACGATTTGAGAACCCGTAACAGTGATCTAAAAATACTAACCCAATACAGTAGAACTAATATGAGAAAAAACTTCTTTTCTAATAGAGTCACCCAGCACTGGAACAATCTCCCTGCACAAACTAAACTTGCTTCCAACATTAACTATTTCAAAAACCTCCTAAATAGTGACCCCAAAATTAATGTTTTTAAATACAGTTATGATTAAGACGACAATGATAGTTCAAAAAGCACCACAGCGGTGCCAATCTGATTAATGAAAAAAAACACAATAACAAACAATCAAAAGATAGGGCACATCAAGAGGCCGCAAGGCCTGGCTGCCCTGAAGATCTGACCTGACCTGACCATGAGCGCCTACTCCGTAAGATCCATCAATCAAGCTTGACATACTCTGGAGGATGTACATGGAATAACTTGCCATCTTTTTTAAAATCATGCCCTTCAAAGTTAGCTTTTAGTTTTAAACATAATTTTTAAATGTATAAGTTTCATAAATTGTAACCAAATGTGTCATGGAATTCTTTGTACATATGTTCATACTTTTAAGAGACGATATCTTCTGCACATTGTGTATGTGCTGCTTTGCACTTTAGGGCGAAGCGACATTACGGTACGCATTCATGTGACTTTCTTTTCTTGATATACCTTTTCTTTTCGCCTAAAATGTGAATGGTGTGTGTGTGTGTGTGTGTGTGCGTGCGTGTGTGTGTGTGTGCGTGCGTGCGTGCGTGCGTGCGTGCGTGCGTGCGTGCGTGTGCGTGTGTGTGTGTGTGTGTGTGTGTGCGTGCGTGCGTGTGTGTGTGTGTGTGTGTGTGTGTGTGTGTGTGTGTGTTTGTGTACGCGCGAGTGTGTGTTTCTGCATTTGTAATTTTGTGTGATTCTCTCTCTCTCTCTCTCTCTCTCTCTCTCTCTCTCTCTCTCTCTCTCTCTCTCTCTCTCTCTCTCTCTCTCTCTCTCTCTCTCTCTCTCTCTCTCTCTCTCTCTCTCTCTCTCTCTCTCTCTCTCTCTCTCTCTCTCTCTCTCTCTCTCTCTCTCTCTCTCTCTCTCTCTCTCTCTCTCTCTCTCTCTCTCTCTCTCTCTCTCTCTCTCTCTCTCTCTCTCTCTCTCTTCATTTTGGTGTCTCTGTTCTATCTGTCATTTGTCGCATTCATCCCCCCCCCCCCCCAACTTTTTCTTCTCCTCTCCCTTTCCACTACGATTACTGTTGTCATTATTATGTACATGATTATGGTTTTGTGCTTGTGGAACATATGTGTATTGTTTCCATATTTTTCATTGCAAATGAATTTTTTTTGTTTACAAAAATTGTTTTTTATCTTGTTTGCTTCTGTTGTATTTCTTATTTATTTATGACGACAGGATGAAAAAAAGTTTTGTTTAACTTATTCCTTTATCGTCAATAAAGAACATTTTGACTTGACTTGACTTCAAATCAAATCAAATCAAATCAAATCAAATTCACTTTATTATCTCCCAAGGAGAAATTTTGTTCAGGTGCCAGAATAACAAAGACATCGACATTCAGCATGCATGAATAGGAGCAAAAGTTACACATAATACACACTTAAAGATACACATTATACGTGGATACATACACGTCTAAGGATAAGCATGCATAGTTTCTTTTAACACGATGAACACACATTTAAATCTAAAAGGATCATGTAGTGTTAGCTGTTTCCATTGAAGTTGATTCCAGTTAAGCTGTTTATGCCTAGCGTAGTGTTAGCTGTTTCCGTTGAAGTTGATTCCAGTTAAGCTGTTGCATTGATGCCCTGTGTAGTGTTAGCTGTTTTCATTGCAGTTGACTGCAGTTAAGCTGTTTATGCCCAGTGTGGTGTTACCTGTTTCCATTGAAGTTGATTGCAGTTAAGCTGTTTATGCCCAGTGTGGTGTTAGCTGTTTTCATTGAAGTTGATTGCAGTTAAGCTGTTTATGCCCAGTGTGGTGTTAGCTGTTTTCATTGAAGTTGATTGTAGTTAAGCTGTTTATGCCCAGTGTAGTGTTAGCTGTTTTCATTGAAGTTGATTGCAGTTAAGCTGTTTTCATTGAAGTTGATTGCAGTTAAGCTGTTGCGTTGATGCCATGTGTAGTGTTAGCTGTTTTCATTGAAGCTGATTGCAGTTAAGCTGTTGCATTGATGACCTGTGTAGTGTTAGCTGTTTTCATTGAAGTTGATTCCAGTTAAGCTGTTTATGCCCAGTGTATTGTTAGCTGGTTTCGTTGAAGTTGATTGCAGTTAAGCTGTTTATTCCCAGTGTAGTGTTAGCTGTTTTCATTGAAGTTGATTGCAGTTAAGCTGTTACATTGAAGTTGATTGCAGTTAAGCTGTTGCATTGACTGATTGCAGTTAAGCTGTTTATGCCCAGTGTGGTGTTTGTTGTTTTCATTGAAGTTGATTCCAGTTATGCTGTTCCATTGATGACCAGTGTAGTGTTAGCTGTTTTCATTGAAGTTGATTGCAGTTAAGCTGTTGCATTGAAGTTGATTGCAGTTAAGCTGTTGCATTGAAGTTGATTGCAGTTAAGCTGTTTATGCCCAGTGTAGTGTTAGCTGTTTTCATTGAAGTTGATTGCAGTTAAGCTGTTACATTGAAGTTGATTGCAGTTAAGCTGTTGCATTGACTGATTGCAGTTAAGCTGTTTATGCCCAGTGTGGTGTTTGTTGTTTTCATTGAAGTTGATTCCAGTTATGCTGTTCCATTGATGACCAGTGTAGTGTTAGCTGTTTTCATTGAAGTTGATTGCAGTTAAGCTGTTGCATTGAAGTTGATTGCAGTTAAGCTGTTGCATTGAAGTTGATTGCAGTTAAGCTGTTTATGCCCAGTGTAGTGTTAGCTGTTTTCATTGAAGTTGATTCCAGATATACTGTTGCATTGATGACCAGTGTAGTGTTAGCTGTTTTCATTGAAGTTGATTGCAGATATACTGTTGCATTGATGACCAGTGTAGTGTTAGCTGTTTTCATTGAAGTAGATTGCAGATATACTGTTGCATTTATGACCAGTGTAGTATTAGCTGTTTTCATTGAAGTTGATTGCAGTTAAGCTGTTGCATTGATGACCAGTGTAGTGTTAGCTGTTTTCATTGAAGTTGATTGCAGTTAAGCTGTTGCATTGATGCCTATTGTCTGCCTCCTTCGTCTTTACACACTTGCTGTTTTGTC
>CM065702.1:517261-524761 GCA_017654935.2 Phymorhynchus buccinoides
TCAAACATTCTTTTGGCATTCATGATCTTGCTCTTTCCTGGTTTGATAGCTACTTGGCTAATCGTAAGCAGACAGTTTGTGTTAGTGGCAGATACTCTGAGCCGTCCCCCCTTTTGTATGGTGTCCCACAGGGTTCTGTTCTGGGACCCATTCTTTTTGTGCTCTATGCTGCTCCTGTGTCCGATGTTATCAGTCAACATGCCTTGTCTCATGAGAGTTTTGCGGACGATACAGAAGTATATCAGTCGGCCACTCTTGCTGAAGTCGATGGGCTGGTATCGCGGACACAGGAGTGCATACTTGACCTTAAAATCTGGATGACCCACAACAAGCTGCAACTTAATGAAGAAAAAACTGAAATTATGTTAGCATGCCCAAAGAAAATGCTCAATCTTTCTACCCTTCCAGGCTCTGTCACAATCAACAACACCACTATCTCCTTCTCCTCTTCTGTCCGCAGTCTTGGTGTCACTTTGGATCAAAGTCTCTCCCTTCAGCAGCATGTGTCTAATATCTGCAGATCTGCCTATTTTGAACTTCGTAAGATTAGTTCTGTTCGTCACTATCTCTCCACTGATGCCACAAAAACCTTGGTCTGTGCATTTGTCCTCTCGAGAATAGATTATTGCAACTCTCTTCTTGCTGGCCTTCCAAAATACCTTCTCAACAAACTCCAAAGAATCCAAAATAATGCTGCACGACTAATCCTTAAGTCCTCCAAGTTTGAACATGTTTCTCCCCTTCTGCACTCTCTGCACTGGTTGCCAATCTCCAGCAGGATCAACTACAAGCTTTCTGCTCTTACCTTTGCTGTCATGTCTGGCTCTGCTCCTACTTACCTGTCTGATCTACTTCATACTTACATTCCATCTCGTCAGCTTCGTTCTTCTTCTGATTCTCGTATTCTACAGCCTCCCTCAATTAAAACGAAAACTTATGGCGAGAGATCCTTTTCTTTTCAGGCCCCAGCTACTTGGAACAAACTCCCTCTGTCTCTCAGACATTCCAACTCCCTGTCAGTTTTCAAAACCAACCTGAAAACCCATCTATTCTCTGAACACTACTGTCCACCATGATCGGATTGTGAGAATGAAAGCGTGTGTGGAGAGGAATGGCATGGGAAAGTTGGGAGACAGAAAGTGTGTGTGTGCATGCGCGCGCTGGTATGTGCTTATGCATGTGTGTGGGGATGTGTGTGTGTGTTTGTGTCTGTGTGTATGTATGTATGTACGAACGTAGGTACGTATGTATGTATGTATGTATGTACTGTATGTATGTGTGCATGCGCGTGTAAATGATATGCTATGTTCGTCAGTGTGTGTGCTTGTGTGCGTGCGGGCATGGGTATTGATGTGATTTGATTAAATGTATTTTTTGTAAAGCGCCATGAGCAGCTAGCCTGGACTGTGCGCTATATAAGTTTTCTTCATTATTTATTATTAAACACAATGATTTCAAGTAGGCGTAAAAGCAAAATGCAATTGATTTAAAATCAAACTACTAATTTTCCTTTCACTCAATCAAACCGCCGAATAAACAAACCCCAGGCAATTTAAAACAATAGATAAACAATGCCCCTTTACAAATATTACATACCACAATAATGTCCAAATAATAATAAAAATGCAAACTCCACTTAATGACCCAATCCAAAATAAATGTTGAAGCAAAAGAATCTAAGAAAAAGGAGACAACAGCTGAAAGCTTATCTAATTTATTTCCTTTAAACTAAATTCTTTCCCTTTACCCCCTACAGCAAACTCGCTTACACACAATTCCCGCATAAGCGGTTTCAACTGTACTTTTAACCTATTATGTCAACAACAAAATAGAATAGATGGTACAGGAATAGTTCAAGGCCAGATCACATACAATGGTGCCAAGCAAATCACCAAAACTATTGCAGTGACCCACCTACACAACTAAACCCCAACCAACCATTATAATTACAATTAACTACGCTTAGTAAAGAACAGATGGTTTGAGTATAGTTCAAGACCAGATCACACACAAAAGTGTTAAACAGTAATGATCTGTCTTTCCAACTAACACCCCCGCCAACTATTATAATTACAACTGACTACATTTAGAAAAGAACAGATGGTTTGAGTATAGTTCAAGACCAGATCACACACAAAGGTGCCAAACAATAATGATCTGTCTTTCCAACTGAAACTCCCACCAAATGTTATAATTACAATTAAGTCCTAACTGAAAAAAATATCTCAATTCACCCAAAATGAATGAACCTACAAAAAAATAGAGATGAGTGCTTAACACTAGTAATTACTCATCCACCCCACAAGAGTGAACAAGTACCAACGCCCAGGAAATATCACTAAGGCTACACCCAAATGTATACACTAATAACTAAGCGCTGCAGATGGCTAACCCCACCTTCCACCATCAAAGCAACAACCTCACTGGTAAACAACCACAACAAAATGAGGCTTGTTCAAGCAATGTTAATTCCAACTGGTTACAGTCCTTGCAGTGAACCGGCTACTTCGCCCCTCACTGTTCAAGGGCGATAACCCACTAGTAAAATACCCTCTACCCAATTAATCTTTTCATAAAATGTAGGGAAATTACCCCCACACTATTATTATGTCCCTCTACACCAAGCCACAAATGTAGGGAAATTACCCCACACTATTATTATGTCCCTCTACACCAAGCCACAAATGTAGGGAAATTACCCCACACTATTATTATGTCCCTCTACACCAAGCCACAAATGTAGGGAAATTACCCCACACTATTATTATGTCCCTCTACACCAAGCCACAAATGTAGGGAAATTACCCCACACTATTTTTATGTCCCTTCGCGACGAGTCACCGCTGTGGCGATAACTTAATAAAAAATAGTTTAATTTAATAGCTGGCACAAACGCACTATGCCATATAAAGCTACTCGTCCTAAAACGTTCCACGCGCCGACACCTTTGCGACCCTTTCCACTGTTCAAGGACAGCAACAGCAACAAAGTCTCAGGTCATCAACACGCCTTGAAAATTTGAAGGCCTCCCCTTCCCCAAATGATGCCACTCCTCTTTCAGCCTCGCGGCCCTTTAATTGGTTAGGGACAGCAGACGTCCCACAACTGAAAGCCAGTTTAAAACAAAAATACAATTATTTTAACACTATATCCCTATTAAATTAATCTTCAAAATGTCCCTTTTATTTCCAAATAGCCGGATACCACTGTATCATTTACATAAAACCATCCCCGTATTACACATTTCGCTTCGCTACACACTTAGGTGCCCTAATACACAGACGTGACCCAAAATAATTGGCTTGACAAACTTTTAGCTTGTCACTCCCAATACTGAAAACACGAAATGTCTCCAAACGACATGCACCCGAAATTATCGTTCAGCACAATTCACGTGCTCACAAAACCAAAACCTATAGCCCTCAGGCAAAACATAGCGGAGCAAAACCAACTGCATTCAAACAACCACCAGCTAAAATGTACCATTTAAAATCTCTACGCCTATCTCTCTCCAGTTTTCTTCTCTCTTTCTACACATTGACACTTTATTCTACTTTTAACTCTGAGCTAACAATGACCCAGCAACTGTGCATATTCCAAACAGGTTTAATTTGTTTAGACGTGAAACAGGTGTAAAATAAACCTCTGGACGGAAGAGAGGAGGAAACAAAGGCAGTGTGTGAATGAAGAAGAAGATGGACAGAGGAGAGGAGGAAACAAAGGCAGTGTGTGAATGAAGAAGAAGATGAAAGGAGAGGAGGAAACAAAGGCAGTGTGTGAATGAAGAAGAAGATGGACAGAGGAGAGGAGGAAACAAAGGCAGTGTGTGAATGAAGAAGAAGATGGACAGAGGAGAGGAGGAAACAAAGGCAGTGTGTGAATGAAGAAGATGGACAGAGGAGAGGAGGAAACAAAGGCAGTGTGTGAATGAAGAAGAAGATGGACAGAGGAGAGGAGGAAACAAAGGCAGTGTGTGAATGAAGAAGAAGAAGATGGACAGAGGAGAGGAGGAAACAAAGGCAGTGTGTGAATGAAGAAGAAGATGGACAGAGGAGAGGAGGAAACAAAGGCAGTGTGTGAATGAAGAAGAAGAAGATGGACAGAGGAGAGGAGGAAACAAAGGCAGTGTGTGAATGAAGAAGATGGACAGAGGAGAGGAGGAAACAAAGGCAGTGTGTGAATGAAGAAGAAGATGGACAGAGGAGAGGAGGAAACAAAGGCAGTGTGTGAATGAAGAAGATGGACAGAGGAGAGGAGGAAACAAAGGCAGTGTGTGAATGAAGAAGAAGATGGACAGAGGAGGGGAGGAAACAAAGGCAGTGTGTGAATGAAGAAGATGGACAGAGGAGGGGAGGAAACAAAGGCAGTGTGTGAATGAAGAAGAAGAAGATGGACAGAGGAGGGGAGGAAACAAAGGCAGTGTGTGAATGAAGAAGAAGAAGATGGACAGAGGAGAGGAGGAAACAAAGGCAGTGTGTGAATGAAGAAGAAGATGGACAGAGGAGAGGAGGAAACAAAGGCAGTGTGTGAATGAAGAAGAAGATGGACAGAGGAGAGGAGGAAACAAAGGCAGTGTGTGAATGAAGAAGAAGATGGACAGAGGAGAGGAGGAAACAAAGGCAGTGTGTGAATGAAGAAGATGGACAGAGGAGGGGAGGAAACAAAGGCAGTGTGTGAATGAAGAAGAAGATGGACAGAGGAGGGGAGGAAACAAAGGCAGTGTGTGAATGAAGAAGAAGATGGACAGAGGAGAGGAGGAAACAAAGGCAGTGTGTGAATGAAGAAGAAGATGGACAGAGGAGAGGAGGAAACAAAGGCAGTGTGTGAATGAAGAAGAAGATGGACAGAGGAGAGGAGGAAACAAAGGCAGTGTGTGAATGAAGAAGAAGATGGACAGAGGAGAGGAGGAAACAAAGGCAGTGTGTGAATGAAGAAAGATGGACAGAGGAGAGGAGGAAACAAAGGCAGTGTGTGAATGAAGAAGAAGATGGACAGAGGAGGGGAGGAAACAAAGGCAGTGTGTGAATGAAGAAGAAGATGGACAGAGGAGAGGAGGAAACAAAGGCAGTGTGTGAATGAAGAAGAAGATGGACAGAGGAGAGGAGGAAACAAAGGCAGTGTGTGAATGAAGAAGAAGATGGACAGAGGAGAGGAGGAAACAAAGGCAGTGTGTGAATGAAGAAGAAGATGGACAGAGGAGAGGAGGAAACAAAGGCAGTGTGTGAATGAAGAAGAAGATGGACAGAGGAGAGGAGGAAACAAAGGCAGTGTGTGAATGAAGAAGAAGATGGACAGAGGAGAGGAGGAAACAAAGGCAGTGTGTGAATGAAGAAGAGAGATGGACAGAGGAGAGGAGGAAACAAAGGCAGTGTGTGAATGAAGAAGAAGATGGACAGAGGAGAGGAGGAAACAAAGGCAGTGTGTGAATGAAGAAGAAGATGGACAGAGGAGAGGAGGAAACAAAGGCAGTGTGTGAAAGAAGAAGAAGATGGACAGGAGGAGAGGAGGAAACAAAGGCAGTGTGTGAATGAAGAAGAAGATGGACAGAGGAGAGGAGGAAACAAAGGCAGTGTGTGAATGAAGAAGAAGATGGACAGAGGAGAGGAGGAAACAAAGGCAGTGTGTGAATGAAGAAGAAGATGGACAGAGGAGAGGAGGACATAAAGGCAGTGTGTGAATGAAGAAGGAGATGGACAGAGGGAGGAGGAGGAGTGTGTGAATGAAAAGGCAGTGTGTGTGAACAAAGGCAGTGTGTGAATGAAGAAGGAGATGGACAGAGGAGAGGAAGACATAAAGGTAGTGTGTGAATGAAGTCATAAAGGTAGTGTGTGAACAAAGGCAGTGTGTGAATGAAGAAGATGGACAGAGGAGAGGAGGAAACAAAGGCAGTGTGAGAATGAAGAAGAAGATGGACAGAGGAGGGGAGGGAACAAAGGCAGTGTGAGAATGAAGAAGAAGATGGACAGAGGAGAGGAGGAAACAAAGGCAGTGTGTGAATGAAGAAGATGGACAGAGGAGAGGAGGAAACAAAGGCAGTGTGTGAATGAAGAAGATGGACAGAGGAGAGGAGGAAACAAAGGCAGTGTGTGAATGAAGAAGATGGACAGAGGAGGGGAGGAAACAAAGGCAGTGTGTGAATGAAGAAGATGGATTGTTTCCTCCTCTCCTCTGTCCATCTTCTTCATTCACACACTGCCTTTGTTTTTCTTGCCTGTTTTGTTTGACACCTTCCCTTTGCCACCCTATTTCTTTCTTTCTTTCTTTCTTAGTTTATTTCTCTCTTGTTTTCATGGTATGACCATCTCCTCCATCATCGACGCAGTAAAGAACGCACACGGATGTTGGCAGGTGAAGGGTTAGGGTGGTTAGGGGTAACAGGATGTTGGCTGGTGAAGGGTTAGGGTTAGCAGGATGTTGGCAGGTGAAGGATTAGGGTAACAGGATGATGGCAGGTAGGACGAACTGAGCCAATCACAGTCAACCAGGATGTTGTGTGGGCCGCTGTGTAGCAGCTGTCAAGGCTTGCACACTCACATTGGTTTCATGTTGGTTCATGGTTCTTGTTTGAAGGGAAACTAAATATAAGATTGTCGTTATGCACAGATCGCGCTATGGATTAGACCTAAAAATAAGATTAAGTATTAAAACAAGGAACAGCCAAAATATTAACCCACATGCTACCAATTAGGATGTTTAGTGGATGCTTAGAACTGTCTGTAAAAGAGACAATCACTTCAATGTTGTTCTTTTGTTGGCCATCTGGATTCTTAGTGGATGTTTAGAACTGTCTGTAAAAGAGACAATCACTTCAATGTTGTTCTTTTGTTGGCCATCAGGATTCTTAGTGGATGTTTAGAACTGTCTGTAAAAGAGACAATCACTTCAATGTTGTTCTTTCGTTGGCCATCAGGATTCTTAGTGGATAACTGTCTGTAAAAGAGACAATCCACTTCAATGTTCTTCTTTCGTTGGCCATCAGGATTCTTAGTGGATAACTGTCTGTAAAAGAGACAATCCACTTCAATGTTCTTCTTTCGTTTGAAAATAAACTGTGATTTCCTTATGCACATGAAGGGAATAAATATAAACCAAGATTGCAAATACCGTGGGGTTTTTTCATTTAAAAAAATCAAACTTCATCTCTCTCTCTCTCTCTCTCTCTCTCTCTCTCTCTCTCTCTCTCTCTCTCTCTCTCTCTCTCTCTCTCTCTCTCTCTCTCTCTCTCTCTCTCTCTCTCTCTCTCTCTCTCTCTCTGCACACAGCTTTAACCAGCCTGGTAGATCAGTGGCTTACTATTATTAACAATGATAAAATTACAGGTGTTCTTGCTGTTGATTTCATGAAAGCCTTTGATGTTGTTGTTGCTAAAAAAAAAACACCTAAACAAATCTACGGCATTACTAATAACACCTTAGAACTCTTATCGTCCTTTTTATCAGATCGAAAGCAAAGAGTCTTTTTAAATGAATCTGAATCACCTACAATGCCTGTTGATTTTGG
>CM065702.1:537751-550251 GCA_017654935.2 Phymorhynchus buccinoides
ATTCTTCCATTGCTCAAGGGTCTGAAGGAGATGGGTGGAGTCCTTGAGATATGACGGCAAGCTTTGCACGACAGGTTGGAGCCAATGGTCGACCAGTTTGCTCAGCTTCTCTGTAGGCCCCCTACCCCTGACACGATGGGGCGACCTGGGGGCTTCGTCTTGTTTTTGTGCACTTTTGGCAGATGGTACAACACCTGAGTCCTGACACTTTTAGTGTCTGTCACGAGGCATTTCTGGTCAATGATCTCCCTGTCATGGAGTTGTCTGAGGAGAGTGTTGGAAGACTGGGCAATGTCCATGGTGGGGTCAGAGGTCAGGCGTTCGTAATGCTCCGTGTTATTGAGTTGTCGAAGCGCTTCCTCCTGGTACTGCTGGAAGTCTTGCACTACAATGGATCCGCCTTTGTCTGCAGGGGATATCCTGAGGATTCTACTTTGTACCATCTGGCGCAAGATGGCTACTGCTTCACGCTCCTTTCTGCTGAGGTTGTGGTTCTTAGGAGCCTCAGGTGTGTGGGCCGTGACCTGGGACAGAATGGTCGAGCTGTATGCTTCCAACGCTTCATCCCTTCCCTTGGGTGGTTCCCAGAAGGTTTTCTTATAAAACCTTGGCCTGCTTGGTATTTGGTTGGGGGCCTCTTCGTCGTAACAGAATTCCTTCAGCCGAATGCGGCGTAGTCCCTCTTTGTGTCGTCAACCAGCTGAGCTTCGTTGTACGTGGATGGGGTGGGGCAGAATGTTGGGCCATAAGACAGAATCCGAATTTGCTCCTCGGATAGGTCTGTAGAGGAGATGTTGATGACTTGATTGGGCTCTACTTCTGTCCTGTGTTCTTTTCTTTTGAGGCGTCTGTTCTTTTTCCTATTCGTTTGGGTCTGGTTCGCCTGTTGTGTCCCAGCATTGTCACTTCTCTCTGGTGCATTGTCTTTGGAGGCCTGTTCTTTGACAAGCTTGTCCATTTTCCTCCTTTTTGTCTTTCTGCACGCATTTCTAGGTTGTTGTTGTTTTTTGTTTAGTTGTGCCTTAAAGTTCTCAAACTCAGTGTCAGTTTTCAGTCTTTGCATAGTGTTCACCATCGCCTCCAAAGATTGTCTAAGTTTGAAAGTAGAGTCCTGGTAGAAATCTCTACAGAAGTGTATAATCGATTTCTCCGCAGTTGAGAGAATTTGTTGAATCCTCTGGAAAAGGGCGGGGGTTGGGGGAAGGGCAGACAGTGGGAAGGACAGTCGCATGCCCTTTGGGACCAAGTTTTTCTGGGAGCAAGTTTTCAAAAAGAGGGAATGGGAATGGTGGCGCTGTGCTTTCTCTGCCAGATTATAAGCTGATGTCATCTCCATCTGTGATGTTTTGCCAGATCCAAAATGTGGATACAGTGAGGTCTTGTCGTGTTAGGCGTAAGCCGGGAATGGCAAAGTAGGAGGTGATAAAGGTGCTCAGGTTGGATCCTTTGTGGATACTTGGTGATCTCGCGTAGCGGTTTTGATGACTTGTATAGTGAAACACCGGACACCCTTTTAAAAAAGCACAAATTTTCGACTTTAATGTCTTTTTCAAAAACACAACTTAAAAAATGGCAGAAAATATTGCATCGTTAACAAATCACACAGACAGACAGACAGACAGACAGACAGACAGACACACACACACACACACACACACACACACACACACACACACACACACACACACACACACACACACACACACACACACACACTCACACACACACACACACTCCTACCCACTCATGTATTAATATGCCCCCCCCCCCCCCACCCATCCCCCACACAAAAACAACAACACACACACACACACACACTCACACACACACTCATTCTCGTGTATCTATATATCCACACCCCACACCCACACCCCACTCCTTCACCCCAAAGCACACCTCCACATGTGCACACACACACACACATACACGCGCACACGCACACACACACGCGCATGCACGCACGCACACACATGCAGCCCATACACACACACACGCGCACACGCACGCGCACACACAAACACACACACACGCACGCACGCACACGCACGCACACGCACACGCACACGCACACACACACACACACATATACACACACATACACACACACACACGCACGCACACACACGCACGCACGCACGCACATACAAAGTTATGTGTGTGTATGTGTGTGTGTGTGTGTGTGTGTGTGTGTGTGTGTGTGTGTGTGTGTGTGTGTGTGTGTGTGTGAGAGAGAGAGTAAGCGTGTGTGTATGTGTGTGCGTATGTATGTGTGTGTGAGTGAGCGTGTGTGTCAAGTCAAGTCAAGTCAAGTCAAAACCATCTTTATTGAGGGTTAAAGAATAAGCTAACAAAGCTTTTTTTCATCCTGCCCTCATAAAAAAAATACACATCAATCAAAAATCAATGAACTTAACATATTTACAGGAACACAAAACAGAAAACATTATGATCAGTATAATGAAAGAAAAAAACAACAACAAAGAACCAAACAGAAGAGAGAGAAGGGAATAGGGAGGAAGAGAGAGGGAGAGAAAGCTGGGGGAGGAAACACTCACATACACACATGCGCGCGTGTGCGCATATACACACACACATACGCTCACTCACACACACACGCTCACTCACACACACACACACACACACACACACACACACACACACACACACACACACACACACACTCACACACACACACACACACACACACACACACACACACACACACACACACACACACACACACACACACCTGCACACACAATTGGAAAACAAAACAAAAAACAGAAGGAAAGGGAAGATAGAAGGAAGAAAAGAATATTTCCAGACATAAGAACAATCAATGCATATATACATCTCAATAATGCCAGATTACAATTTATCAACCAGGTGCTTCTTTAAAGCTTTTTTAAAAGCTGGTTTAGATGGACATGATTTCAAGAATGATGGCAAGTTGTTCCATGTGTTTCCCCCAGAGTATGTCAAGCTGGATTTGAACAGATCGTTATGGGGCTTAGGAAATGAAAGCTTATGAGTATGTCGATTTTCATTTAATGTAAAGGAACTTATTATTTTATTTGGGGCTGTTCCGTTTACGATGTTGTACATACATAGGCATTTGTTTAAGAAAAGTCTTTCTTTAAACGGAAGGATGTTTAGTTGTTTATAGTCAATTATTGTCAAACTAGTAGACTTAAGTAGGACAAGCTTTAAAGCTCTTTTGTGTAAGCGAGTTATGTATTTTAGATTATTTTCACTAGCACTATCCCATAACGTGGATGCGTAATTTATAAGAGGTAAGATGTGTGCATGAAAAAAGAGTTTTCTTGAATGAAGGTCTAAGAAATTCTTTATTTTTGATAACTGGTAAATTCTTTTAAAGATACGCTTACCGAGGTCATTAATGTGATCACTCCACGATAAGTCCTTATCAATGATAACCCCTACCATTTATGGGAGGAAACTTCTTCAATTATTTTATCTTTGACATACAATGGAGGAAACACAGAGTTCATCTTCTTTCGCTTTTGACGTGTGGTTATATACATACATTTTGTTTTTTGTGCGTTAAGAGACATGTGGTTCAATTCTCTCCCTTAATTATTCTTTACGTCCTCTTGGCCGAAGCCATATGGGACATTACGATTTATTTTTAGATATTTGGAAGAAGGGGGGAGGGGAAGAAAGAAATAAGTTTAATTTTGCTTTAGATATTTATTTTACTATTTATAAGTGTTTTTATCTTGAATAAAGGTCAAGGTGTTACTTTTTATGAGCCATGGCTCGTACGAGACTACTGTCTTGTTAAAACTTTGCTTTTTAGATAAAATGATTGATTAAAATTAAGTTTTTAGCTATACCCCGCCTGGCGAGAGCCTAAAAAACAAAAAACGTAAATATAACACTTTTGACCTACACCCTACTAGACCAAACTTTGACGAAAAACTAACAGCAGAAAAAGAATGTGACGATTTAATAAATGAAGCTAAACTAAACTATTTTAACAAGGAAGACATTATTAACTTCAAGGACCTAGGCAAGGCGTGGAAACGCTTAAAGAGGGTCCAAAATAAAGGCTACAATATTAACACGCGTGTCCTAGATGGGGATAACTTAACAACTACTGACTCAGATACCGCTGATGTCCTGGCCAGCCGGTTTGCCCAGGCGAGCCAAACAAAACACTTGCCTGTTTTTCAACGGGACAAACGTAAAGTAATCTATCATTTTGAAAAGTCTAATGACAATTCACATACCATCAATGCTCCCTTAAAGATTACCGAGCTTGCTGCTGCCATTAATATGATTAGGAAAACAAATAAAGCAACAGGAGATGATCCTATCTCCTATACAATCATAAAGAAATTGCCCCCATCTTTTCTCAAAGTCTTGCACCATTTTTATTCCGGATGTTGGGCTGAGGGCGAAATCCCAAATGCATGGAAGGAGGCACAGGTAGTTGGGATCCCTAAGCCTGGAAAACCGGCTAGGGACCCCGCAAGCTACCGCCCCATTTCCCTCACCCCACATCTGGGTAAAATCTACGAGCGTATCGTAAAAAGCAGACTGGATTTCTATTTAGAAAAAAATAACGTTCTTCCCAAATTCCAGGCAGGTTTTCGAAAACATAGATGCTGCATGGAACAAGTTATGAGATTAACCTCCTATGTCAAAAAGGCCTTTGCGAGACGCAGGAAAGTCCTCGCCACCTTCTTTGATATCAAAGGGGCGTACGACTCCGTTTGGCATGGGAGGCTTCTAGATAAAGTCAGCAGTCTCGGTATTCACGGGAATATGTTTAACTTTATACAAAACTTTATAAATAACCGTGCTTTAAGAGTCAAAGTGGGGTCCTCCGTGTCAAAAATACATCAAATTGACATGGGGGTCCCCCAAGGCAGCATTATAGCCCCAACTCTTTTCAATATCATGATTCATGACATCTCCAATCTAAAACTCAAAAATTGTCAAATTTCTATGTATGCTGACGACATAGCCATCTGGTCGTCAGCATTCACAAAAAGTTCAAAAGCTTTAGCTATATACCTACAAAATCATCAAATTAACACCAATCTTGTCATTGATTACTTACAGAAAAATGGATTCTCCCTGTCCCCAGACAAGTGTGAGTTCATGTGCTTTCGCCATAATCTAATCCAAAAAAACATTAATATTAACATTCTGGGCCAACCAAAATCAATGACAAATAAAGTCAAGTTTCTAGGGGTGGTACTCACACCACGCCTTAACTGGAGCCCACATATTGACCACCTTTGTAAAAAAGCTATAAAAGGCACCAACTTTGTCCGAATTATCTCTTCCCAGACATGGGCTCAAAACTCCAAGTTTCTTGTTCTTTTAACACAAGCTCTAGTTCGCAGTCGTCTAACATATGGGATGGAAGCATTCCATAACATTACAAGTAATCTAGTAAACAAACTACAAACAATAGAGCTAAAAGCTCTAAAAGCTGCCCTCAACGTTCCAAAGTTTGCAAATACTAACCTGATTTACGGAATAATAGGCTGGATTCCATTAAATCATCTTATGAAATTAAACACTTCTACATTCCTTACAAGACTATACGCAACAAATCATTTTTCAATAGAAAGCTTTAAGGAAGAATTTGAAGACCCTTTTTATAGCCACCCATCCTTTCAACAACAAAAACCAATCATTGCACAAAAAGTCTGCAATCCATTAGACTATTCCCGGGAAATGCTCTCCATGGCGGGCCTGGAAATAGATGATATTGAAACTCATCCAAAATTCCCCATCCCACATTGGGAATGGGAATCAGCACACTTTGACACTTTTTTACACCAAATGTACTCAAAATCAAATCAACCAAATCTACTTTCAGTTGCGGCCAAAGAAAAAGTTTCCGAAATTAAACATCACTTATTAATATATACGGACGGTTCTAAGATCTCCGACTCACAGATAGGGTGCGCTTTTACCATTCCAGCCCTCAAGGTTACTAAATCCTTTCAACTAAACTCAAAAATCTCAATATTTAGCGCAGAACTCTGGGCAATTCTTGAAGCCTGTTTTTTTATAAACGAGTTCCAAAAATCATTGTTTCAGGTGACAATCCTCACAGACTCCTTATCCTCGATACAAGCATTGCAAAATAATACACAAAATAGAAGGAAAATCATTCAAGAGATACAAAATCTTATACATCAAATAAGAATCAAAGGTATCGATTTAACCATTATGTGGATTCCCTCCCATTTGGGACTTACAGGGAACGACCTTGCTGATACGGCAGCCAAAAGGGCAGCTGAACACACCGAGGGTCAGTTTATAAACATTAAATTGTCCCTGTCAGAGATTAAAAACCACCTGAAGCGTTGTGTGTACCGGAGATGGGCTGAGGAATTGGATTCCTATTTAGAAGCCCACCTCCGGTGCAGGAAATTTATCAGTGGTGGACTTCATCTGCCCGTTCCCCATAAAATTCAAGGCAGAATCAACAGATTCTACACTGACTCCATCCGATGTAAATTTAGGAACACCCCATGTAAATGTGGAAAGATCTTTAGCCTGAATCATATTTTTGATCCCTGCAATCAGATAAAGAAGGAACTACAACCTGTCATAGACAAATGTAAACAAAATAACTTAATATACAATGAAAAGAACCTCTTATGCAAACACCATAAATTAGGTTGGTCACCAATAGTTTGGCTCGCCGGGGCAATTGGCCAGGTGTCATTTAAGCACCTTGTTTAAAAGTCTGGAACTATTTTTACTGGTGGGAATAGAGTCCCTCTGGTGTGTGGGCCGTATACCTGTCTGCATTCCCGCCCCCCTCTTCCCCCTTCTCCCTTTTATCTAAAATATGTGCCTGATGGGCTGAAGTGACTCTTTTGAGCCCACTATTTTTTAAAATCCCTTCTCCTATGCAGATGGGTGTCCGGTACGCACAACGGGGGTTTCTTTCGTAACCGTTGCGTTTTGCGCTTGTGCTCCCCCCCCTTTTTGGGATTGCCCATGCGGTGTCCTGTCACTGCTCGGGGCGGAGAGGAGGGGTCCCTTCCCCTCCCTCCCTCCGTTCCGAGCATACAGGAGTCGTTAACCATCCCCACCCTCAACTTTCTTACCATTCCCCTAAAACCATCTAGAGCTTAATTATAAATAAGAAAAACTTCTATTAATTTCACTTAAGCCTTAGATTCCACCATGACATCAGGGGCGGGGGAGTCTTTGTTGCTACCCCCCCCTGGGATCAGATGGAACATATAAGGTTGCTTATAACAATGGAGGCCTCTGGCGGTATGTCCCCCCACTCATAAACAACTTCATATAAAATAATGAATCTTGACTGGATTTCATCTATTTAAATAATTAAATCACATATGGTCATGTAACAGACCAAAATATACATAAAACAAACCAGATTTTAATAGCAACTTTTAATATAACTATGAAACCTTAATAGTTATAAACTTGTTTTTTATCAAATCTTAACCTATTTTAACATACTAAACAATTTTAAAGATATAGATTTTAATAAAACAATCTTAAAACTATGTATAAAACGTCCTAACAGGACAGGTACAATCAATAAATAAAGGGTACACACATAGCAGTGGTGTACAAAGTCTCCTGGGAAAAGAAAACGAAACGACTGGCTCTTATAACCAACTCGTCATAGACGGACCCAGATTAAAACTGGATTTATATACCTAAAAGATAAATTTGTAGGGGTTGAGTCCCACGGCTTGACCAGAGCAGAAAAACAAATTTTTAACACAACTTTTAACAATTTTACATACTCACATATGTGAAAATAACATTATGCTCTGTCCTACGGACAAGATTAAATAAGTTAAACACTTAACAAATTTTAACATAGATTAAAATTCAACGTAGGCACATTTTAAATGTTTTTTTAATAAAAAATAATAACTTTACTTGTAAAAGGTCTAAACAGCTTGTTTGTAAAAGTTGTGTACATAATAACAATGTACATATCAATATTAATAACTTTTGGCCAAATAACTTTTGATCTAAGGAACAAAAGACAACAGTTGCCATTGAACCAAATAAATTCATAGCTAAAAACTTCTAGGTAGCTATTAGTTGTATTGAGTCCTAAGGGACCAAAACCTAATAGGATAGCCTTATATAAAAACGATGTACATATAGAAAATGGAAATAAAACAATAAATTTTACTTTTACATAACCTTTTTTGATAGGTTTTTTAAACTGTATATCAGCTTGTATACAGGCTTATGCCTGTCAAGAATTTTAATAATAAAGCTCTTCCCGAGCACAAACACGGATTGTTTTTATCCAATAGCTCAGTTGAGCCTAAAATGCATGAATTTTAACTGTAGCCCTGGGGTTTTTTAATCAGACCTCCTCCAATCTGCCAGACTTAAAAGCAAACAGCTAAATATCTTTTAAAAACAAAATATTTTATTACAAACATAAATTTTATATTCTTCAGCTTGCGCTATTAAAATAAAAATCCTTTATAAACTCTGTTAAAACAAATAACTTATTCTTTCAAACTTCATCTTATAAAACTTAAAATCCACCTTTTTTCCAGGATCTTTATAAATTAAAATGCCTCAAATAGTCTGTTGACTCAGAGGGCGTAAAATCTCTATTTTTCTCTCTCCCCCCGATTTCTTCTCTCTCCCACGGAGGAAAGCACGCCGAAGAGTGTGGGGAGACATCCTGCAGCTCCAATCTAGCCTCTTCGAACAGACTAGCTGAAAAATGAATAATATTTGTGTTCTTTTCACTTGCAGTGGGATTTTTTTTCTTTTTGATCTCGTAGTCCAAAAAGGGGTCTATCATGTTCATTTTGAATTCTTTGAAGGACTCTGTTTTGGCTGCATACCAACGTATTAAAAAGTTGGCACAGTTTACCTTCATCAGATTCTGTAATGGCAGCCACCCGATGTCCCTGTACACTAACTTGTTTACTGCGTACACAGGGACCTCGAGTGCAATTTTGAGTGCCTTAGTTTCTATGGCTTGTAATTTTAGAAACTGGCTTTTAGTTAAAGAATGGAAGGCTTCCATTCCGTAGGTTAATCGGCTGCGCACCAGGGCCCTAACCAGGTTAACTAGGAATTTTGGGTCCTTAGCCCATCTTTCTTTAGATACTACTTTGATGAAATTTAAGGCTTGCGAAGCCTTTTTTACTGTGTGTTCAATGTGTGGTGTCCAATTTAACGTTGGAGTAAGGATTACTCCCAAGAATTTTACTTTTGTGCTCTGTTTTTTTACAGTGCCTAATATGTCTATTGTGAAGTCAGTTTTGTCTCTTTTATTTGAAAAGATCATAAATTCACATTTATCTTGTGACAGAGAAAAGCCATTGTCCCGAAGGTACGTTGCTATTGCTGTTATATGGCATTGATGTTCTTTATGCATTAGTAGATTTTTTTTTGTATTTGGGGGTGTCCATATCGCAATATCATCAGCATACATGGAAATCTTCGATTTTCCTAATGGTATGCTCTGTATGTCATGGAGCATAATATTAAAAAGAGTTGGTGCGATCATGCTTCCCTGTGGGACGCCCATGTCCAAGGTGTAAACTTTAGACAGGGACTGTCCCACATTAACTCTCATCTTTCTATTTTCTAAAAAAGCTTTTATAAAATTAAAGGTGTTACCCGCTATACCGAGCCTGCTAATTTTTTGAAGTAACCTCCCATGCCAAACTGAGTCGTACGCCCCTTTGATGTCAAAGAACGTAGATAGTATAATTCTTCGGCGATTAAACGCTCTTTTGACATGGGAGGTCAATTTAACTACTTGTTCCATGCAGGATCGATGTTTTCGAAAACCTGCCTGGAAAGGGGGCAAAATGTTATTTTTTTGTAAAAAGTAATCTAATCGTGTTCTCACGATCCTTTCGTAAACTTTACCCAGATGGGGGGTGAGGGAGATAGGCCGGTAACTTTTGGGATCCCTCTTCGGTTTTCCGGGTTTAGGGATCCCTATTACTTGGGCCTCTTTCCAAGCTTGTGGAATTCCCCCCCCCCTCCCAGCATCTGGAGTAGAATCCATGTAAAATTTGTAAATATTTTGGGGGTAACTGTTTTATTATTTTGTAGGAGATGATATCACCTCCTGTTGCTTTATTTACCTTTTTTATACTGCGAAGGGCTCTAGCAAGCTCGGTATATTTGATTGGGGAGTTTATAGGATTGGAATTATCCGTGGATTTATTAAAAACTGGAAAGCAGTAGTTTGGCTAGCCTTGCTGAAGGTTTCAGCTAATACATTAGCTGTTTCAATGTTTGATGTTGTTGATTTGTTATTTACTGTTAACCTTGTCTTTCTAGAGAATCCACTAAGTTTTAACTTTTTTAGCCTCTTCCAGGCTTTCCCTAGATCTTTAAAATCGATCAACTTTTCTTTGGTGTAGTATTCCAATTTGGATTTAGCTACTATTTTTTTACTGTGTTTTTCTTTAGTTTTTTTATCATTAAAATTTTCTACAGTGGGGTATTTATTGAATTTATTACTTGCCTTATGTTTATCTTTTACTACTTCTGCACAGTCCTCGTTCCACCAGGGATTGTTTCTGGTCTGGTTGATCTTTTCTGTTGACTGTGAAATCATGGGGATGGCTAGTATACTAGCTTCTAAGATTTGTGTGTGGATATTTTTGTAATGTATTTCTATATTCTGGTGTTCAACTTCATTTGGAGTATGTTTCTCCAAAACTGATTTAAAAACTTCCCAATTAGCCTTTTCATATAGAAATTTTTTCGGGGGTAAGTCTTCCGAATCGTCTATGTATGTTCCAATCTCTATTGAAATAGGCCTATGGTCTGAGCCCAAGGAATCTATTAGAGGGTACCAGTCCGTCTTGGTGTATAGCTGTGGACTAATCAAGGTTAAGTCCACAGTGGTAGCTTTATTGTTTTGTTTATCAGGATACCTTGTATTCGTTCCATCATTAAGTAAAACCAAATTAGATTCGTTAATTTCATCCATTAATTTTTGATCGTCATTTCTTGTACAATTATGCTCCCAGCCTATGTGGTGAGCATTAAAATCTCCCAACACAGCCCAGGAGCAGGTTAGGGGCAAAGAATTGAGCCAGTTGGTAGTGGGGGCCTTTTTATAGCCCTGTGGATAGTATACGTTTACAATATGTAAGGGGTGGTCTTTTAAATGGATTTGTATTGTGTTAGAGTACTGGATTGCGTCAATATTTGTAATTGGCGAAGTAATTTTATTGTAACCTATATTTGTTCTTACGTAGGTTGCTGTTTTTACCTTACCTAGTGAGTTGCTAATTGATGGAGGGTGGCAAAAACCATCTATTCTAGGTAAATTTCCAGCTGTACAATTTAGTGATTGAATACAGAGAATGTGATATTTGGTTGTGTTTGTAGCCAAAACGTTTATCAAAAAGTCTGTGTTGGAGGAAGCTGCTCTGCAGTTCCACTGGAGAATATTTACTGAGGAGTAAGACAGGAAGCCTTTAAGAGGATTTTGGTTTCAATTCTGTCCACTCAGTTAGCTTATTAACATTGGTCTGCAGATTGTCTACTAATTCAAAAGGACTGGCACTGTTAGATTGCAATGAAGTGTCATCAGCAAACATTTCACAACAGCATTTAATGTACAAAGGCAAGTCGTTAATGTAGATTGAAAATAGAAGTGGCCCCAAGACTGATCCCTGGGGAACACCAAACTTTATCGGGAGTAACTTTGACCTTACAGAATTGATTTCAACCAGCTGTTGTCGATCAGTAAGAAACGACGCAATGAAACACAAAGCACTGCTAGATATGTTGTAATGAGTAAGTTTTTTTAATTAAAAGTGAATGGTTGATAACATCAAACGCTTTAGCAAAATCTATGAATAAAGCACCTGTAAATTCGTTGTTATTGATATTTGAAAGACATCTATCTACTAGTTGTATAAGAGCAGTATGGCAGGAGTGATTTTGTCTAAAACCAGACTGATTTTCATTTATTAAATCGTAATGATTCAAATGAGAATTCAAATGTTTTTGGATGTGCTTTTCAAGTGGTTTAGACAATATACTTAATATTGATATAGGTCTGTAGTTAGCTGGATTTGATCGATCACCGCTTTTATGTAATGGTATAACTTTTGCTTGCTTGAATTTTAGAGGAAACTGTTTTTTTATCAATGCATAAGTTATATATGTAAGTGAGAGTGTCTGCTATAGCAAATGAAGCGGTTTTCAGTATTTTCCCATCCATTCCATCTAAATCGCGACTCCCTGACTGTTTTAAATGTAAGAGTTCGAACAGTACTTCATTGACTGAAATGGGCGGAATGGTGAAGGTTGAAGTAATGTTCTTTGATCGACAGAATTCTTGCAGAACTGATAAATCGTTTTGGTTGGATTTGTCATTTAAAATTATGTTGTTAGCAACGTTAGTAAAATGAAGGTTAATGTCATCAGGTGATATTTCGTTTATTGGATTGTGATTGTTGGAGTTAGCATTAGTTAACATGTTAATGGCTTTCCAGACCAAT
>CM065702.1:560251-580251 GCA_017654935.2 Phymorhynchus buccinoides
AAAGATCCTAGAGAAAAAGTGGATTTTTAAATGATAAGATATAATTTGAAAAGATATATTTTGAGAATTAACAATTATGTAAAGTTTTTTAAGTAAGTTTTTTGAGAAATTTATATATTTATTTTTATTATTATTATTATTTATTGTTATTATTATTTATTTAATTTTAAAGGATTTTTAATTGCGCACAAGTTTTTAGAGTATAAAATTATGTTTGTGATAAAATATTTAGTTTGTAAAAGATATTTTAGCTGTTTGCTTTAAGTCTGGCAGATTGGAGGAGGTCTGATTAAAAAGCCCAGGGCTACAGTTAAAATACATGTTTTATGCTCAACTGAGCTATTTTGTAAAAATCCGTGTTTGTGCTCAAAAAGAGCTTTATTATTAAAATTCTTGAGAGGCATATGCCTACATACAAGCCATATATAAAGTTAAAAAGCTAAAAGGTGTTATTAAAATGATATGTACATTATTATTATGTACACAACTTTTACATACAAACTATTTAGTTTTTAAATAGGTTAAGTTGTATTTACTATGTTTTAAATGTTTAACCTATTGGATCTAGTCCCTTAGGACAACATAGGGTTCTTCCATAGGGTATATATCCCTAGTAGTGTTTAACAATATAGATCTCTTAAAAAGTTAGTTTGTACGTGATAAAATTCGTAAAGTTTAAAAGTTACTTTTCTTGTATTTAGGTTTTATTTGAGTTTTGGGATCAGACCATTAACAGTCGGTCTTCCAGGTGGGCAGACCCAACCTCAATCCGAATCCATCAGTGACCAGATGGTCACAAAAGGATTTGGTGGTTAATAAGATGATATGTACATTTTTATTATGTACACAACTTTTACATACAAACTATTTAGTATCATCCTATCATTTAGCCTGTCAAGTATTATCCCTTAGGACATGATACACTTGGCATATGAACATTATATTAGTTCACATTCTAATAGATTTTAAGTGTTAAAATAGGTTAAAATTTGGTAAAACAAAGATCAGTTAAAATAGCGAGATTCGTTTAATTTTAAAAGTTACTATTAAAATTTAGTTTATTTATGTGTAATTAGGTCATAGCATCTGACCTTTAATGATTAGTTTTTAGAAATGGACGAGACCAGTCTTAATCAGGTTCTATTGAGTTGTATAATAACCAGTGGGGGAACATACCGCCAGAAGCCTCCGTTATTATAATTAGTTAATAGTTTTAGTTTATTCCATCTGATCCCGAGGGGGGGGTAGCAACAAAAACTCTCCCGCCCTCGATGTCACGATGGAGTCAAGAAGATTGGTTTTTTAAACAAAGATAAATTAATTGTAGTAGTTAGTATTGAAGGTAAGGGTGGGAATGGTTAGCGATTCCTGCATGCCCGGAACAGAGGGAGGGAGGGAGAGGGATCCCTCCTCTCGGCCCCGAGCAGTGGCAGGGCACCGTCCTAGCAACCCAAAAAAGGGGGGGGGGGGGGGAGCACAGGCGCAAAAGCGCAACGGCTACGAAAGAACCCCCCGTTGCGCGCGCCGGACACCCATCTGCAGGGGGAAAGGACTTTAAAAACAATGGTGGGCTCAAAAGAGTCGCTTCAGCCCATCAGGCGCATGCTTTAATTAAAAAGGAGGGGGAGGGGGGGGGAAAGGGAGCAGGAATGCAGATAGGTATCCGGCCCGCGCCCCGGAGGGACTCCATCCCTACCATAGGAGCAAATTTTAGTTAGTTTTATATGAGATAATTAAATGACGCCTGGCCAATTGTTTCAGCGAGCCAAACTATCGGTAACCATCCTAATTTATCGTGTTTATTCAAAATCTGTTTTTCATTATATATTAAGTTATTTTGTTCAAATTTATCTATAGCAGGCTGAAGTTCATGCTTCATTTGATTACAAGGATTAAAAATGTGTTCCAAACTCAAGATATCTCCGCATTTACATGGGGAGCTCCTGAATTTGCAATGAATAGAGTCAGTGTAAAATCTATTGATCCTACCCTGGATTTTATAGGGGACAGATAAGAAAAGTCCGTCTTTAATAAAATTTTCTGCTCCGGGAGTGGGCCCCAGAGTAGGAGTCTAGCTCCTCGGCCCACCCCCGGAACACACAACGTTTGAGATGATTTTTAGCTTCAGAAAGGGATAATTTAATGTTGATGATCTGGCCCTCAGTGTGTTCGGCTGCTTTTTTGGCCGCTATATCTGCGAGATCATTCCCCTGCAGTCCCAGATGGGAAGGGATCCACATTATGGTTAAATCTGTGCCTTTAATTCTTATTTGATGTATTAAGTTTTGTATCTCTTGGATGATCTTTCTTCTGTTTTTGGTATAACCTTGCAGTGCCTGCACTGAATACAAGGAGTCTGTAAGGATTGTAATTTGAAAAGGTGATTTTGGAAAATTGTTAATAAAAAAGCAGGCTTCGAGAATTGCCCACAGTTCCGCACTAAATATTGAGATTTTGGAATTTAAGCAGAAAGATTTAGTTATTTTTAGGGCTGGGATGGTGAAAGTACAGCCTATTTGTGATTCGGAGATCTTCGATCCGTCTGCATAAATCAATAGTTGGTGTCGTATTTCCGAAATGTTTTCCTTGGACGCGACTGAGAGTAAGTTTGGTTGATTTGATTTGGAGTACAACTGGTGTAATGTGGTATCAAAATTTGCTGCTTCCCATTCCCAGTGTGGAATAGGGAATTCTGGGTGGGTTTCAATGTCCTCTATTTCCAGGCCTGCCATAGAAAGCATTTCCCGGGAATAGTCTAGTGGATTGCAGATCTTATGTGCCATAAGTGGTTTTTGCTGTTGATAGGTTGGATGGTTGTAAAAAGGGTCTTCAAATTCTGCCGAAAAGCTTTCTGATGAGAATTGATTTGTTGCGAATAGTCTTGTTAAGAATGCTGAGGTATTTAATTTCATCAGGTGGTTTAACGGGATCCATCCTATTACACCGTAAACTAGATTATTAGCTGCAAATTTTGGGACTTTGAGTGCAACTTTAAGAGCTCTCAGTTCTGTTGATTGTAATCTTTGTAGTAAGTTAGTTGTGATATTGTGGAAAACTTCCATGCCATATGTTAATCGGCTACGAACTAGAGCTTGTGTTAGATGGACAAGGAATTTTGTGTTTTGAGCCCATGTTTGCGTAGAGATGATTCTAATAAAGTTTACGCCTTTGATGGCTTTTTTACAAAGGTGGTCAATGTGTGGGGCCCAGTTAAGGCGTGGTGTGAGCACTACCCCTAAAAATTTCACTTCATTTGCCATAGATTTTGGTTGGCCCAGTATGTTAATATTAATGTTTTTGTGGATGTAGTTAGGTCGGAAACACATGAATTCACACTTGTCCGGAGACAAGGAGAATCCGTTTTTCTGTAAATAATCAATAACAAGACTTGTATTAGTTTGATGGTTTTGTAGATTATTTGTTAGTGCTTTTGCGCTTTTCGTGAATGCTGACGACCAGATGGCTATGTCGTCAGCATACATAGAGATTTGGCAATTTATTAGTTTTAGTTTAGAGATATCATGAATCATGATATTAAACAGGGTTGGGGCGATGATACTGCCTTGAGGGACCCCCATGTCAATTTGATGTAATTTTGACACGGAGGACCCCACTTTAACTCTTAATGAGCGTTTTTTTATGACATTTTGTATGAAATTAAACATGTTCCCGTGAATACCGAGACTGCTGATTTTATCTAAGAGCCTCCCATGCCAAACGTACGCCCCTTTGATATCAAAAAAGGTGGCGAGGACTTTCCTGCGTCTTGCAAAGGCTTTTTTGACATAGGAGGTTAATCTTATCACTTGTTCCATGCAGCATCTATGTTTTCGAAAACCTGCCTGGAATTTAGGGAGAACGTTATTTTTTTCCAAATAGTATTCAAGTCTGTGTTTTACCATACGTTCGTAAATTTTACCCAGGTGTGGGGTGAGTGAGATGGGGCGGTAGCTAGCCGGGTCCCTAGCCGGCTTTCCAGGCTTAAGAATCCCAACTACCTGTGCCTCCTTCCAAGCTTTTGGGACTTCGCCCTCAGCCCAACACCCGGAGTAAAAATGATGCAAGACTTGGAGAAAAGATGGGGGCAATTTCTTTATTACAGTGTAGGAGATTGGGTCATCTCCTGTTGCTTTATGAGTTTTCCTAATCATGTTAATGGCGGCAGCAAGCTCGGTAATTTTCAAGGGAGCATTAATGGTATGTGAGTTGTCTGTGGATTTTTCAAAGTTATAGTTTTTTTTACGTTTGTCCCGTTCAAAAACGGGTAGCTGTTTTGTCTGGCTCGCTTTAGCAAACTGATTGGCCAGGACGTCAGCAGTGTCAGAGTTGGTAGATGTCAGTCTGTCCCCAACAAGGACGCGGGTATTAGTATAACAGCCTTTATATTGTACCATTTTAAGGCGTTTCCAGGCCTTGCCTAGGTCTTTAAAGTTGACAATATCTTCTTTATTAAAGTAATTTAGTTTGGCTTCATCTATTAGGTCGTTACATTCCTTTTCAGCCTTTGATTTCTCATCAAAGTTCGGCCTGGTAGGGTGCAAGTCAAATTTGTTGTATTTACGTTTTTTAATTTTTTAATGCTTTTTTAATGTCCTCATTCCACCAGGGTTTGCTGTTGGGTTTTGAGGGCAATACTATAGTAGGGATAGCTGTTTTTGCAGCTATTAAGATTTTTTGTCTGATATTATTATAATAAACTTCTTTATTTAGATCACTGAGATCTTCAGTTGTGTGTTTAGAAAGTAAAGATTGGAATAATGGCCAGTTTGCTTTTTCAAAATTAAATTTAGGTTCTGGTGGTAAATTCGTGTTATTTGCTGTTAATTTAAGCTGTATGGAGATAGGTTTATGGTCTGAGTGAAGGGGGTCTGAATAGGTAATGTTAGCACAGATCTTCTCCAAAGCTTTTATCGTTGTTTTCTTGAATATATTATAACATTTTCGTTCATTTGTTGGTACGGTGGCTTGAATGTAAAACCCAAGGGTGTTCTGAATAAGAGTGTGAATGTTGGTAGCAAGATCGTGGGTAGCAAACAAGACATGTTTGTGTTTTTTGTATGAAAAACGTGTAGTTCGAAAAGCCAGGGAGATCGCTAATGATCAAAGTCACGTTCTATCGCATTGCTATGAACTATTGCCATCTGATAGACGGTTCCGCACTATTCGTTGTAGAACAATTAGAAATTCAGCTAGTTTTGTCCCTAAGTCAGTCGAACTTCTGAACAAGATCTCTGCTAAGACCAAATAATGAGGAATTATACATTTAGCTTAGACCTAGAGGTATATTTGGTAAACATGTACAGTAGTGTGTGTGTCTGTGTGTGTGTGTGTGTGTGCATGTGTGTGAGCGTGCGAGCGTGCGTGCGTACGTGCGTGCGTGTGTGTGTGTGCGTGTGCGCGTCTGTCTGTCCGTATGTCTCTATGCCTGTGTGTGTATGTGTGTGCGTGAGAGAGAGAGAGAGAGAGAGAGAGAGAGAGAGAGAGAGAGAGAGAGAGAGAGAGAGAGAGAGAGAGAGAGAGAGAGAGAGAGAGAGAGAGAGAGACAGAGACAGAGACAGAGAGACAGAGAGAGAGAAGAGGGAGGCGCATGAAATGTTGGGAAAGGGAAGGGACCCAAAATATGTGAAAGCTTGGGGTGATCGACTTGGAGAGGGTGGGGGTTTGGGGTAGGGTGGGGTTGAACAAATGAATGCGATAATAGAAATGGTGGGAAAGAGGGCAGTTCTTAATGTTTTGATAGTCGCTTGTATCGACCCTAACTATGTTCAATTTGTTTTGGCAAAGCATGATTTGTCATTCATTTTTCCTTAGTTTTGTTTCCATCTTTCATGCATGGAAATGTGTTTCTTTGATTGTATTGTGCTTGTACGAGACCACACTGTAATGTCACCTAACGTGATAATAAAGTATTTTTGACTTTGACTTTGACTGATTTTCACACACACACACACACAGACACACACAGACACACACACAGACACACACACAGACACACACACAGACACACACACAGACACACACACAGACACACACACAGACACACACACAGACACACACACAGACACACACACAGACACACACACAGACAGACACACACAGACACACACACAGACACACACACATACACACACACATACACACACACATACACACACACATACACACACACATACACACACACACACACACACACACACACACACACACACACACACACATACACACACACACACACACACACATACACACACACACACACACACACACACACACATACACACACACACACACACACACACACATATATACACACACACATATACACACACACACACACACACACACACACACACACACATACACACACACATACACACACACACACACACACACACACACACACACACACACACACACACACACACACACACACACACACACACACGTTGCAGTGTTGATACTTGGGGTACTGCATGAGGGTGTTGTGGGTTCAATCTTCGAGCTTTGGGTCAGGACGAAGGAAAACAGTGGAGGGGACAGTGGAGGGGACAGTGGAGGGATAGGAAGGAGCGAAGGGGAAGGGATCATGCAGACGTTGAAATACGAGACGAGGTTGATGACGTCAATGATTCTTATTTATAATCTTGTTTATTATTTTTTTAGCCAATAAGAAAAACCTATGCAAATCAATAAAGACAGCAATATCACTAAAAGCTATTTACAGAAATAAGGGTAACGATTAACAAAATAATTGACAAACGATAACTGCTAACAGCTGATACTGTTCACGAAAGAAAAACACCATAATGCATTTTCCAATACATCTACAATAGTATTATTCTTCTTCTTCTGTGGTGGCGACCAACTTCTATTTACAGAAGTAAATGTACGCACTTAGCGGTGTGACCAAAGGAGAAGAAAGAAGGAAACAGAGAGGAGAAACAAAACAAAAATTAAACAAAAATGCCTCGGGAGCCTGCAGATCTTAGTTCAGCTATTCCTTGTCCTACGGTTGTTTAAGTTATTCACATTCTTGTTGTTTAGTGAAGCAGATTTAAGTCCAATTTAAAAACAAAGACATAAAACAAAACAAAACAAAAACGTGTGAACCATAGACCATTTCGCAGTATCTAAGCAAGACCAATCCGGCTACCGTAGCGGTCCCCGGGGCCAAACCCCGACCGGCACAGCTCCTGCCCTTCATTTACTACTACTTTGACCGATGGCCCCTAACTCTCTCATTTTTTCCTTTTTCGGTGGATGAGAGCTCTGTGGATGCAGGCTCTCCTCCGGGGGCTGAGGTGTCGGTCCATCTGAGGTGGCGCTGCAGCCTGGCTTCGAAGGAATCCAAGGATGGTGCTGCAGCGATGTCTTCTGGGAGGCTGTTCCAATCTGGAGTAGTGCGGGGGAAGAAAGTTCCCTGTCTGTACCGTGTTCGGTGCACTCTAATGTCATACGCCTTTGTGTTGGTCTGTCGCCCACTTTTCTTTTGATGGTTTGTAGGTGGGGCATACTTTGTCTGGATCTTCAGGAAGCCATTTGTGTATTTGTACATTGTGACAAGTCTGGCTTTTCTCCTTCTCTCCTGCAGCACAGGCAAGGCAAGCTCTTGAAGCATGTTGTCGACGCTGGAGGTTCGCTTGTAGTCCTGCATGGCCCACCTTGCTGCACGCCTCTGTACCTTTTCAATGGAGTCGATGCAGATCGTTGTGGTGGGGTCCCACACAGGACTAGCATATTCCAGGACAGGTCGGACAAACGCCTTGTATGCTGTTACCTTGGCTTTGCGGCTGCAGACCATCAAGTTTCTCCTAAGAAAGCCTGGGGTCTTGTTTGCCTTGCTGGTAATGTTGTTTACGTGAGGGTCCCACTTGAGGTCGTTGGTCAAGGTTACCCCAAGATATTTGGTTTCTGGGACACTTTTCAGCACATGTCCGTGTAGGGTGTAGTCTCCAGCCAGCGTGCTCCTGCGCCTAGTCATGTGCAAGGTTTCTCCTCACATTGCGCTAAAGTGTCAAGGTCTTGATGCACAAGGCGCTGGTCTTCAGTGTTGGTGACGTCTTTATGGCAGGCCGTGTCATCAGCAAAGAGGCGTGCTGTGGATTCCAGGTTGGCAGGCAGGTCGTTGATGTACAGAAGAAAGAGTCTGGGTCCAAGGACAGAACCTTGTGGGACGCCAGATTCCACTGGGGCATACTCTGATCTTGTTCCTCCCACAACAACTGATTGCTGCCTGCTATTAAGAAAGGCCTGGATCCATGCGCTGATATTGCCGTATATGCCGTATCGTTGCAGTTTGTGGATGAGCAGTGCGTGACTGACTTTGTCGAAGGCTTTTGAGAAGTCCATGACTAGCACTTCGACTTGCTTGCCTCTCTCCATTGCTTCAGCTGCCTCATCTACGAAACCGAGCCGTTGGGACTAACAGGAATGAGCCTTCCGAAAGCCAAGCTGTTCTGGGCACAAGATGTTTTGTTCTTCTGCATAGCTCATTACTGCCGAGACAACGATGTGCTCAAGAATCTTGCAGGCAATGCAGGTGAGTGATATGGGTCAATAATTGTCTGCCCTGTATCGTTCCCTCTTCTTGAAGACTGGGGAGATGAAGGCAGTCCTCCAGTCTGTGGGTACCGTGGCCGAGTCGATGGAAGCCTGGTAGAGCAGGGTGAGAGACGGCGCAATTTCTTCTGCTACTCCCTGAAGAAGTCTGGGACTGATGCCGTCTGGTCCGTATGCCTTGTCCAGATCCCTAAGTAATGTTACCACGCCTTGCATGGTGATGTCAATATCACACAGGCTGGGTTGGCTGGTATCACGAGGGGGGCATATGGCATCTGGAGGCAAACTCTCCTTCACTGATGTCTTCCGCAGCGCTGAAAACAGACACGAACTGCCGGTTAAGGAGTTCAGCTTTTTCTTTTGCGTCCGTAATCAATTTGCCATCGTCCTTCAGGGGGGAGACACCGGTACTTCGAGTCTTTTGCTGCTTAATGTAGGCCCAAAACCTCTTGGTAGGAGCAGCCTGTCCATCAGAGTTCTCGGTGAAGGTCGTTTCAAGGTACCCCCAGTACCGTCGGCGTAGGCGCTTTTGGATTTGGTGTTTGAGTCTTTTGCATTCTTCGTGGAGGTTGTGATTGGCCGTTTTCTTTCACTTTTTGTGAATCCTGTTCCTTCTGAGAATGAACTTCTTGGTCTTGTAGTCGATCCAGGGGGCGCTTTGTCTTTGTCCAAGAACGCGATGAGGGACATGCTCCGTAACTGCCTCCTGGAGACCATCTTTCATTTTTATCCAAATCTCCTCAGCACTAGATTGCTGGTCAAAGGAATGGACAATGGATCCAGAGAGTTCTTTTACAGATGACCGTAGGCCGTCCCAGTCAGCCCTGTTGTAGCATGGTACTGGTCTTTGAATTTGCCGCTCTCTAACTGGGTTCAGCTGCAGCTCAAGATAGACAATATCATGGTCAGATAACCCTGGGATTGATTCAGTCCTTGGAACCATGTTGGGGAGTTAGTCAGCATGAGGTCCAGAGTATTTCCCCCTCTAGTGGGTTGCTCCACAAGTTGTTCCAGACCCAGATCATGGATTGTGTCCAAGAATTGGTGGTGAAGCCCTGGCTGAGGAGTTCCTCGTTTCAATGTACGGTCCTTCCAGTTCCAACCAGGAACATTGAAATCGCCCCCAATGATAACGATCGCGTTCTTGGTCTTCAAGGCCTGGTTGGCAGATTCACGGAACAAAGGCAGACTCACTTTGTCGCTAACATCTGGCCTGTAGTATGCCCCCACCAGCAGGTCTCTCCTTTTCTTCAATTTGATTTTTACCCAGAGAAGTTCACAGTTAGGGTCGGTTGGGACAGCCTCTTCCGCACATATAAGCTCCTTCTGTACTGCTATGAGGACTCCTCCTCCTGTCTTACCAGTTCTATCTTTGCGGAACACAGTGTATGAGGGAGGACAAATCTCGCTGCTCTGGATGGAAGCATTGAACCAGGTTTCTGTTCCAATTATGACGTCTGGTTTTGTGCCTTGTAGGAGGTGTACTTCTGCTACTTTCCCGCTAGCCAACTGAAAGTTTACATTGAGGAATCTGAGGGGCCGGAATTTAGTTTTGTCTTGCTGGCTTTGCCGCGTTGGTGTGGAGCAATGCAGAGGGTTGAATGGTTCATCCATGGAGAAAGAAATTCCTGACTCCGAATTTGAAGTATCAAGTCCAAAGAGGTCATAAGCAGTTGAACTGAAGTGATTATTATCACACACCAAGCATTTCCACACAACATCCTCATCCTCTTAATCAAATTGCCAAAATGATTTGAATTATATTCAAGTTACTATTTCAATATTTCAAGAGAACTCACTTTATCAATATTGACTTTCAAAACACCAATTCCAAGAAAATAATAAAACTACTCTGAAACAATGGAACAGTAAGAAAATAATTCGCATAATTATCAAAACGACCATATGCTTGAAATAAAACATACATTTAGTTATTTAACACACAGACAACTTTTCCTTACCTTGTCAGTGTGACTAGAGGCAAAATACAAACTTGGTGAACACCAAGAAAACTAGAAACTAAGATCAACACTTCTAATCAAACTACACCCTGCACGTCTGGTTCCTCAACTACAACTTAGTAGAAAGGACAAAGCTTTTAAGCATGTACAAGCTGAGTAGTTTTAACTATATGAAAACGAGGCGAGCAAACTGCACGTGCTGTACAAATCTCTTATCAATGAACAATGTAATCATATCCTACAAAAGGGTTACATTCCTAACACAATGTTTCCGTTCTCGTCTCTCTCTCTCTCTCTCTCTCTCTCTCTCTCTCTCTCTCTCTCTCTCTCTCTCTCTCTCTCATTACCCCCCTCCCCACTGTTCCCTTGTGACATGGGCAGAAGGCCTAGTCAGTAAACTGAGTCTCGTCTCGTCTCGTCTCGTCTCGTCTCTCTCTCTCTCTCTCTCTCTCTCTCTCTCTCTCTCTCTCTCTCTCTCTCTCTCTCTCTCTCTCTGGGGGCGCATGTGCAACATGGCGAAGGCATGTTCGTGTTACCTGTGAGTCCTGACAAAATTCCATGTAAATATTGTTTGGACAGTGTGTACAACTTTCAGGTTGGTACGACAACAGTGCTCTAGTTGTGTGCTACCGTGAAACAACCAGAAATGATTGGTATTGACGCGTGGAGAGCCAGAATTGGTAACTTCAACTTTTCACCGTGCGGTGCAAGAAAGCAAAGTGCAGCAAAGTGTGTCACAACAGCACAGCAATGCAAGGCAAGTGTCGTTGACATTCTAACGTGGTATGGCTGCCTTTTCGTGCTCTCGGTTTTCGTCTACAATATCAAGTCGAATTTGGACATTGCTTTCTCTCGACCCTTTGCTGAAAACCATCTGCCCAGTACTTGGTCAACTGAAACGTGTAGCAATGTCAGTCAGTGTGTGCAGCCGAATGACGTCACCCAGGTAGGGCCGCCATTTTGGGCGGGGCAGGACAGATGTGTTGTTGTTGTTGCTGTGAACTGTGTGCTGATGCTGTGGAGGATACTATTATCCAACAACGTCCAGCAACATCCAGGCCCGGGAGATAATCAAGGTAATCAAGAGAAGAAAGAAGACAGCAAGATCCAAGACAGAGAAGATGAAGATAACAGACTCAAAAACATATCTTCCCTCTTAGAGACAACGCTAGAGAGACAACTAGGTCAGGTCGTGCGAGCAATGAACAATCAGGCTGAAGTCATGAAAGGCATTGAACGATCACAGAAAAACCTGGAAGATAAAATCACGAGCCTGCACGAGAAGGTTGCTGATGTAACAAACATAGCCACTGATAATCGTGCCCGAATTGACCAGTCCCTGAAACAACAAGACAACATGAACACGATGCTGACCGACTTGGAACAAGAGATCGACAGACTGGAGGGGTTTTCCAGAAGAAATAATGTGAAGTTTTTTGGGATCCCAGAAACTGAAAGCTCTGATGACGCATGCGCTTCAATGATCAGTGACACTCTGACTACTTACCTGCCAAATGAACAGTGGGATAGGGATGTCATGGAAAGGGCCCACAGACTCGGCAAACGCAATCCTTTCAACCCACAACCTCGCCCTATTATAGCCAAATTCCAAAGGTGGGGCGACATGATGCGTCTTATGAGAGACAGGGAGGCCAGGGACAAAATGCAAGACAGGGGAATGCGAGTGACTCAAGATCTGACAAGACGTCAGTCCCAGCGGCTCCGGGAGCTGAAGCAGGATGGCGTGGTCGGATACTACGTGAGGGGACAGCTGAGGATCAGGGAGCAGAGCCATGGACACCACTACCAGCAGAGCCATGGACACCACTACCAGCAGAGCCAGGGACACCACTACCAGCAGAGCCATGGACACCCCTACCAGCAGAGCCATGGACACCACTACCAGCAGAGCCATGGACACCACTACCAGCAGAGCCATGGACACCACTACCAGCAGAGCCATGGACACCACTACCAGCAGAGCCATGGACACCACTACCAGCAGAGCCATGGACACCACTACCAGCAGAGCCATGGACACCACTACCAGCAGAGCCATGGACACCACTACCAGCAGAGCCATGGACACCACTACCAGCAGAGCCATGGACACCACTACCAGCAGAGCCATGGACACCACTACCAGCAGAGCCATGGACACCACTACCAGCAGAGCCATGGACACCACTACCAGCAGAGCCATGGACACCACTACCAGCAGAGCCATGGACACCACTACCAGCAGAGCCATGGACACCACTACCAGCAGAGCCATGGACACCACTACCAGCAGAGCCATGGACACCACTACCAGCAGAGCCATGGACACCACTACCAGCAGAGCCATGGACACCACTACCAGCAGAGCCATGGACACCACTACCAGCAGAGCCATGGACACCACTACCAGCAGAGCCAGGGACACCACTACCAGCAGAGCCAGGGACACCCCGATCGCCACTACCAGCAGAGCCAGGGACACCCCGATCGCCGCTACCAGCAGAGCCAGGGACACCCCGATCGCCCTACCAGCAGAGCCAGGGACACCCCGATCGCCGCTACCAGCAGAGCCAGGGACACCCCGATCGCCACTACCAGCAGAGCCAGGGACACCCCGATCGCCACTACCAGCAGAGCCAGGGACACCCCGATCGCCGCTACCAGCAGAGCCAGGGACACCCCGATCGCCGCTACCAGCAGAGCCAGGGACATACCGATCGCCGCTACCAGCAGAGCCAGGGACACCCCGATCGCCGCTACCAGCAGAGCCAGGGACACCCCGATCGCCGCTACCAGCAGAGCCAGGGACACCCCGATCGCCGCTACCAGCAGAGCCAAGGACATACCGATCGCCGCTACCAGCAAAGCCAGGGACACCCCGATCGCCACTACCAGTATGCTGAGAGAGGGCCACTGCAACTGTCAACAAGGGAACCCCCAGCGAACGCGTCAAACACGGGTACACATTCCAGTGTGCGCCAGCCAACCACCGCCTCTGAAATAGGCGGTGACGTCAGCGCAGCAGTGTCCCACCCCCCTTTATTGTCTACCCCCTCCACTACCCTGTCCACGCCTGCCGTTACTGCTCTTTCTGCTCCCCCTACCACTACTCCCCCCATTACCGTTTCCACCACTCCCTCCACTACCTTCTCCACCTCTTTCTCCACCGTCCTCTCTCCTACCCCTTCCACTTCTCCCTCCGCTTCTCCTGTGACCCGTTCCACCACCCACATTACCCTCTCCCCCTCCACCCCTACCACCATCGTCACGCCTTCCTCTGGGGGTGGCCAGAGGCGCCAACCAATCGCTGACCAGGGTCTGCACGGTGACGTCAGGAGTGCAGCAGCAAAACCGGGTCACCATGGTCCTCACGTGCAAGGCGACAAGAAGCAGAAAGAAGGGACAGGTGCGAGACCCCAAACTAGGCTAGTTGCAGCCAGCGAGCGACAGCCAGTCTACGCGAGTCTTGGGGTGCAGGGACTTCGAAGTCTACCCGTTCTCCTCGCAAAACACACACACACACACTCACCTAGGATTCAGACCAAGGCCTAACTATTAGCTTACACACACATAGGCCTACTAACATTAGCCCACTTGGAAAAGAAAGTTGTAATCAAACAACATGTACACATGAACAAGCACAAAACACTAACAATGAGTCATCTAATCCTAATAACACGGGTAATGTAGCTACTAATAATGACAGAAACACTGAAGGACAAAATATACACCCAGCAAATAAGAGAAACAAAAAAGACGCTACGCAGACAAGTCATGTGAATAATAATAAAAGTAATTACTGTCTTTTGTTACTTGGAATGTAAACGGGCTGGGTGCCAAATTGTCTGATTGTGATTTTGTTGAGTATATCACCTCATTTGATGTCTGTTGCCTGCAAGAAACTTTTACATTTAGTTCTTTTGATTTCAGTATCCATTTTAAAGACTTCCTTGTGTTCCACTCCCCCGCAGTAAAGCTTAGCAGGATGGGAAGAGGGTCGGGAGGTACAGTGTTGCTGGTCAGGAAGACATTGTCACAGTTTGTTTCAAATATTGACACGAAAATGGATAATATTGTTTGTATAAAATTGTGTAAATCTTTGTTTGGTTGTGACAGAGACGTATTATTTATAACCATCCTATTAACAGTGCCTACTACAAGGAGAAGGATTTTGACTGTTCTTTGGACAGACTGGAACAATTCTTGATGTCTGTGCTGGAATCGCAAGGGAGGGACTTTTATTTTCTTATCGGTGGGGATCTGAATGCCAGAACTGGTGACTGGGGTATGGACATTGTGACCAGAATTGGTGACTGGGGTATGGACATTGTGGACTTTGGTGATGAGAATGCTACACATGACAACAGTTGTGATCTAGTAAGACATTCAGAAGATTCGATTTTAAATTGTTTTGGAAAGAGACTTATTGATTTGTGCACTACGTTTCAAATGACACCACTGAATGGTTTATTACATAAATATTTTGATGGTAGCTTTACGTATCTTAGTGATAACGGTAATAGTTTGATTGATTATTTCTTGTGCTCGTCTGATTTTGTTGTGTTTACAGAAAAGTTGAATGTAGAAAAACGAATTGAGTCACAACACATGCCTATTGAAATGAATGTCCATTGCGTAAATATTGACAACACTAGTAAACAAAACAAACAAGAGTCTTTTGAAAGAGTTAAATGGGATTCAGACAAACAATATTTATTTACTAGTCAAATGACATCAGAAGAAACTACACTCTTTAAATGATGCTACCGCCAAGCTCGATACAGACATAGATAGTGCTGTAGGCCTATTCACATCCACGTTGTTGAAAGCGGGTGAATGCATGCGTTACACGGTCACACCAGGTGCGCGCGCGCGGCGTTCAATTTGGTATGATTCTTTTTGTTATAAGCTTAAGAGAGACGCGAAACGTGCACTGAACCGCGCTGCCCGTACAAAGAAAGAACCCGACAGACGAGCCTACCGTGAAAAGAGGGGGAAATATAGCAAAACGTTAGACGAAAAAAGGTCGGCTTACAGAACAAATATACGAGATGCTCTTTTAGACAGCAAGAGAGATAGCTCTAAATTTTGGTCAACCGTTCGTAAAGCAAGAAACAGGCCCAGAAACATCGCCCCTATTCCAATCACTTCTTGGCAAAGACACTTTGAAAACATCTTAAGACAAACAGACATAATTAACAATGACACCGACCTACATAATATCAACAATGTAGACACGTCCACAAACGATGATGATCCCGTTCACATACCAGAGTTAGACGAACCCATATCAGAAGAAGAAGTTAGAAAAGCCATTAGAAAATTAAAATCAGGTAAATCTTCAGGCTTAGATGAAGTTTCTAACGAATTTTTTAAAGCGTCAATAAACCAGATTACCCCCTTCTTAGTTAAAGTGTTTAATAAAATATATGATAACGGTTATTACCCCATAGACTGGACACGATCAATTATTGTCCCCTTGTTAAAGAAAGGTGATGTGAACAACCCAGAAAACTACCGTGGGATTTCTTTATGGCACCCGTTTAATGAGTCACAAGAATCGATGGTTGTATCAAAAGAAAACATACAATTTTCAAAAAATCAAATAGAGTTATCACAAAATAAATAGGTGGTCACAAAACAATTGAACTTTTAAAAAATAAGATGTTCCATCCAAAAATAAGATGTTCTATCAAAATAAAAACTCAATTGTCAATAAAATAAATATTTCTTCGAAAATAAATTTAGTTTGCCAATAGAAATACTATTGTATCAAAACAAAAGGTACTCAAGAAAATAGAAATGATGATATATTCACAAATAGATGATGACTGAGTGATGTTCATCTGAATGTGAGCGACTACGGTGAGAGTGACTCGTCATTCTTCCGGATCTGCATGTCCACGAAGAGACTGCTGAAGCTGGGATAAACAACTAGAAATGTTCATGCTGATGCCACTTTTAAGCTTATTTGGCAAGGATTCCCCGTGTTGATTTTGGGATTTTCTGACGTGAATCGAAAATGTCATCCAATATGACATTGGATTGGCAGTCACAAAAAATGAAACACGCGAGGACTTTGCGGCATGGGATACCCTTGACGACTACGTTAGTTGTCGAAGTGCTGTGTGGAAAGTGATGTTGAACGAGGAGACTATGACGACATGCAATTGTCCAGGATTCATGAAAGCCAATGTTTGCAAGCACGCAGTCGGGATGGAAATTCGTCTGAAAATGTGTCATGCGCCAGCAGCGGCAAAAACAGTGCAGATCGGCCAGAAAAGGAAGAGAGGGCGACCTGCCAAAGTGAAACCAACTTTAGTCAGACAACAAGAAAATTCAGTTGATAAATATCAACTGAAAGGAGGCCAAACAGTGTTAACATTATGTAGAAGAGTGTATTGCACTTCAAATGTGTATGAACATGTATGTCTTTTCAAAATATCTTCAAGGTGATGCAGTTGGCTACTTTAGAAAAGGAGAAGAAAAAAAGTCATATAAAATATGAACGTGTCATGAAATACGTTCGTCATCGACCACTCAGACAAGAACAAAAAAGAAGTTCAACACAGTAAAGTGCTGAAAATGACGGTTTAGTTCTGTAAGCAGATGAGATTCGTCTTCCAAAGTATTTGTGATCCTAATGTTGTCATGAAACTGAAAGAAACCAGACTTCGACTTTTGAGATAGAGAGTTATGAACACAAAGAGAGTAGGGTAGGCTCTGTCTCAGCCTACGGTTGTGTGAATAAAACTGAAAAGAACCAACTTGGCTTATATTCATCTTTCACTGTCAACTGATTGTGTCCGTCTGCTAACCTTTGTACTAGGCCTAGGCCTACAGGGACTGACCCTGCTTCCATAGCTCAACACCACAGCACAAAGAGAGTCGCATCACTAAGCCTACCTAACGGTTTTGGTCAGTTGCTAGGCTAACGCATATTCACGAGTCTCTCAATGGTAGTGTGTGCATCAATGAAAAGAAAAAGGGGGGGGGGGGGTTCAAGGAATAGTCAACTGATAAATGAACGTGAGGATAGAAGAATGTAAAATCCATCCGTAAGTATTTCTTCAAAATAAAGGGTTTGCAGCCAGAAGCGTGCCACCATTTTTTAATTTTTTTTGGCATGCGATTATTGTCACTGATGAGGGAGGAGGGGGGGGAGAAATTTTGACGAAATGACAACTTTTTCGTTGCCACTGGATTTAACGTATGCTAAGTGCATGGGCACACGGGACATCGGTTTATCGTCTCATCCGAAAGACTCCACGTTCAGACTGTTAAGGCCTAGTGCAGAATGAGAAGAAAAAATCCCTTGTACCCAGGTTCGAACTCGGGTTTACTTGACACGAAGCGAACGCAATACCACTGTGCCACTCTACACCACCTCAGTCATTGTGGTTGAAGCGTTTTTTGTAGTGCAGTAAAACAAATAATTGAGCTGGTTCTTTTGTTGTGAGTAAAACTCACAGAGAGAGACAAAGAACAGGGAGAGAGGCAGGTAAAGACAGGGTGAAAGACAGAGACAAAAAGAGATAGTATGTGAAAACAAAATTGGAAGCCGTGCAAGGCAGAGACCCCCCCCCCCCGAGATAGATAGAGAGAGAGAGAGAGAGAGAGAGAGAGAGAGAGAGAGAGAGAGAGAGAGAGAGAGAGAGAGACGCAGTCACAGCCTAACTCTGTAGGTTAACATGTTCTGGTCACCAGTCTGTTAGGCTGATGTATATTCATGAGGTTCTCAATGATCCACCAGCGCGTCGCACCCACGGACCTACATTACATGTAGAGTCGCACGCTCAATTAAAAAGGGCAGACAACTTCAATGACAAAGGGAAGACAACTCTGATGCGCCCAGCAGGTCACGTGCTCCTCCACATACTATAGAACTGGCCAAAAGATCACGTGATCATCCACAGTAAAAAGTCATGTGATGCCCTGCCCGACGCTAATAGGGAGGCGGTCTCTTGACCGCCTCCAATAAGTCACGGTCTCGGTAAACCTATACACTATTGCTCTGTGACTTTGATCAGACTGTAATACAAGTTTTGATCCGACAGGAATTCAAACATTTGTCACCAGTTTTCTTTGACATATTAACTATTTTTTAGATAATTCAACTTAATTTTTGATTGTCTTTTTTTCTTTTTTCTTTTTTTTATTTGTTTATTAACATGTTTTTGTGGAGAAATGGATCTATTTTTGTGATGATTAATCTTTTTTTTTAATAAATATTTTTTGACGAATCAATCATTTTTTGTGATGAATCAGTTCCTTTTTTTGGCGAAAAAATTATAAGCCTTTCTTTATTAAGCTGTACTAGTAAAATATTCACCTCTATACTTAACAATCGTCTCTATAGTTGGGCTGAACGAGAAGATAAAATATGCGAAGAACAAGCTGGCTTTCGGAAATCTTACTCCACTATCGACCACATCTTCGCTTTAATAACAACGATAAGTAATTGTATGAATGATAAACGAAAAGGAAAATTTTATGTCGCTTTTATCGATTATATGAAAGCCTTTGACACCGTAAATAGAGATAGCCTTTGGAATGTACTTAGAAAAGTCAAAACATCAACAAAAATGCTCAAAATGCTTCAGTCAATGTATAGCTCTGTTCAATCTTGCGTTAAATGGGGATCGGACATCTCGGATTTCTTTGATTGCCCCGGAGGCCTTAAGCAAGGTTGTTTGTTGTCTCCCCTAATTTTTTCATTGCTTATTTCTGAAGTAGCAGAGGAGGTAAACATAAAAGGTAAACATGGTTATCAGTATTTGCCTGGACTAAGGGAAATTTTCTTATTGTTATTTGCTGACGACATTGCCTTGTTATCCTACACTCCATCTGGGCTACAAAATCAAATTAATAATCTTCCAAAAGCTTCGGATAAACTAGGTCTTAAAGTAAATTTGAACAAAACTAAAGTAATGTTTTTTAGAAAGGGTGGGCATCTCAGCAAAAATGAAAACTGGTTTTATAAAGGGATACAAATTGAAGTAGTAAATAGCTACAAGTACTTAGGTTTCACGCTAACAACAAGGTTGTCATACGTAACTGCATTAGAGGAGTATGCGAGAAGAGCTAGGTGTAGAGTTTTAGAACTAATGAAAACTATGTGGAGCTTAGGAAATAGGGACACGACTGTATTTTTTAGATTGTTTGACGCCCAGGTAAAACCTATGCTTCTGTACGCAGCGGAAATTTGGGGTATGACTCAGTATAAAGTAATCGAATCAGTACAATTATTTGCCTGCAAGAAGTTATTAAATGTAAGCGTTAAAACACCCAACACGATGGTTTATGGAGAGCTAGGCCGCTATGCATTATATATTAGCCGTTTTATCGAAGCCGGTTTGCAAGAGTGAATGCGCTTGTTTATCTCTAGCGCGCGGAGTCGCGAAAAGTGATCTACTCACTTCCGAGCCGATGGGGCTGAATGTTTGCCTGACGACAAGTAATGGGCAAGGAACAACCAAA
>CM065702.1:585251-600251 GCA_017654935.2 Phymorhynchus buccinoides
TTTTTCATGGAAACTTGCTTTTCATACAATAAAAAAGCAAACAATAAAGCACAGGCTGGATTTTGTTTTTCATGGAAACTTGCCGTATAGGCCTGGAACAGTAAAACAGCGAAATTAAATCACAGTTTGAAAACACGTGCATGGTTTGCATTGGGGTAAAATAGAATAAATAAATCAGTTAATTTACATGGCAACACAGTTGAAGCCACGCCCTGATAACAACCCCCCCCCCCCCCCCCCCCTTTAAGTAGAGAAGAGGTGTTCGTGTAATCATTTGCATCAAAGCACACTAGACAGGCTAGGTGTGCAACAATCAATATATTGCTGTTCTTTTCACTTGTCTGGTTGACTGATTACTTTTAGTTTGGGTTTACTTTAAAGCTTTTTCAGTTTCTCCAGAACTGCTCTCTTTCGCTTTGGACTCTTTGTGTTGTTGTTGCTGCTGCTGCTGCTGCTGTTGTTGTTGTGATGGTGGTTGTTGTTGTTGTCTGTCCTCTCCAAGTTCACTCTCCTTCTCAATGTCCTCCTCCTCCTCTTCCTCCTCCCCCTCTTCCTCCTCCTCCCCCTCTTCCTCCTCCTCCCCCCTCCTCCTCCTCCTCCTCCTCTGTGTCTCCCTCCCCTCCATCCCTTCTCATCAGTTCGTAAGGGTTTTCCCCCTTGGTGGAGGTTTGGCGCCAGTGCGCGGTTTCCACGGCAACGTATCCCAAGATGGCGGCGCACAGCAGAGCCAACATGGCGACCAGGCGAGGAGCGGGGCAGAGGAACTTGGCCATGGTGAAGGAGAGACAGGCAAAGACAGTGAACCAGGTGCTGCTGACACTGAAGGAACAGTCCAACGTATCTGGGAATAACACCACCATCAGGGCTGAAAGAAAGAACATAATGATCATAATGAGGGAGGAGTTAAACCATGGTGAAGGAGAGACAGGCAATGACAGTGAACCAGGTGCTGCTAACACTGAAAGAAAGAACATAATGAGGGAGGAATTAAACCATGGTGAAGGAGAGACAGGCGAAGACATTGAACCAGGTGCTGCTAACACTGCAGGAAGAGTCCAACGTGTCATGGAATAACACCACCATCAGGGCTGAAAGAAAGAACATAATGATCATAATGAGGGAGGAGTTAAACCATGGTGAAGGAGAGACAGGCGAAGACATTGAACCAGGTGCTGCTGACACTGATGGAAGAGTCCAACGTGTCATGGAATAACACCACCATCAGGGCTGAAAGAAAGAACATAATGAGGGAGGAGTTAAAACATGGTGAAGGAGAGACAGGCGAAGACATTGAACCAGGTGCTGCTGACACTGATGGAAGAGTCCAACGTGTCATGGAATAACACCACCATCAGGGCTGAAAGAAAGAACATAATGATCATAATGAGGGAGGAGTTAAACCATGGTGAAGGAGAGACAGGCAAAGACAGTGAACCAGGTGCTGCTAACACTGAAGGAAGAGTCCAACGTATCTGGGAATAACACCACCATCAGGGCTGAAAGAAAGAACATAATGATGGAGGAGTTAAACCATGGTGAAGGAGAGACAGGCAAAGACAGTGACATAGGTACTGCTAACACTGAAGGAAGAGTCCAACGTGTCATGGAATAACACCACCATCAGGGCTGAAAGAAAGAACATAATGATGGAGGAGTTAAACCATGGTGAAGGAGAGACAGGCAAAGACAGTGACATAGGTACTGCTAACACTGAAGGAAGAGTCCAACGTGTCATGGAATAACACCACCATCAGGGCTGAAAGAAAGAACATAATGAGGGAGGAGTTAAACCATGTTGAAGGAGAGACAGGCGAAGACATTGAACCAGGTGCTGCTGACACGGAAGGAAGAGTCCACGGTGTCTGGGAATAACACCACCATCAGGGCTGAAAGAAAGAACATAATGAGGGAGGAGTTAAAACATGGTGAAGGAGAGACAGGCGAAGACAGTGAACCAGGTGCTGCTAACACTGAAGGAAGAGTCCAACGTGTCATGGAATAACACCACCATCAGGGCTGAAAGAAAGAACATAATGATGATAATGAGGGAGGAGTTAAACCATGGTGAAGGAGAGACAGGCGAAGACATTGAACCAGGTGCTGCTAACACTGAAGGAAGAGTCCAACGTGATGGAATAACACCACCATCAGGGCTGAAAGAAAGAACAGTGAATAATAGCACCATTAGGGCTGAAGGAAGAGTCCAAGAGAGGGCAGTGAACAATAGAGAAATAGTGATGGAGAATAGAGCACCATTAGGGCTGAACAATAGAGAAATAGTGATGGAGATAGCAGTGAATAATAGCACCATTAGGGCTGAACAATAGAGAAATAGTGATGGAGACAGGCAGTGAATAATAGCACCATTAGGGCTGAACAGTAGAGAAATAGTGATGGAGACAGTCAGTGAATAATAGCACCATTAGGGCTGAACAGTAGAGAAATAGTGATGGAGACAGTCAGTGAATAATAGCACCATTAGGGCTGAACAGTAGAGAAATAGTGATGGAGAGAGTCAGTGAATAATAGCACCATTAGGGCTGAACAGTAGAGAAATAGTGATGGAGACAGTCAGTGAATAATAGCACCATTAGGGCTGAACAGTAGAGAAATAGTGATGGAGAGAGTCAGTGAATAATAGCACCATTAGGGCTGAACAGTAGAGAAATAGTGATGGAGAGAGTCAGTGAATAATAGCACCATTAGGGCTGAACAGTAGAGAAATAGTGATGGAGAGAACAGTGAATAATAGCACCATTAGGGCTGAACAATAGAAATAGTGATGGAGAGTCAGTGAATAATAGCACCATTAGGGCTGAACAGTAGAGAAATAGTGATGGAGAGAACAGTGAATAATAGCACCATTAGGGCTGAACAGTAGAGAAATAGTGATGGAGAGAACAGTGAATAATAGCACCATTAGGGCTGAACAGTAGAGAAATAGTGATGGAGAGAGTCAGTGAATAATAGCACCATTAGGGCTGAACAGATAGAGAAATAGGGCTGTGATGGAGAGAGAGTCAGTGAATAATAGCACCATTAGGGCTGAACAGTAGAGAAATAGTGATGGAGAGAGCAGTGAATAATAGCACCATTAGGGCTGAACAGTAGAGAAATAGTGATGGAGAGGGCAGTGAATAATAGCACCATTAGGGCTGAACAGTAGAGAAATAGTGATGGAGAGAGCAGTGAATAATAGCACCATTAGGGCTGAACAATAGAGAAATAGTGATGGAGAGGGCAGAATAATAGCACCATTAGGGCTGAACAGTAGAGAAATAGTGATGGAGACAGTCAGTGAATAATAGCACCATTAGGGCTGAACAGTAGAGAAATAGTGATGGAGAGAGTCAGTGAATAATAGCACCATTAGGGCTGAACAGTAGAGAAATAGTGATGGAGAGAGTCAGTGAATAATAGCACCATTAGGGCTGAACAGTGATAGAGAAATAGTGATGATGGAGAGAGCAGTGAATAATAGCACCATTAGGGCTGAACAGTAGAGAAATAGTGATGGAGAGAACAGTGAATAATAGCACCATTAGGGCTGAACAGTAGAGAAATAGTGATGGAGAGAGTCAGTGAATAATAGCACCATTAGGGCTGAACAATAGAGAAATAGTGATGGAGAGAGTCAGTGAATAATAGCACCATTAGGGCTGAACAATAGAGAAATAGTGATGGAGAAATAGTGAGAGAGCAGTGAATAATAGCACCATTAGGGCTGAACAGTAGAGAAATAGTGATGGAGAGAACAGTGAATAATAGCACCATTAGGGCTGAACAGTAGAGAAATAGTGATGGAGAGAGCAGTGAATAATAGCACCATTAGGGCTGAACAATAGAGAAATAGTGATGGAGAGGGCAGTGAATAATAGCACCATTAGGGCTGAACAATAGAGAAATAGTGATGGAGACAGTCAGTGAATAATAGCACCATTAGGGCTGAACAGTAGAGAAATAGTGATGGAGAGAGAGCAGTGAATAATAGCACCATTAGGGCTGAACACTAAGAGAAATAGTGATGGAGAGAATCAGTGAATAATAGCACCATTAGGGCTGAACAGTAGAGAAATAAGGATGGAGAGAGAAGTCCAGACATTCAGTGAATAATGCCACCATCAGGGCTGAACAGTAGAGAAATAGTGATACAGAGAGGGGGTAGGATAGTGATGGAAGAGTCAGGAATAATAGCACCATTAGGGCTGAGAGAAATAGTGGGGGGGGGGGGTATTTGGCCATAAGGAGATATACAAACAGAGAGCGAATCATTTTTGGTGTCCATTTTATTAGGTGCCAGAATAATCAACTAAGTGACTCTGAACCCTAAGAGAAGAAGAGAAGATGTCGCATCCGCAATGATGGCGAATGCCACCATCAGGGCTCCAACAGTAGAAGTTAGTGACAGGAGAGATTTGGCCATAAAGATATACAAACAGAGAGCGAACAGATGAAGTTAACAGGACAGATGAAGTTATGATGGCGAATGAAGTTAAAAGTACAGATGAAGTTAACAGGACAGATGAAGTTAACAGGACAGATGAAGTTAACAGGACAGATGAAGTTAACAGGACAGAGCTTCCAATGCTGTTTAACCAAAGAGCAGGACAAAACCTTCAGGCTTTGTCATTTGAAACACTGAAACACTCATTGGTTTCCACAGGCACTGACCCACTGGCATAAACAAACACGTGTACGTACATAATTGAGGATAAACTCATGCACGTACACGCTACACTCAGATTCTCTCTCTCTCTCTCTCTCTCTGTCTCTCTCTCTCTCCCTCCCTCCCTCTCTCTCTCTCTCTCTCTCTCTCTCTCTCTCTCTCTCTCTCTCTCTCTCTCTCTCTCTCTCTCTCTCTCTTCTGTTTATTGCCAATTTCTACGGATATACTTTGTGTTTGGTGCTAGAACTTTGCAAGCTACTTGCTATGACAGCATGCCTTCTGCCCCGCTGGATTTCCGATCAACATGTGGTACATTCCATTCAATATTTCTACCTTTCATGTGGAAAAGGGTGGTATTCAAAAGAAAAATGTCAGTATCCATTTTGACTGCCCGTTCGCGACCTGCCGGTGTCATGGTAGGTTTGCTCCTACTGCTTATGTTCTGGGGGGACAATTTGCATTTTCTACAACATGTTCAAGGTGACCTTCTCCTGCGCTCTGGGAGTGTGGAGACGAACCCTGGACCAGACCCAGACCTCAACTCCGGACCTACCTCGTCATCCGCCAACCAGCGTCACATACAGACCAGACTGAGTGTCTCCCAGTTTGCCCGTCAAAACTCAAAAGACTCTGCAAAGGAACCCGCAAAGGAAACTGGGAAGGAACCCGGTGTCCCTGCGAACGACTCTGAAAAGGAATCTTCTTTCGCTGAGATCATGACGATGCTTCAAGGCATGAGCAACGCAATTGGTGATCTGAAAGGTGAGGTGGTTGGGTTGAAAGGTGGAATGTCACAGGTGAAAGATGAAATGTCCCAGATGCGTAAGGACTTTGGTGCTCTGCACAGTGTTGTTACTGATCTTAGGGATGATGTGACTGAACTGAGGGCAAGAAATGAAGATATGCAAAAACAAAACGATGATCTGGCTGCACGTGTGAGTAAACTGGAAGAGAAGTGTGATGATCTTGAAGGTAGGTCCCGCAGGAATAATCTCATTTTTTATGGTATTCCTAAGAGAGACGGAAATGAAAATTGTGAAGGCCTGATTCAAGATCTGATCACTGACAAACTCGATCTGTCAGACAGCATTGAGTTTTACCGCGTGCACAGGATTAGCACTAAGGCTGGCTCTCCTATTATTGCCAGGTGCTCTATGTACAAGCAAAAGGTAAACATCCTTAAAGCAAAACAAAAACTGAAAGGTAGTGATGTGTTCATTGGGGAGGATTTTTCTCCTAGAATCCGGGAAATACGACGCAAGCTTGGTCTGCATCTGAAAAAGGCAAAGAGTGAGGGGAAACTAGTGCGGATGATCTATGATCATCTGTTCATGGATGGACGAAAGTATGTACTCGATTCCCATGACTCGCTTCAGGAAGTGAAATGAGGATTCGGCCGGCCCGAAGATAAATGTATTTTTGAGAGGGTAAAAGTTGGGAGGGGGTCAAAGCTAAATACGACACCAGAAAATACCCCGTTTTCTTTACTGGGTCAAAGAAAGTTAATGTCTTGTTGTGCACGTGCTAGTTCAGATAGCAAACCTGTCAGCGCAGTTAACCGTGCACAGGTTGAATATGACGATGTCAGTCCAGTTCTGAATGATTTTTCTCGTGAGTTAGTGGGGGTGGTAGCTTTGCTAATAACGGAGAGAAATATGGAAATAATTGTAGCCGTAAACAACCACCCTCTTTACGTTCTACTCCCTTTCCTCTGAATAATAAAAAAGATTTGTCCTTTCTTTCTTGGAATATTCACGGTTTGCGTTCAAAATTTATCTTTCATGACTTTTTCATGTACGTATTATCTTTCGATTTTGTGTGTCTTGTTGAGACATTTGAAGAAGATTGTGAGTCTAGTTTGTTTCCTGGTTTTACTGTATGCCCGCTATCAAGTTTACAAAGCAAGGGAGGAAATCGGGTGGTATTATATGCTTAATAAAGAACGAATTAAGCCCCTTTGTTCGCAGATTGCATGTTGACTGTGGAAACGTATGTGCTTTTCTTGTTGATAAACGTGTGTTCGGTTGTCAAAAAGATGTACTTTTTGTGTGTGTATATATACCGCCAGAAGGCTCTCCATTCTATGCCCATTGTAATTATGAACAAGGTATTTCTATGCTTGAAAATTGTTTGACTGATATATTGTTTGATCTCAATGATGTTTATGTAATTCTTTGTGGTGACCTTAATAGTCGGATTTCGATTTTTTTCTCCTTCACGTCATACTGATGTCCATTATAAAAGCTGTGCAGTTAATGGTGATCGCAAATCTCAGGACAAACATGTAAATACATATGGTAAATCATTATTGAATATGTGCAGTGTCCTTGATCTGACGATTTTAAATGGAATGTGTCGTGGTGATGAATTAGGTCAGTACACATACACAAGTGAGACTGGGAGCAGTGTCAATGATTATTTTTTGTTGTCCAGTTAATTTTATGATTCTATTTCGGATGTCTGTGAATTGCATGTTGTTGATAGAACTGAGTCGGACCATTTTCCTCTTGAGTGTCGTGTCGTGTTTTCAAAGGATGATGTTACAAATAATGATAATAAATCTGTACTGGTGATAGAGAAGTTACTCTGGAATGAGGATCTCAGTCAACATGTTATTAGTAAATTACTTGAAGATGAAGTTGATAATAAATTAAAGGCAGCCATGGATATGATCGATGTTAATATTGATTCAGCCTTAGAAATGTTTAATGATTGTATATATGATTGTGCCTCTTGTATGAAGAAAACTATTAAGATAGGTAATTGTATGCCAAAAGGCTGGTTTGATCAGGAATGTCGTTGTACAAGAACAACAATGCGTCGGTTACTAAGAACTTTCCGAAGAACATTGCATAAAGATGATCGAATCTCTTATGCTAGGACTCAAAGAGAATATAAACATATGTTGGAAAACAAGAAAGAGGAGTTCAATAACAATGTGTTAACTGAGTTAAGAGGTTCTATTAATAACCAAATAAACATATAAACATATGTTGGAAAACAAGAAAGAGGAGTTCAATAACAATGTGTTAGCTGAGTTAAGAGGTTCTATTAATAACCAAATAAACATATAGACATATGTTGGAAAACAAGAAAGAGGAGTTCAACAACAATGTGTTAACTGAGTTAAGAGGTTCTATTAATAACCAAATAAACATATAGACATATGTTGGAACCAAGAAAGAGGAGTTCAACAACAATGTGTTAACTGAGTTAAGAGGTTCTATTAATAACCAAATAAACATATAGACATATGTTGGAAAACAAGAAAGAGGAGTTCAACAACAATGTGTTAACTGAGTTAAGAGGTTCTATTAATAACCAAATAAACATATAAACATATGTTGGAAAACAAGAAAGAGGAGTTCAATAACAATGTGTTAACTGAGTTAAGAGGTTCTATTAATAACCAAATAAACATATAAACATATGTTGGAAAACAAGAAAGAGGAGTTCAATAACAATGTGTTAACTGAGTTAAGAGGTTCTATTAATAACCAAATAAACATATAGACATATGTTGGAAAACAAGAAAGAGGAGTTCAATAACAATGTGTTAACTGAGTTAAGAGGTTCAAATAAACATATAGACATATGTTGGAAAACAAGAAAGAGGAGTTCAATAACAATGTGTTAGCTGAGTTAAGAGGTTCTATTAATAACCAAATAAACATATAGACATATGTTGGAAAACAAGAAAGAGGAGTTCAATAACAATGTGTTAACTGAGTTAAGAGGTTCTATTAATAACCAAAATAAACATATAGACATATGTTGGAAAACAAGAAAGAGGAGTTCAACAACAATGTGTTAACTGAGTTAAGAGGTTCTATTAATAACCAAATAAACATATAGACATATGTTGGAAAACAAGAAAGAGGAGTTCAATAACAATGTGTTAACTGAGTTAAGAGGTTCTATTAATAACCAAATAAACATATAGACATATGTTGGAAAACAAGAAAGAGGAGTTCAATAACAATGTGTTAACTGAGTTAAGAGGTTCTATTAATAACCAAATAAACATATAGACATATGTTGGAAAACAAGAAAGAGGAGTTCAACAACAATGTGTTAACTGAGTTAAGAGGTTCTATTAATAACCAAATAAACATATAAACATATGTTGGAAAACAAGAAAGAGGAGTTCAATAACAATGTGTTAACTGAGTTAAGAGGTTCTATTAATAACCAAATAAACATATAGACATATGTTGGAAAACAAGAAAGAGGAGTTCAATAACAATGTGTTAACTGAGTTAAGAGGTTCTATTAATAACCAAATAAACATATAGACATATGTTGGAAAACAAGAAAGAGGAGTTCAATAACAATGTGTTAACTGAGTTAAGAGGTTCTATTAATAACCAAATAAACATATAGACATATGTTGGAAAACAAGAAAGAGGAGTTCAATAACAATGTGTTAACTGAGTTAAGAGGTTCTATTAATAACCAAATAAACATATAAACATATGTTGGAAAACAAGAAAGAGGAGTTCAACAACAATGTGTTAACTGAGTTAAGAGGTTCTATTAATAACCAAATAAACATATAGACATATGTTGGAAAACAAGAAAGAGGAGTTCAATAACAATGTGTTAACTGAGTTAAGAGGTTCTATTAATAACCAAATAAACATATAGACATATGTTGGAAAACAAGAAAGAGGAGTTCAACAACAATGTGTTAACTGAGTTAAGAGGTTCTATTAATAACCAAATAAACATATAGACATATGTTGGAAAACAAGAAAGAGGAGTTCAACAACAATGTGTTAACTGAGTTAAGAGGTTCTATTAATAACCAAATAAACATATAAACATATGTTGGAAAACAAGAAAGAGGAGTTCAACAACAATGTGTTAACTGAGTTAAGAGGTTCTATTAATAACCAAATAAACATATAGACATATGTTGGAAAACAAGAAAGAGGAGTTCAATAACAATGTGTTAACTGAGTTAAGAGGTTCTATTAATAACCAAATAAACATATAGACATATGTTGGAAAACAAGAAAGAGGAGTTCAATAACAATGTGTTAACTGAGTTAAGAGGTTCTATTAATAACCAAAATAAACATATAGACATATGTTGGAAAACAAGAAAGAGGAGTTCAACAACAATGTGTTAACTGAGTTAAGAGGTTCTATTAATAACCAAATAAACATATAAACATATGTTGGAAAACAAGAAAGAGGAGTTCAATAACAATGTGTTAACTGAGTTAAGAGGTTCTATTAATAACCAAAATAAACATATAGACATATGTTGGAAAACAAGAAAGAGGAGTTCAATAACAATGTGTTAACTGAGTTAAGAGGTTCTATTAATAACCAAATAAACATATAGACATATGTTGGAAAACAAGAAAGAGGAGTTCAACAACAATGTGTTAACTGAGTTAAGAGGTTCTATTAATAACCAAATAAACATATAAACATATGTTGGAAAACAAGAAAGAGGAGTTCAATAACAATGTGTTAACTGAGTTAAGAGGTTCTATTAATAACCAAATAAACATATAGACATATGTTGGAAAACAAGAAAGAGGAGTTCAATAACAATGTGTTAACTGAGTTAAGAGGTTCTATTAATAACCAAATAAACATATAGACATATGTTGGAAAACAAGAAAGAGGAGTTCAATAACAATGTGTTAACTGAGTTAAGAGGTTCTATTAATAACCAAATAAACATATAGACATATGTTGGAAAACAAGAAAGAGGAGTTCAACAACAATGTGTTAACTGAGTTAAGAGGTTCTATTAATAACCAAATAAACATATAGACATATGTTGGAAAACAAGAAAGAGGAGTTCAACAACAATGTGTTAACTGAGTTAAGAGGTTCTATTAATAACCAAATAAACATATAGACATATGTTGGAAAACAAGAAAGAGGAGTTCAACAACAATGTGTTAACTGAGTTAAGAGGTTCTATTAATAACCAAATAAACATATAGACATATGTTGGAAAACAAGAAAGAGGAGTTCAACAACAATGTGTTAACTGAGTTAAGAGGTTCTATTAATAACCAAATAAACATATAGACATATGTTGGAAAACAAGAAAGAGGAGTTCAACAACAATGTGTTAACTGAGTTAAGAGGTTCTATTAATAACCAAATAAACATATAGACATATGTTGGAAAACAAGAAAGAGGAGTTCAACAACAATGTGTTAACTGAGTTAAGAGGTTCTATTAATAACCAAATAAACATATAGACATATGTTGGAAAACAAGAAAGAGGAGTTCAACAACAATTTGTTAACTGAGTTAAGAGGTTCTATTAATAACCAAAATAAACATATAGACATATGTTGGAAAACAAGAAAGAGGAGTTCAATAACAATGTGTTAACTGAGTTAAGAGGTTCTATTAATAACCAAATAAACATATAGACATATGTTGGAAAACAAGAAAGAGGAGTTCAATAACAATGTGTTAACTGAGTTAAGAGGTTCTATTAATAACCAAATAAACATATAGACATATGTTGGAAAACAAGAAAGAGGAGTTCAACAACAATGTGTTAACTGAGTTAAGAGGTTCTATTAATAACCAAATAAACATATAGACATATGTTGGAAAACAAGAAAGAGGAGTTCAACAACAATGTGTTAACTGAGTTAAGAGGTTCTATTAATAACCAAATAAACATATAGACATATGTTGGAAAACAAGAAAGAGGAGTTCAATAACAATGTGTTAACTGAGTTAAGAGGTTCTATTAATAACCAAATAAACATATAGACATATGTTGGAAAACAAGAAAGAGGAGTTCAATAACAATGTGTTAACTGAGTTAAGAGGTTCTATTAATAACCAAATAAACATATAAACATATGTTGGAAAACAAGAAAGAGGAGTTCAATAACAATGTGTTAACTGAGTTAAGAGGTTCTATTAATAACCAAATAAACATATAGACATATGTTGGAAAACAAGAAAGAGGAGTTCAATAACAATGTGTTAACTGAGTTAAGAGGTTCTATTAATAACCAAATAAACATATAGACATATGTTGGAAAACAAGAAAGAGGAGTTCAACAACAATGTGTTAACTGAGTTAAGAGGTTCTATTAATAACCAAATAAACATATAAACATATGTTGGAAAACAAGAAAGAGGAGTTCAACAACAATGTGTTAACTGAGTTAAGAGGTTCTATTAATAACCAAAATAAACATATAGACATATGTTGGAAAACAAGAAAGAGGAGTTCAATAACAATGTGTTAACTGAGTTAAGAGGTTCTATTAATAACCAAATAAACATATAGACATATGTTGGAAAACAAGAAAGAGGAGTTCAACAACAATGTGTTAACTGAGTTAAGAGGTTCTATTAATAACCAAATAAACATATAGACATATGTTGGAAAACAAGAAAGAGGAGTTCAATAACAATGTGTTAACTGAGTTAAGAGGTTCTATTAATAACCAAATAAACATATAGACATATGTTGGAAAACAAGAAAGAGGAGTTCAACAACAATGTGTTAACTGAGTTAAGAGGTTCTATTAATAACCAAATAAACATATAAACATATGTTGGAAAACAAGAAAGAGGAGTTCAACAACAATGTGTTAACTGAGTTAAGAGGTTCTATTAATAACCAAATAAACATATAAACATATGTTGGAAAACAAGAAAGAGGAGTTCAATAACAATGTGTTAACTGAGTTAAGAGGTTCTATTAATAACCAAATAAACATATAGACATATGTTGGAAAACAAGAAAGAGGAGTTCAACAACAATGTGTTAACTGAGTTAAGAGGTTCTATTAATAACCAAATAAACATATAGACATATGTTGGAAAACAAGAAAGAGGAGTTCAATAACAATGTGTTAACTGAGTTAAGAGGTTCTATTAATAACCAAAATAAACATATAGACATATGTTGGAAAACAAGAAAGAGGAGTTTAACAATGTGTTAACTGAGTTAAGAGGTTCTATTAATAACCAAATAAACATATAAACATATGTTGGAAAACAAGAAAGAGGAGTTCAATAACAATGTGTTAACTGAGTTAAGAGGTTCTATTAATAACCAAATAAACATATAGACATATGTTGGAAAACAAGAAAGAGGAGTTCAATAACAATGTGTTAACTGAGTTAAGAGGTTCTATTAATAACCAAATAAACATATAGACATATGTTGGAAAACAAGAAAGAGGAGTTCAATAACAATGTGTTAACTGAGTTAAGAGGTTCTATTAATAACCAAATAAACATATAGACATATGTTGGAAAACAAGAAAGAGGAGTTGGAAAACAAGAAAGAGGAGTTCAATAACAATGTGTTAACTGAGTTAAGAGGTTCTATTAATAACCAAATAAACATATAGACATATGTTGGAAAACAAGAAAGAGGAGTTCAATAACAATGTGTTAGCTGAGTTAAGAGGTTCTATTAATAACCAAATAAACATATAAACATATGTTGGAAAACAAGAAAGAGGAGTTCAACAACAATGTGTTAACTGAGTTAAGAGGTTCTATTAATAACCAAATAAACATATAAACATATGTTGGAAAACAAGAAAGAGGAGTTCAATAACAATGTGTTAACTGAGTTAAGAGGTTCTATTAATAACCAAATAAACATATAGACATATGTTGGAAAACAAGAAAGAGGAGTTCAACAACAATGTGTTAACTGAGTTAAGAGGTTCTATTAATAACCAAAATAAACATATAGACATATGTTGGAAAACAAGAAAGAGGAGTTCAATAACAATGTGTTAACTGAGTTAAGAGGTTCTATTAATAACCAAATAAACATATAGACATATGTTGGAAAACAAGAAAGAGGAGTTCAACAACAATGTGTTAACTGAGTTAAGAGGTTCTATTAATAACCAAATAAACATATAGACATATGTTGGAAAACAAGAAAGAGGAGTTCAATAACAATGTGTTAACTGAGTTAAGAGGTTCTATTAATAACCAAATAAACATATAGACATATGTTGGAAAACAAGAAAGAGGAGTTCAACAACAATGTGTTAACTGAGTTAAGAGGACATATGTTGGAAAACAAGAAAGAGGAGTTCAATAACAATGTGTTAACTGAGTTAAGAGGTTCTATTAATAACCAAATAAACATATAAACATATGTTGGAAAACAAGAAAGAGGAGTTCAACAACAATGTGTTAACTGAGTTAAGAGGTTCTATTAATAACCAAAATAAACATATAGACATATGTTGGAAAACAAGAAAGAGGAGTTCAACAACAATGTGTTAACTGAGTTAAGAGGTTCTATTAATAACCAAAATAAACATATAGACATATGTTGGAAAACAAGAAAGAGGAGTTCAACAACAATGTGTTAACTGAGTTAAGAGGTTCTATTAATAACCAAATAAACATATAAACATATGTTGGAAAACAAGAAAGAGGAGTTCAATAACAATGTGTTAGCTGAGTTAAGAGGTTCTATTAATAACCAAATAAACATATAAACATATGTTGGAAAACAAGAAAGAGGAGTTCAACAACAATGTGTTAACTGAGTTAAGATGTTCTATTAATAACCAAATAAACATATAAACATATGTTGGAAAACAAGAAAGAGGAGTTCAACAACAATGTGTTAACTGAGTTAAGAGGTTCTATTAATAACCAAATAAACATATAAACATATGTTGGAAAACAAGAAAGAGGAGTTCAATAACACTGTGTTAACTGAGTTAAGAGGTTCTATTAATAACCAAATAAACATATAAACATATGTTGGAAAACAAGAAAGAGGAGTTCAATAACAATGTGTTAGCTGAGTTAAGAGGTTCTATTAATAACCAAAAGGAGTTTTGGCAATGTATGAATAAAATTTCACTAAAAAGGAAACAACCCCAAAACAACATTTCTGCCGATGACTGGTTCCAACATTTTAAATCATTGTTAGATGTAGATACACCATCAGATGAAAATGAGAATTGTAATGTGCCAGCAACGGAAAACGATGCTATTAATGAGTTCATAAACCGTGCTATTTCTCGAGAAGAGGTCATTACTGCACTAAGAAAGTTAAAGAACCGCAAAGCAACAGGCCCTGACGGAGTCATTGGAGAACTTTTAAAAGTACCTCACGAAAGGATTGCAGACTTTTTTGTTGGATTCTTTAATGCTTTGTTTGATAAAGGTGTTTTCCCTGATAGCTGGTGTGACTCTATAACTCTTCCACTTTATAAAAAAGGAGATGTTAACAATACAAACAATTATAGGGGAATTTCCTTATCTAATATTAGTAGTAAGATAATTAGTACAATTATCAATCGTAGACTTCAGGAATATGTAGATTTTAATAACAT
>CM065702.1:605251-615389 GCA_017654935.2 Phymorhynchus buccinoides
ATATAGTTAAACATAAACAACAAAATTGAAGATCAACACCAAGCCTTCTTTCTTTCGTTTATTTTCAGAATTTTCGCCTCACTTGTCGTAGGCTTGATCGCAGACTGACTGAAAGTACAAGAAACACAACCAAACTGAGCATAAGGCTGAGTACATTTCAGAAGAAGGTGAGTGACTAGTGTTCTAACTGCCAACAGAAAATTCCACCTCGAACTAATACATGCATCCCGTCTACCTTCCCCCTTCTTTTTTTCCCAAAACCTTCGTAAACTGGAATTCACACAATGCTTTCTTTTATACTCCTCACATTAACATATGAATGTTTGTAAGCCAACAAATTTGGAATTCACATATTAGTTTCTTTTATACTCTTCACATTAACTTATACAAATTTGTAAATTACCCCCACTCCTCACTCCCCCAATCCCACCGCCTATTCTGCAAACCTCCCCCCATCCACAAAAAAGCATAACTAGCTCCACCTCTCACTCTATCCCACTACTCCCTTAATAGAGGAAATCATACTGCCTACAAAACTGTATGTATTCCCTCCATATAACATCCAACCCTATTATTCCAATGTTAGTGTCACTTTGATAAGCAAATACAAATACAAATTCAAAATCCCGTGACCATTAGAGCTACAAACAGCCACACTTCAACTCTTCAGAGAGTGAAGCCGTGCAGGTCCCTCCTCGAGTTCAATCCCGTGAAGAGAGTCCCCAGGTTGGACATCCAGAACAGCTCTTTCCTCATCAATTGCCTTTCTGACTCCACGTGTTCTATTGCAGTGATTTGCAGGAAATTCATGTCAGGGTCGTTCGGGTGAGTTTGATGGGCACAGTGGGCAGCAACAGTACATGTCCATACTTTCCCTAGTTTGCAGTCACTTTTGTGATTGGCCCAGCGTTTCTTTAAGTTTTTGTGTGCATCCAATGTACTGGGCTTCAGCATGTATTTTGCAGGACAGCAGGTACAATACATTTGGAGTAGTACACGTCAGGTGTTGCCTTATTTGCCAACGCCTTCCATCCCATGAAGAGGAGACTGTGTCCGCAAACATCCCATGGTTGCATGTGTCGCATCTTTTTGCTGTGCACTTGAAGAAGCCTGATTTATTTTCCGGGCCGTGTTGGACGAATCTTCTAGGAACTGTTGGTTTGTATACCTTTCCTAGATTTGTGTGGCGTCTTTCAGCAGAGATGATGAGGTTTTTAGGGGAAATCTGCACATTTTGAGGGTCTGCGTACAGTAAGTGCATGTTCTTCCTGATGATTTCCGATTTGGACGGAAGACGTGGGTCATACGTTGTGACTCATGCCAGCTTCTTGGGTTTGGGCTTTCTTTGCTTTGTTCTTATATATAGTTATATATATATAGTTTGCTTTGATAAAGCTTTTCTGTGTCCAATGTCTTTATTTGTGAACCTCAGAAACAAAACCAGTTAACGGTCAAAGCAAACTATTCTGCATTTCAAATGCACTAACTTTTCAGTCCTTCAGAGTAGGGGTACGGAGCTGGCTATTCACTGAAATTTTTCTTTCATATATATATATATATATATATATATATATATATATATATATATATATATATATATATATAGTATGAAAGAAAAATCTCAGTGAATCTCTCTCTCTCTCTCTCTCTCTCTCTCTCTCTCTCTCTCTCTCTCTCTCTCTCTCTCTCTCTCTCTCTCTCTCTCTCTCTCTCTCTCTCTCATCTCATTTAAAAATTTAAAATGTGTACATTTTTAACAAATAGAGGCAAATCATGGATGTATAATAAGAACAACAGTGGACCTAAAACTGAGCCTTGTGGAACACCATAATTATTCCGGAGAGGAGTAGACTGGTAAGGACCAGTGTATACCGTTTGCTGTCTATTTGATAAAAATGATTCAAGGAACTGGTACATTTGTTTCCTATACTGTAGACGCATAATTTCCTCATGAGTGGTTGATAACATCAAATGCCTTCGCAAAGTCAGCAAAGATTATTCCAGTGTATTGATTGTTGTTTATATTTGTGAGCCATTCATCAACCATGTTAACTAGAACTGTGTGGCATGAGTGTTTCTGCCTAACGCCTGATTGCCTTGGATGCAAAAGATCATACTTTTCCAAGTGCTGTAGTAGATGCTTATGGATGTGTTTGTCTAGGGGTTTGGACAAAATAGATAGTATGGATATTGGCCTATAGTTGGAAGGGTCCTTCTCATCACCTGATTTATAAAGAGGGATGATTTTGGCATTTTTAAGTTGAGTGGGAAAGTAACTTCTATCTATACATAAATTGTATATATAGGTTAGAGTGTCGGCAATGACAGGGGCGGCAAGTTTAAGTATAATCCCATCAAGTCCGTCCGTGTCCTTTGATGCGGATTGTTTCAATTGCATGAGAGCAGTATGTACTTCGTATAGCGTTATTAGTGGAAGAGAAAGTGTAGACTGTATGTTTTTGGATGAACAGAATTCTTTCAAAGGTTTTAGGTCATTTTCTTTCCAGGCATCATTTTGTATTAGGTTTTCTGCAATTGATACAATTACAAAGTGCTGATTTAATAAGTTAGGAGAGAGGATGTTTGATTCAGTTGATTTCTTAACGTAAGTTTTGTTTGCAAAGGTATTAATAGCTTTCCACACTTGTTTAGGGTTTTTGTCTAATAAAATATCTCTAAAATATTTCTGTTTAGCAGCACATTTCATCGTGCTAACAAGGCTGCGCTGCGCACTAGCTCTCGGATCTTTGGTTGCCTTGTAAAAATCTCTAAGATGCGAAGCTTGGCAGGCTGGATGGTGAAGCAGTTCTATCCCTGATGGTTTCAGGGGGAAACCTGTTCTTAAATACTGCTGTTTTGGCAGGCTGGATGGTGAAGCAGTTATATCCCTAGTGGTTTCAGGGGGAAACCTGTTCTTAAATACTGCTGTTCTGGCAGACTGGATGGTGAAGCAGTTATATCCCTGGTGGTTTCAGGGGGAAACCTGTTCTTAAATACTGCTGTTCTGGCAGACTGGGTGGTGAAGCAGCGCTCGTTGTTTCGTGCGAATTTTCAACTATGTTCTTGCTTTGTTGGTTTTGTAGTCGTGCTGGTCTAATACGTTGTTTGTTTCTGATTGGTGTTAGGTGATGGTCTAGATCGAAGCTTGGTATGTCTCCATTTACAATCTTATACAAGAAAGCCAACCTGTGTTGTCGTCTTCTTTCTTGCAGTGGAGGGATCGAGACCAAGGTCTTGGAGTATGGCTGTGACGCAGCCTGGGTTGCGGGATCGGAAATCTTGTTTAATGAACCTTTCTGCCCTGCGTTGGATGCCTTCAAGCTTGTCAATTTCGTTTTGCACGTATGGGTCCCACACATTCAAGGAGGGATCGGACGAGCGAGGCAGATGCGGTTTTTCTGTAGATTTCGGGGCAGAAGCGGAGGTTCCTACGAAGCATGCCCAGACTGGCGTTAGCTTTCCTGGTGATCTTATTGATGTGGGCAGACCAAAATAAGTTGTTACTTATTTCCACTCTGATGTAGGGGTAGGTGTCCACTTGAACAACACACACACACACACACACACACACACACACACACACACACACACACACACACACACACACACACACACACACACACACACACACACACACACACACACAGCTTACCTAGCAGCATGTTCACAAATCGTTGTTCAGGTATGGCCAGGTGTTGACCTTCCCCTTGATGGGGACAGTACTCCGCACCGCACGACGACGATGATGACGATGATGACGATGATGCCCATGACGACGACGACGACGACGATGACGATGACGATGACGGTGGTTGGTAGGAGGACTGTGAGAGGACAGCGGAGGACAGGAGGTTTCCCACCAGTTCGCTGACGGAGAAGACGGAGCTGAACAGGCCGTGCAGGGCGCTGAAGGCAGCGTGGACCGTGGTCTGCACTGGGGGTGTCTTCCTCAGGTCCTGGTCCACCTGTACCTCGGCCAGGGCAGATAGGTACACGCCCAGGGAGATCCACCAGGGGGAGAGGGTCGCCCCCAGGAGCAGGGACCCGGGGATGAGGAGGCCGGGGTGGGGGTAGAAGTTGGCCAGGACGTAGAGGAGTTGCGCGGTGAAGGCGGTGAGGATGGTGCCCTTGACGCCCAGGTGGTAGATGATGGCGGGGGTCAGCGTGCTCACCACCAGCTTCACGCCGTACATGGCGGCCAGGGACACCGCGCCCAGGGACCCAGCCTGGTTCAGCGACGACTGCAGACCCTGCAGGGCCTTGAAGGAGGAGAACACGCACAGCCCAGCCACCGTCAGCACCAGCGTGTCCCGCACAGGACGACTGCTGCTGGACCGGTACTCCCCCAGGCCACCCATGGGATGGACGGGCAGGTCGTCCGCAGTCAGGAGGGCTGGACTGACGGGCCTGTTCCCGGAAGGGGGATTGTCCCTGGCAGATTGATTGACCCTGGCAGATTGATTGTCCCTGGCGGGGTCTCCTGGAGCTAGATGGGGTTGACTCGCAAGTTGGCCCCCAAAAGTGTGATAGTCCTTGGCAGGATGTGCTGGAGAGGCCTTCTGGTGGTCTGGACTCTCAGGCTGGTCCCTGGCAGAGTCTCCCGGAGTCAGGTGGGCTGGAGTCACGGGTGGACTCTCGGGCTGGTCCCTGGCAGAGTCTCCCGGAGTCAGGTGGGCTGGAGTCACGGGTGGACTCTCGGGCTGGTCTCCGGCAGAATGGTGGTCTGTGGTAGGGTCTCCAAGAGAGGCCCCCGGATGGTCTGGAATAGCTTTCCGGTCCCTGGAAGACTGTGGTGTGCTGACTGATGTCATGGGTGGGGCTGCAACAGTAGAATATAGTCCACTAACTGGAGGACTGTGGTGTGCTGACTGATGTCATGGGTGGGGTTACAACAGTGGAATACGGTCCACTAACTGAGGACTGTGGTGTGCTGACTGATGTCATGGGTGGGGCTGCAACAGTGTAATACGGTCCACTAACTGGAGGACTGTGGTGTGCTGACTAATGTCATGGGTGGGGCTGCAACAGTGGAATACGGTCCACTAACTGAGGACTGTGGTGTGCTGACTGATGTCATGGGTGGGGTTACAACAGTGGAATACGGTCCACTAACTGGAGGACTGTGGTGTGCTGACTGATGTCATGGGTGGGGTTGCAACAGTGGAATACGGTCCACTAACTGGAGGACTGTGGTGTGCTGACTGATGTCATGGGTGGGGTTACAACAGTGGAATACGGTCCACTAACCGGAGGACTGTGGTGTGCTGACTGATGTCATGGGTGGGGCTACAACAGTGGAATACGGTCCACTAACTGGAGGACTGTGGTGTGCTGACTGATGTCATGGGTGGGGCTGCAACAGTGGAATACGGTCCACTAACTGGAGGACTGTGGTGTGCTGACTGATGTCATGGGTGGGGTTACAACAGTGGAATACGGTCCACTAACTGAGGACTGTGGTGTGCTGACTGATGTCATGGGTGGGGCTGCAACAGTGGAATACGGTCCACTAACTGGAGGACTGTGGTGTGCTGACTGATGTCATGGGTGGGGCTGCAACAGTGGAATACGGTCCACTAACTGAGGACTGTGGTGTGCTGACTGATGTCATGGGTGGGGTTACAACAGTGGAATACGGTCCACTAACTGAGGACTGTGGTGTGCTGACTGATGTCATGGGTGGGGTTACAACAGTGGAATACGGTCCACTAACTGGAGGACTGTGGTGTGCTGACTGATGTCATGGGTGGGGTTACAACAGTGGAATACGGTCCACTAACTGGAGGACTGTGGTGTGCTGACTGATGTCATGGGTGGGGCTGCAACAGTGGAATACGGTCCACTAACTGGAGGACTGTGGTGTGCTGACTGATGTCATGGGTGGGGCTACAACAGTGGAATACGGTCCACTAACTGGAGGACTGTGGTGTGCTGACTGATGTTATGGGTGGGGTTACAACAGTGGAATACGGTCCACTAACTGGAGGACTGTGGTGTGCTGACTGATGTCATGGGTGGGGTTACAACAGTGGAATACGGTCCACTAACTGGAGGACTGTGGTGTGCTGACTGATGTCATGGGTGGGGTTACAACAGTGGAATACGGTCCACTAACTGGAGGACTGTGGTGTGCTGACTGATGTCATGGGTGGGGTTACAACAGTGGAATACGGTCCACTAACTGGAGGACTGTGGTGTGCTGACTGATGTCATGGGTGGGGCTGCAACAGTGGAATACGGTCCACTAACTGAGGACTGTGGTGTGCTGACTGATGTCATGGGTGGGGTTACAACAGTGGAATACGGTCCACTAACTGAGGACTGTGGTGTGCTGACTGATGTCATGGGTGGGGCTGCAACAGTGGAATACGGTCCACTAACTGGAGGACTGTGGTGTGCTGACTGATGTCATGTGTGGGGCTGCAACAGTGGAATACGGTTCACTAACTGGAGGACTGTGGTGTGCTGACTGATGTCATGGGTGGGGTTACAACAGTGGAATACGGTCCACTAACTGGAGGACTGTGGTGTGCTGACTGATGTCATGGGTGGGGCTGCAACAGTGGAATACGGTCCACTAACTGGAGGACTGTGGTGTGCTGACTGATGTCATGGGTGGGGTTACAACAGTGGAATACGGTCCACTAACAGGAGGACTGTGGTGTGCTGACTGATGTCATGGGTGGGGTTACAACAGTGGAATACGGTCCACTAACAGGAGGACTGTGGTGTGCTGACTGATGTCATGGGTGGGGTTACAACAGTGGAATACGGTCCACTAACTGGAGGACTGTGGTGTGCTGACTGATGTCATGGGTGGGGTTGCAACAGTGGAATACGGTCCACTAACTGGAGGACTGTGGTGTGCTGACTGATGTCATGGGTGGGGTTACAACAGTGGAATACGGTCCACTAACTGGAGGACTGTGGTGTGCTGACTGATGTCATGGGTGGGGTTACAACAGTGGAATACGGTCCACTAACTGGAGGACTGTGGTGTGCTGACTGATGTCATGGGTGGGGTTACAACAGTGGAATACGATCCATTAACCGGAGGACCAACAGTGGAATACGGTCCACTAACTGGAGGACTGTGGTGTGCTGACTGATGTCATGGGTGGGGCTACAACAGTGGAATACGGTCCACTAACTGGAGGACTGTGGTGTTCTGACTGATGTCATGGGTGGGGTTACAACAGTGCAATACGGTCCACTAACTGGAGGACTGTGGTGTGATGACTGATGTCATGGGTGGGGTTACAACAGTGGAATACGGTCCACTAACTGGAGGACTGTGGTGTGCTGACTGATGTCATGGGTGGGGCTGCAACAGTGTAATACGGTCCACTAACTGAGGACTGTGTTGTGCTGACTGATGTCATGGGTGGGGTTTCAACAGGCTGACTGATGTCAATGGTGGGGCTACAACTGTGGAATACGGTCCACAAACTGAGGACTGTGGTGTGCTGACTGATGTCATGGGTGGGGCTGCAACAGTGGAATACGGTCCACTAACTGGAGGACTGTGGTGTGCTGACTGGGATGTCATGGGTGGGGCTTCAACAGTGGAATACGGTCCACTAACTTGAGGACTGTGGTGTGCTGACTGATGTTATGGGTGGGGTTACAACAGTGGAATACGGTCCACTAACTGAGGACTGTGGTGTGCTGACTGATGTTATGGGTGGGGCTGCAACAGTGGAATACGGTCCACTAACTGAGGACTGTGGTGTGCTGACTGATGTCAGGGGTGGGGTTACAACAGTGGAATACGGTCCACTAACTGGAGGACTGTGGTGTGTCATGAGTGACTGATTGTCATGGGTGGGGTTACAACAGTGGAATACGGTGCACTAACTGGAGGACTGTGGTGTGCTGACTGATGTCATGGGTGGGGCTGCAACAGTGGAATACGGACCACTAACTGAGGACTGTGGTGTGCTGAATGATGTCATGGGTGGGGATGCAACAGTGGAATACGGTCCACTAACAGGAGGACTGTGGTGTGCTGACTGATGTCATGGGTGGGGCTACAACAGTGGAACACAGGAGGACTGTGGTGTGCTGACTGATGTCATGGGTGGGGCCACAACAGTGGTGGAATACTGTGGTGTTCTGACTGATGTAATGGGTGGGGTTCAACAGTGCAATACACTAACTGGAGGAGGACTGTGGGGCTGCAACAGTGGAATACGGACCACTAACGGGAGGACTGTGGTGTGCTGACTGATGTCATGGGTGGGGTCATGGGTACAACAGTGGAATACGGTCCACTAACCTGAGGACTGTGGTGTGCTGACTGATGTCATGGGTGGGGTTACAACAGTGGAATACGGTCCACTAACTGGAGGACTGTGGTGTGCTGACTGATGTAATGGGTGGGGTTACAACAGTGGAATACGATCCATTAACCGGAGGACTGTGGTGTGCTGACTGATGTCATGGGTGGGGTTACAACAGTGGAATACGGTCCACTAACTGGAGGACTGTGGTGTGCTGACTGATGTCATGGGTGGGGTTACAACAGTGGAATACGGTACATTAACCGGAGGACTGTGGTGTGCTGACTAATGTCATGGGTGGAGTTACAACAGTGGAATACGGTCCACTAACACAGCATTTCAATTTCAAATTCCGTAGCTGGCCACAAACAACATTTTTTAAACTCTGTTTGCTTGGTAATTAGTGTTACAAACAGAGTGATCTGTTTGGTGCATTCTTTAGATTTGGAAGTTGAATACAATGGGCTAATTTTGTTGCTCCAATGTTTGTTCTACGCTGTAAAGTGAATGTATATTGTGTAATCTTAAAAATAAAAAAAGAACATGAACTAAACTAAAAGCTGATAGCAGTTCAGTTCTAACACAACAGAAAGAACATTACCTTTTGTTTTTTCAAAAAATAAATGAGCATAAGAATAAAATATATTTATGGCTTATATGGTTCGCCAAATCCGTGGAAATGGCCTAAATTTATGAAATGTATAGTCACATTTTTCACTTCCCATTCACACATGGTATTGATGAGGTTGATTCAACAGTAGCACCTTTTCTACATAGTATTTTCATCTCCATCCTACCTCGCCCCTAACTCTACCAAATGCTACTCCTGGGGCTGCCTGAGCCACGGATTTATCAGAACTTTTATCAAATTAAATCTGAATTAAAGAATTTTAAGCCCATCTACATGTGGCTATTTCTCATTTGTTTGAACCAATTCTTGATCTCCGTGTGTTTGATGAATGAAAAATATTTTGTTAATTCCATCTGCTTTTCCTAAATAGCAGTTTTAAATTGGCTATTTTCACGAACTGGGCCAAACCCTTTTGCCATGGTCATGAAATGGGATGATGATTTGATATAAATAATGAACACTGATTGACTGAAGTTTGATGTGGTGCTTTAGAAGCTACATTTTTTTAAAACCTGTGTAAGAACCAGGGTCAACCCCGAAGATTTACTAATAAACATCTCAGTCCTGAAACCAAATACAGTACAATTAATTTTTCTAAGGAGGCACATTGCGCAATTTAGGACAGTTTTTGTTCATTTTTGTTTCTCAGGAACATTAAAGTATCTATATGATATTTTGCACACTTTTCATACATATATCCCTGCCTATTTCCACCACATTTGAAGTCTAATGTAAAGTGGTTATGGAAAATATGGTAAGCAAACCAAACAATTTCACATGACATCTTGGACCCTTCCAGCGCTGATTGAATGCTGCATGGTGATGCTGATCTTTCTCCACTTGCCAAGACATTAAGGGTGCTAACTACCACTAAAATTAGGGATTGATTGAGTCCATTTAACTCGTGTTCATCATCTTGTCAAACAATGTGAAATTACAGAATCCCGTTAGGGTATAATATTGCATGAAGAACACGAGTCAATGACTCAAGCAGTGTTAGTTGCACCCTTTGGTGTCTTGCAAAGATGGGAGAAATGATCAGCATCACCATGCAGCCTTCAAATCCAGCACTGGATAGGGTCCAAGATTTTATGTGGGTGTTTTGTTTGGTTGTTTACCGAATTTTCATAACCCCTTCACATAGAGACTTCAAATGTGGTGGCCATAGCAGGAATATGCTGAATAAGTGTGCAAAGTTTCATTAAGATTCTTTATTATTCATGAG
>CM065702.1:615889-640889 GCA_017654935.2 Phymorhynchus buccinoides
AAAATTTTCTGGTCAACGTTCGTCAAGCAAGAAACAGGACCAGAAACATCGACCCTATCCAATCACTTTCTTGGGCAAAGACATTGAAAACATCTTAAGACAAAACAGACATAATTAACAATGACACCGAACTACATAATATCAACAATGTAGACACGTCCACAAACGATGATGATCCCGTTCACATACCAGAGTTAGACGAACCCATATCAGAAGAAGAAGTTAGAAAAGCCATTAGAAAATTAAAATCAGGTAAATCTTCAGGCCCAGATGAAGTTTCTAAAAAAAAAAAACAACGAATGTTTGTTAAAAAAAAAGAGGGCTCGTCAATAAACCGAGATATTCAACTCCCCCGCGTCTGCATTCTTAGAGTTTTAAATGTTTTTAATAAAATATATGATAACGGGCGGATTAGTTACCCCATATGGACCGGACCACTATCAATTATGGTCCCCTTGTTAAAGAAAGGTGATGTGAACAACGCCCGAAAACTACCAGGTGTACTGGGATTTCTTTATGGCACCCGTTTAATGAGTCACAAGAATCGATGGTTGTATCAAAAGAAAACATACAATTTTCAAAAAAATCAAATAGAGTTATCACAAAATAAATAGGTGGTCACAAAACAATTGAACTTTTAAAAAATAAGATGTTCCATCCAAAAATAAGATGTTCTATCAAAATAAAAACTCAATTGTCAATAAAAAATAAATATTTCTTCGAAAATAAATTTAGTTTGCCAATAGAAATACTATTGTATCAAAACAAAAGGTACTCAAGAAAATAGAAATGATGATATATTCACAAATAGATGATGACTGAGTGATGTTCATCCGAATGTGAGCGACTACGGTGAGAGTGACTCGTCATTCCTCCGGATCTGCATGTCCACGAAGAGACTGCTGAAGCTGGGATAAACAACTAGAAATGTTCATGCTGATGCCACTTATAAGCTTATTTGGCAAGGATTCCCCGTGTTGATTTTGGGATTTTCTGACGTGAATTCCGGTAAAAAAAAAATGTGCATCCCAAAATATCGACACACATTGGATTGGCAGTCACAAAAAATGAAACACGCGAGGACTTTGCGGCATGGGATACCCTTGACGACTACGTTAGTTGTCGAAGTGCTGTGTGGAAAGTGATGTTGAACGAGGAGACTATGACGACATGCAATTGTCCAGGATTCATGAAAGCCAGTGTTTGCAAGCACGCAGTCGGGATGGAAATTTGTCTGAAAATGTGTCATGCGCCAGCAGCGGCAAAAACAGTGCAGATCGGCCAGAAAAGGAAGAGAGGGCGACCTGCAAAAGCGAAACCAGCTTTAGTTTCAGGGACAACAAGGGAAAATTCAGTTGATAAATATCAACTGAAAGGAGGCCAAACAGTGTTAACATTATGTAGAAGAGTGTATTGCACTTCAAAAGTGTATGAACATATATGTCTTTTAAAAATATCTTCAAGGTGATGCAGTTGGCTACTTTAGAGAAGAAGAAGAAAAAAAGTTATATAAAATATGAACGTGTCATGAAAATACGTTCGTCATCGACCACTCAGACAAGAACAAAAAAGAAGTTCAACACAGTAAAGTGAGAACATATTGCTGCAAATGAAAGTTTAGTTGTGAAACAGAAAAGAATCAGACTTTGAGATCGGGAGTCATAAACATGAAGAGGATAGGGATTGTGATCAGCCTAGGGTTGTCATGAAATTGAAAGAAACCAGACTTGCGACTTTTGAGATCGAGGTGTTATAAACACAAAGAGAGATATGGTTAGGATCAGCCTAGGGTTGTGTGTAAAACTGAAAAGAACCAGACCTTTGCTGATCGAGAGCTTTAAAAATGTGAACTGGTAGGATAGGGCGTAGGCTAAGCCTAGTACATGTTGTAAACTACAAAGAACCAGACTTTGAGATCTAGAGTCGTAAACACGTAGAGATATGCATTAGGATCAGCCTAAGTTTGTTGTCATTGCTAAACTGAAGAATAACGAGACTTTGAGATGGTAGTGTCTGCAACAATGAAAAAGAAAGGGTTAGGGGGGGCCTAAGGAATTGTCAACTGATGGAAAGAACCAGACTTTGAGATCGAAAATCATCAACATGAAGAGGATAGGGTTAGGATCAGCGAATTGCCAGGAAGTGAAGGAAGCCAGAGTTTGAGATTGAGGGTCATAAACATGAAGAGAATAAGGGTAGTATCAGCCTTAAGTTGTTGACAGGGAGGGTTGATGTAACGAAACTGAAGAGAACCAGACTTTGAGATCAAGTCATAAACACAAAGAAGATTGGGTTAGGATCAGCCTGGGGTTATTGCCATGAAACTAAAAGAAACCAGACTTTGACACTCAATTTAACGTAAACACTAAGTGGATAGGGCACAGGATCAGCCTCGGTTTTTCGTCATTAAACTGAAAAGAACCAGATTCAGACCGTCAAGGCCTTAGTGCAAATGTAGAAGATAAAATCCCCTAGTATCCAGCTTCGAACTCGGGTTTAACTTGACACGAAGCGAACGCAATACCACTTTGAGATTGAGAGTCGCAATCATGAATCATGATAAGGTCAGGATCAGCCTATGCATGTTGTTATGAAACTAAAACAAATAAGCCAGAGTGGTTCTTTCGAGTGTGAGTAAAACTATGAAGAGGATATGGTTAGACATCAGCCTAGGGTTGTTGAGAAATTGGTAAAGAACAGGGTTTGAAAGACAGAGAGCAAAAAGAGATAGTATGTGGGCCAGGATCAAAATTGGAAATTGTTATGCAAGGCAGAGACCCCCCCCCCCGAGATCGAGAGTCGTAGATAGAGAGAGAGAGCCTACAATTGAGAGAGAGAGAGAAGAAGAGACTTTGAGATCGAGAGAGAAAGACGAAGAGGATAGGGTTAGTCACAGCCTAACTCTGTAGGTTAACATGTTCTGGTCACCAGTCTGTTATATCGAGAGTCTGAATTCATGAATATCTCAATGATCCACCAGCGCGTCGCACCCAACTGGACCTACATTACATGTAGAGTCGCACGCTCAATTAAAAAGGGCAGACAACTTCAATGACAAAGGGAAGACAACTCTGATGCGCCCAGCAGGTCACGTGCTCCTCCACATACTATAGAACTGGCCAAAAGATCACGTGATCATCCACAGTAAAAAGTCATGTGATGCCCTGCCCGACGCTAATAGGGAGGCGGTCTCTTGACCGCCTCCAATAAGTCACGGTCTCGGTAAACCTATACACTATTGCTCTGTGACTTTGATCAGACTGTAATACAAGTTTTGATCCGACAGGAATTCAAACATTTGTCACCAGTTTTCTTTGACATATTAACTATTTTTTAGATAATTCAACTTAATTTTTGATTGTCTTTTTTTCTTTTTTCTTTTTTTTATTTGTTTATTAACATATTTTTGTGGAGAAATGGATCTATTTTTGTGATGATTAATCTTTTTTTTTTAATAAATATTTTTTGACGAATCAATCATTTTTTGTGATGAATCAGTTCCTTTTTTTGGCCCCCAACCCATCCCCCCCCCCCCACCCCCCCCCCCCCCCCCCCACCCCCCCCCTTCCAAAAAATTATAAGCCTTTCTTTATTAAGCTGTACTAGTAAAATATTCACCTCTATACTTAACAATCGTCTCTATAGTTGGGCTGAACGAGAAGATAAAATATGCGAAGAACAAGCTGGCTTTCGGAAATCTTACTCCACTATCGACCACATCTTCGCTTTAATAACAACGATAAGTAATTGTATGAATGATAAACGAAAAGGAAAATTTTATGTCGCTTTTATCGATTATATGAAAGCCTTTGACACTGTAAATAGAGATAGCCTTTGGAATGTACTTAGAAAAGTCAAAACATCAACAAAAATGCTCAAAATGCTTCAGTCAATGTATAGCTCCGTTCAATCTTGCGTTAAATGGGGATCGGACATCTCGGATTTCTTTGATTGCCCCGGAGGCCTTAAGCAAGGTTGTTTGTTGTCTCCCCTAATTTTTTCATTGCTTATTTCTGAAGTAGCAGAGGAGGTAAACATAAAAGGTAAACATGGTTATCAGTATTTGCCTGGCCTAAGGGAAATTTTCTTATTGTTATTTGCTGACGACATTGCCTTGTTATCCTACACTCCATCTGGGCTACAAAATCAAATTAATAATCTTCCAAAAGCTTCGGATAAACTAGGTCTTAAAGTAAATTTGAACAAAACTAAAGTAATGTTTTTTAGAAAGGGTGGGCATCTCAGCAAAAATGAAAACTGGTTTTAGAAAGGGATACAAATTGAAGTAGTAAATAGCCACAAGTACTTAGGTTTCACGCTAACAACAAGGTTGTCATACGTAACTGCATTAGAGGAGTATGCGAGAAGAGCTAGGTGTAGAGTTTTAGAACTAATGAAAACTATGTGGAGCTTAGGAAATAGGGACACGACTGTATTTTTTAGATTGTTTGACGCCCAGGTAAAACCTATGCTTCTGTACGCAGCGGAAATTTGGGGTATGACTCAGTATAAAGTAATCGAATCAGTACAATTATTTGCCTGCAAGAAGTTATTAAATGTAAGCGTTAAAACACCCAACACGATGGTTTATGGAGAGCTAGGCCGCTATGCATTATATATTAGCCGTTTTATCGAAGCCGGTTTGCAAGAGTGAATGCGCTTGTTTATCTCTAGCGCGCGGAGTCGCGAAAAGTGATCTACTCACTTCCGAGCCGATGGGGCTGAATGTTTGCCTGACGACAAGTAATGGGCAAGGAACAACCAAAGATGTGCGTGCAGCTTGCAGATCTCGCATTGAATCTCTGACACACAATTTTCTCACTGATTTTTTTAAATTAATCAGCTCTACTTTTACACAACACTGTGTGTTTCTCATCACAGATCACAATCTTATTTGTTTGGCTCAGTTGTGATTATTTATTCGATCACAAACCCTGCAACTGAGCAAACTCATACTGTCTTGCACGAAAAAGCCACAGAACATAACTTTTTTCATTAGCTTAGGCGGTTCCTTTTCTATTATGTTTCATAATTTTAAATAATTAAAAATAATTTGTATGATTCAATCTCATTCCCAGTATGTTGCACTACCAATGATGTCAATTATTCACTGATTCTCATGTTCCCTCCCATGTGCCTGTAATCTTTAGGACTGCAGGATGTAAAGGAGAAATTTGCTATTCACGCTTTAAAAAAAAGAGGTTTATTTTGGATTTTCAAAGGGTATACAAACAGCAAGTTTGTAACAAGAAAGTGTACTGCATACTGATATTTCTCCTGGGGCGTTGAAATGGTGTGCAAATTATGAAATGTGTAGTAAGAAAATGTACTTTACTTCCACCCCTCTCCCAGTGCTTGAAATAAGAAAGTGTGCATAAGCCATCACCCCAACAACCTGGGATAGTGCACCCAGTACTCAGAAGTGAAATAGTACACGCTAAGACATTGTTTGGCCTGCGCTAGATCTATTTATTTAAAAACAAATAATAACAAAATAAATAATAAATAATGTTTTAAAAGAACTTAATCAGCTTTAAAGCCCAAAACAAGTCACTCTTTCCATTACAACACAACTGTTGTAAGTAGGCCTACAACATAAAATTAAATTACATGGTTATGGAATCCACAACAATTTACTTAAATGGATAGAAGACTTTTCATTTAACAGAACTCAGTATTGTAATAGTAAAGATGTGAAATCAGTCTGTAGGCTGCACATGTTAGCAGTAGTGTTCCTCAAGGTAGTATTCTAGGTCCTTTTTTAAAAACTTATTTTATGGATGCCTAGAGAGAGAGAAAAATAGAGATTTTACGCCTTCTGAAACAATGGATGCCTAGGTGTCTGTCACTGTTTTACAGCTTCTATCACCTACCACCACTGAAAACAAATTTCAGTCCAGCCCTGTAGTTCTAAGTAGAATAGCAGTAGCTTTATCTGCTATGTGAAAGTCATAGTCAGCTGACTCAGTCAGTGACACACACACACACACATACACACACACACACACACACACACACACACACACACACACACACACACACACACACACACACACACACACACACGCACACACTGTGACACACACACACGATACATTGTTTGTCTTTTTTTTTATATAGATGCCTAGGTGTCGGTCACTGCTTCACAGCTTCTATCACCTACCACCAATGAAAACAAATTTCAGTCCAGCCCTGTAGAAGTAGAATAGCAGTCGCTTTATCTGCTATGAAAAAGTTATAGTCAGACACAACTGACTCAGTCAGTGACACACACACACACACACACATGATACATTGTTTGTCTTTACAATATACGACTGTATACCCTCTCGACCTTCACGCGCCTCTGTGTGTGCGTGTGCGTGTGTGCGTGCGTGTGTGTGCGTGCATGTGTGTGTGTGTGTGAGTTGTGTTGTGTGTGTATGTGAGTTGTGGTGTGTGTGTGTGAGTGAGTTGGTGACCCAGTATTTCTCACCACCACTATCAAGCACATTTTTGTCGCTTTTTTTAAATTTTTTATCTGGAAGGACCAACGTCCTAGTCGTGGATTTTAAAAAGGCCTTTGATAAGATTTATCACTATCTCCTTATGAATAATTTCGCCACTATGGGATCAGAAGTTCAGTCAATAGATTAATTGAGAGCTTCCTTGCAGGCAGGCAGGAAAAAATAGTTGTTGATTGAGCTGCATCCGAAGCTATCCCTGTAGAATCAGGAGTCCCCCAAGGATCTGTGCTTGGGCCGACCCTTTTCCTGTTGGCATCAATGATCTTTCGAGGCAACTATCTTCCAACTTCCTTTCTCTTTGTGGACGACTCTGTCACCGAGCTGTGGACCCTCCCAGAGACCTCAATGATCTCCAACCAGACCTAAATGAATTAGCATCATGGGAAAACAAATGGATGTCCTTCCATCCCGACAAATGCAAGAGCCTCCATGTGATCAGGAAGAAAAATCCCCTGATAAAGAACTACCAACTATATGGCCAGGACCTGGATTGGATAGAGATGAAAATAAATGTCTGGGCTTTACAATATCACAAGACCTTAGATGGGACACCCACATCTCAAATGTGTGCAGCAAAGTCAGTAAGACCCTTGGCTTCCTCCATCGCAACTTAAAAGTAGAGTTAGTCAACATCAAGGAATTTGCATATAAGGCAAGTAGTAAAAGGCTTATAATTATGTCACTGGTTAACCCATCCTAGAAAGGTGCCTGTTATGCCATAGCATTGCCTCTTTAAACTGATGTAAAACTATATATATATATATCTGTACATGTGTGCGTGTCACTGTGCGAGCCCCTTCCCCCATCCGCCCCACTTTACTCCCACCCTTCTAGTTCTACCCATTCCCAAATCATAGTGAAAATCCTTCATCCACGACCCACCCACCCTCTAGTATAATCCCCCGTTTGCTTGCATGCCCCCTTTCCCCTCAACCATATCAAAATTCAAACTCAGATTATTTTATTTGTTGTAAAATCATCAAAGAAATTATGGAACAAACCAAAGCATACGGCGCTCTCGCCACACCGTAATTATTTACACAGATGTGGTAAACAGTAAACACATTATCGTCATAGGCCTACCATGAAAAGAAACAAAACAAAAAGCGCAGGGTAAAGATGGTGACAAAGTAAATGTTATTGAAGCAAATAAGGAGTAGTAAAACTCGCGTAATCATGTGTAGGGACAGCAAAACATTCATGTTCGTATCAACATCGCGATTTATCGTCAGAAGTGGCGTCTGCGACGCAAACAGAAACAGGAAAGTCGATCTACTATCTACGGTAGCTGCCCAACTCGCCACCGGAAGTTATAGCAAACAAGGGGACTGTATCAGTGAGCCACCAAACCAAGGGAAGTAACAACCCCACCTAAAACGGCTAATAGACAGCACGATAAGGGCATTGCGTTACTGGTTTATGGAGAGCTAGGCCGCTATGCATTATATATAGACAGCACGATAAGGGCATTGCGTTACTGGTTTATATTACAAGACATGGCTTTAAACAGAATCCCCAAACAAGCCTACGTCTCAAGCGCAAATAAACTGACAGACAGTAATCGAACCAACACAAACTGGGCTCAAAGTATTAAACATTGCTTAGACAGATATGGATTTGCAGAGGTGTGGTTAGCGGGAGGGGTTGTAAATATAAAAATTTTCATTAGCATATTCAGGCAACGGATGATAGACTGTTATAAACAGGACTGGAACAGTAAATTGAGTTCTAGTGACCGTTTCCTTACTTATCGTACGTTCAAACTTCTTCTACAACCTGAACACTTCCTTACTCAACTAACAATTAAGAAGTTCAAGGCTTGTTTCGCTCAGTTTCGACTGGGCGTAAATGATTTGAGAAATAACAAACGCTTCGACAATAATATTCCCAAAACCTGTCCATTCTGCGATCAAATAGAAAACGAGTTGCACTTCTTGATTCATTGCACTACCTATAAAGAGCTAAGAGACAAGTATATTTTCAAACATAATCAATTTAGAAACAACTATTCCATTGAATTAAAAAGCCTCCTTGCCAATGAAAATACATTCAAAACTAGAGATGTTGCCATGTTTATATTTTATGCGCTTAAAAAAAGAGATGAACTTATGTCAGTTAATACATGAACTTATGCATTATGAAATTTATTTGGATAACATGCTAGTGCTAAGTGAAAAAAATATTCACATTTGTCCTGTTTTCATTTATTACATTATGTGTGTATATGCGCACCCTCAATGTTATAGGCCGGAGGTCTGACATTAAAACATTTTTGAGTTTGAGTTTGAGTTTTCTCTCTCTCTCTCTGTCACTCACTCTCACACACACACACACACACACACACACACACACACACACACACACACACACACACACAAACACACACACACACACACACACACACACACACAAACACACACACACGCACACGCACGCACACACACACACACACACACACACACACACACACACACACACACACACACACAAACACACAAACACACACACACACACACATACACACACAAACACATCACTTCAAAATTAATGGAAACAAAAGAAACTTTCATCATCACAGTCATCAACAAATTGGATGTCTTTGGGAATAGCGGGTACCCAAAATAAATAATTGAAGCTTCCACTTCCGAAATGCGATTCGCTGAATAAGGTAATAGGCCTATCAAGGAAGGGGGTGTACCTTGGGTAAGGCAAATCCATTGTAAACAAATGCTAGCCCAGCCTGCTGGAATAGCAGCTGTCCCTTCTGCTATCTGTCAGTGGCAGTCCGAAAGACAGATTGGCACTCAGAAGGTAAAGTAGGAACCAGCAAAAATAAACCATGAGGGTCTTCTTTCACGCTTAATTGGGTCTGTTATGCAATAAACTAGGAAAAATAAACCACTTCTTGTTGGGTTAGTTTTTCATGGAAACTTGCTTTTTATCCACTAAAAAAGCAAACAATAAAGCACAGGGTGGATTTTGTTTTTCATGGAAACTTGCTTTTCATACAATAAAAAAGCAAACAATAAAGCACAGGCTGGATTTTGTTTTTCATGGAAACTTGCTTTTCATGCAATAAAAAAGCAAACAATAAAGCACAGGCTGGATTTTGTTTTTCATGGAAACTTGCTTTTCATACAATAAAATAGCAAACAATAAAGCACAGGCTGGATTTTGTTTTTCATGGAAACTTGCTTTTCATGCAATAAAAAAGCAACAATAAAGCACAGTCTGGATTTTGTTTTTCATGGAAACTTGCTTTTCATACAATAAAAAAGCAAACAATAAAGCACAGGCTGGATTTTGTTTTTCATGGAAACTTGCCGTATAGGCCTGGAACAGTAAAACAGCGAAATTAAATCACAGTTTGAAAACACGTGCATGGTTTGCATTGGGGTAAAATAGAATAAATAAATCAGTTAATTTACATGGCAACACAGTTGAAGCCACGCCCTGATAACAGCCCCCCCCCCCCCCCCCCCCCCCTTTAAGTAGAGAAGAGGTGTTCGTGTAATCATTTGCATCAAAGCACACTAGACAGGCTAGGTGTGCAACAATCAATATATTGCTGTTCTTTTCACTTGTCTGGTTGACTGATTACTTTTAGTTTGGGTTTACTTTAAAGCTTTTTCAGTTTCTCCAGAACTGCTCTCTTTCGCTTTGGACTCTTTGTGTTGTTGTTGCTGCTGCTGCTGCTGCTGTTGTTGTTGTGATGGTGGTTGTTGTTGTTGTCTGTCCTCTCCAAGTTCACTCTCCTTCTCAATGTCCTCCTCCTCCTCTTCCTCCTCCCCCTCTTCCTCCTCCTCCCCCTCTTCCCTCCTCCTCCCCCTCCTCCTCCTCCTCCTCCTCTGTGTCTCCCTCCCCTCCATCCCTTCTCATCAGTTCGTAAGGGTTTTCCCCCTTGGTGGAGGTTTGGCGCCAGTGCGCGGTTTCCACGGCAACGTATCCCAAGATGGCGGCGCACAGCAGAGCCAACATGGCGACCAGGCGAGGAGCGGGGCAGAGGAACTTGGCCATGGTGAAGGAGAGACAGGCAAAGACAGTGAACCAGGTGCTGCTGACACTGAAGGAACAGTCCAACGTATCTGGGAATAACACCACCATCAGGGCTGAAAGAAAGAACATAATGATCATAATGAGGGAGGAGTTAAACCATGGTGAAGGAGAGACAGGCAATGACAGTGAACCAGGTGCTGCTAACACTGAAAGAAAGAACATAATGAGGGAGGAATTAAACCATGGTGAAGGAGAGACAGGCGAAGACATTGAACCAGGTGCTGCTAACACTGCAAACGTGTCATGGAATAACACCACCATCAGGGCTGAAAGAAAGAACATAATGATCATAATGAGGGAGGAGTTAAACCATGTTGAAGGAGAGACAGGCGAAGACATTGAACCAGGTGCTGCTGACACTGATGGAAGAGTCCAACGTGTCATGGAATAACACCACCATCCATGGTGAAGGAGAGACAGGCGAAGACATTGAACCAGGTGCTGCTGACACTGATGGAAGAGTCCAACGTGTCATGGAATAACACCACCATCAGGGCTGAAAGAAAGAACATAATGATCATAATGAGGGAGGAGTTAAACCATGGTGAAGGAGAGACAGGCAAAGACAGTGAACCAGGTGCTGCTAACACTGAAGGAAGAGTCCAACGTATCAGGGAATAACACCACCATCAGGGCTGAAAGAAAGAACATAATGATGGAGGAGTTAAACCATGGTGAAGGAGAGACAGGCAAAGACAGTGACATAGGTACTGCTAACACTGAAGGAAGAGTCCAACGTGTCATGGAATAACACCACCATCAGGGCTGAAAGAAAGAACATAATGATGGAGGAGTTAAACCATGGTGAAGGAGAGACAGGCAAAGACAGTGACATAGGTACTGCTAACACTGAAGGAAGAGTCCAACGTGTCATGGAATAACACCACCATCAGGGCTGAAAGAAAGAACATAATGAGGGAGGAGTTAAACCATGTTGAAGGAGAGACAGGCGAAGACATTGAACCAGGTGCTGCTGACACTGAAGGAAGAGTCCACGGTGTCTGGGAATAACACCACCATCAGGGCTGAAAGAAAGAACATAATGAGGGAGGAGTTAAACCATGGTGAAGGAGAGACAGGCGAAGACATTGAACCAGGTGCTGCTAACACTGACACTGAAATAACACCACCATCAGGAAAGAAAGAACAGTCCAACGTGAACCAGGTCTGGAAGGAATAACACCACCATCAGGGCTGAAAGAAAGAACATAATGATGATAATGAGGGAGGAGTTAAACCATGGTGAAGGAGAGACAGGCGAAGACATTGAACCAGGTGCTGCTAACACTGAAGGAAGAGTCCAAGAGAGGGCAGTGAATAATAGCACCATTAGGGCTGAACAATAGAGAAATAGTGATGGAGAGAACAGTGAATACTGGCACCATTAGGGCTGAACAATAGAGAAATAGTGATGGAGAGGGCAGTGAATAATAGCACCATTAGGGCTGAATAGAGAAATAGCACCATTAGGGCTGAACAGTAGAGAAATAGTGATGGAGACAGTCAGTGAATAATAGCACCATTAGGGCTGAACAGTAGAGAAATAGTGATGCAGTGAATAATAGCACCATTAGGGCTGAACAGTAGAGAAATAGTGATGGAGAGAGTCAGTGAATAATAGCACCATTAGGGCTGAACAGTAGAGAAATAGTGATGGAGACAGTCAGTGAATAATAGCACCATTAGGGCTGAACAGTAGAGAAATAGTGATGGAGACAGTCAGTGAATAATAGCACCATTAGGGCTGAACAGTAGAGAAATAGTGATGGAGAGAGTCAGTGAATAATAGCACCATTAGGGCTGAACAGTAGAGAAATAGTGATGGAGAGAGTCAGTGAATAATAGCACCATTAGGGCTGAACAGTAGAGAAATAGTGATGGAGAGAGTCAGTGAATAATAGCACCATTAGGGCTGAACAGTAGAGAAATAGTGATGGAGAGAGTCAGTGAATAATAGCACCATTAGGGCTGAACAGTAGAGAAATAGTGATGGAGAGAGTCAGTGAATAATAGCACCATTAGGGCTGAACAGTAGAGAAATAGTGATGGAGAGAGTCAGTGAATAATAGCACCATTAGGGCTGAACAGTAGAGAAATAGTGATGGAGAGAGTCAGTGAATAATAGCACCATTAGGGCTGACCAGTAGAGAAATAGTGATGGAGAGAGCAGTGAATAATAGCACCATTAGGGCTGAACAGTAGAGAAATAGTGATGGAGAGGGCAGTGAATAATAGCACCATTAGGGCTGAACAGTAGAGAAATAGTGATGGAGAGAGGCAGTGAATAATAGCACCATTAGGGCTGAACAGTAGAGAAATAGTGATGGAGAGGGCAGTGAATAATAGCACCATTAGGGCTGAACAGTAGAGAAATAGTGATGGAGAGAGTCAGTGAATAATAGCACCATTAGGGCTGAACAGTAGAGAAATAGTGATGGAGAGAGTCAGTGAATAATAGCACCATTAGGGCTGAACAGTAGAGAAATAGTGATGGAGACAGTCAGTGAATAATAGCACCATTAGGGCTGAACAGTAGAGAAATAGTGATGGAGAGAGTCAGTGAATAATAGCACCATTAGGGCTGAACAGTAGAGAAATAGTGATGGAGAGAGTCAGTGAATAATAGCACCATTAGGGCTGAACAGTAGAGAAATAGTGATGGAGAGAGCAGTGAATAATAGCACCATTAGGGCTGAACAGTAGAGAAATAGTGATGGAGAGAGCAGTGAATAATAGCACCATTAGGGCTGAACAGTAGAGAAATAGTGATGGAGAGAGTCAGTGAATAATAGCACCATTAGGGCTGAACAGTAGAGAAATAGTGATGGAGAGAGTCAGTGAATAATAGCACCATTAGGGCTGAACAGTAGAGAAATAGTGATGGAGAGAGTGAATAGTGAATAATAGCACCATTAGGGCTGAACAATAGAGAAATAGTGATGGAGAGAACAGTGAATAATAGCACCATTAGGGCTGAACAATAGAGAAATAGTGATGGAGACAGTCAGTGAATAATAGCACCATTAGGGCTGAACAGTAGAGAAATAGTGATGGAGAGAGCAGTGAATAATAGCACCATTAGGGCTGAACAATAGAGAAATAGTGATGGAGAGAATCAGTGAATAATAGCACCATTAGGGCTGAACAGTAGAGAAATAGTGATGGAGAGAGCAGTGAATAATAGCACCATTAGGGCTGAACAGTAGAGAAATAGTGATGGAGAGGGCAGTGAATAATAGCACCATTAGGGCTGAACAGTAGAGAAATAGTGATGGAGAGAGCAGTGAATAATAGCACCATTAGGGCTGAACAGTAGAGAAATAGTGATGGAGACAGTCCGAGGCACCATTAGGGCTGGAGAGAAAGTGATGGAGACAGTCAGTGAATAATAGCACCATTAGGGCTGAACAATAGAGAAATAGTGATATTGAATGCACCATTAGGGCTGAACAATAGAGGTGATGGGGAGTAGTGAATAATAGCAAACAGAGAGCAGAATAATAGCACCATTAGGGCTGAACAGTAGAGAAATAGGATGTGAATAATAGCACCATTTTGAACAATAGAGAAATAGGATGGAGAGGGCCAGAATAATAGCAATTGGGGCTGAACAATAGAGAAATAGATGGAGACAGTCAGTGAATAATAGCACCATTAGGGCTAACAGAGAAAATAGTGAAGAGAAATAATAGACCATGTGACGCATGAATAATAGCCCATTAGGGCTGAATGAGAAATGGATGGAGAGAGAAGTCGAATGAAGTTAACAGTAGAGAAATACAGATGAAGTTAACAGGACAGATGAAGTTAACAGGACAGATGAAGTTAACAGGACAGATGAAGTTAACAGGACAGATGAAGTTAACAGGACAGATGAAGTTAACAGGACAGATGAAGTTAACAGGACAGAGCTTTCAATGCTGTTTAACCAAAGAGCAGGACAAAACCTTCAGGCTTTGTCATTTGAAACACTGAAACACTCATTGGTTTCCACAGGCACTGACCCACTGGCATAAACAAACACGTGTACGTACATAATTGAGGATAAACTCATGCACGTACACGCTACACTCAGATTCTCTCTCTCTCTCTCTCTGTGTCTCTCTCTCTCTCCCTCCCTCCCTCTCTCTCTCTCTCTCTCTCTCTCTCTCTCTCTCTCTCTCTCTCTCTCTCTCTCTCTCTCTCTCTCTCTCTCTCTCTCTCTTCTGTTTATTGCCAATTTCTACGGATATACTTTGTGTTTGGTGCTAGAACTTTGCAAGCTACTTGCTATGACAGCATGCCTTCTGCCCCGCTGGATTTCCGATCAACATGTGGTACATTCCATTCAATATTTCTACCTTTCATGTGGAAAAGGGTGGTATTCAAAAGAAAAATGTCAGTATCCATTTTGACTGCCCGTTCGCGACCTGCCGGTGTCATGGTAGGTTTGCTCCTACTGCTTATGTTCTGGGGGGACAATTTGCATTTTCTACAACATGTTCAAGGTGACCTTCTCCTGCGCTCTGGGAGTGTGGAGACGAACCCTGGACCAGACCCAGACCTCAACTCCGGACCTACCTCGTCATCCGCCAACCAGCGTCACATACAGACCAGACTGAGTGTCTCCCAGTTTGCCCGTCAAAACTCAAAAGACTCTGCAAAGGAACCCGCAAAGGAAACTGGGAAGGAACCCGGTGTCCCTGCGAACGACTCTGAAAAGGAATCTTCTTTCGCTGAGATCATGACGATGCTTCAAGGCATGAGCAACGCAATTGGTGATCTGAAAGGTGAGGTGGTTGGGTTGAAAGGTGGAATGTCACAGGTGAAAGATGAAATGTCCCAGATGCGTAAGGACTTTGGTGCTCTGCACAGTGTTGTTACTGATCTTAGGGATGATGTGACTGAACTGAGGGCAAGAAATGAAGATATGCAAAAACAAAACGATGATCTGGCTGCACGTGTGAGTAAACTGGAAGAGAAGTGTGATGATCTTGAAGGTAGGTCCCGCAGGAATAATCTCATTTTTTATGGTATTCCTAAGAGAGACGGAAATGAAAATTGTGAAGGCCTGATTCAAGATCTGATCACTGACAAACTCGATCTGTCAGACAGCATTGAGTTTTACCGCGTGCACAGGATTAGCACTAAGGCTGGCTCTCCTATTATTGCCAGGTGCTCTATGTACAAGCAAAAGGTAAACATCCTTAAAGCAAAACAAAAACTGAAAGGTAGTGATGTGTTCATTGGGGAGGATTTTTCTCCTAGAATCCGGGAAATACGACGCAAGCTTGGTCTGCATCTGAAAAAGGCAAAGAGTGAGGGGAAACTAGTGCGGATGATCTATGATCATCTGTTCATGGATGGACGAAAGTATGTACTCGATTCCCATGACTCGCTTCAGGAAGTGAAATGAGGATTCGGCCGGCCCGAAGATAAATGTATTTTTGAGAGGGTAAAAGTTGGGAGGGGGTCAAAGCTAAATACGACACCGGAAAATACCCCGTTTTCTTTACTGGGTCAAAGAAAGTTAATGTCTTGTTGTGCACGTGCTAGTTCAGATAGCAAACCTGTCAGCGCAGTTAACCGTGCACAGGTTGAATATGACGATGTCAGTCCAGTTCTGAATGATTTTTCTCGTGAGTTAGTGGGGGTGGTAGCTTTGCTAATAACGGAGAGAAATATGGAAATAATTGTAGCCGTAAACAACCACCCTCTTTACGTTCTACTCCCTTTCCTCTGAATAATAAAAAAGATTTGTCCTTTCTTTCTTGGAATATTCACGGTTTGCGTTCAAAATTTATCTTTCATGACTTTTTCATGTACGTATTATCTTTCGATTTTGTGTGTCTTGTTGAGACATTTGAAGAAGATTGTGAGTCTAGTTTGTTTCCTGGTTTTACTGTATGCCCGCTATCAAGTTTACAAAGCAAGGGAGGAAATCGGGTGGTATTATATGCTTAATAAAGAACGAATTAAGCCCCTTTGTTCGCAGATTGCATGTTGACTGTGGAAACGTATGTGCTTTTCTTGTTGATAAACGTGTGTTCGGTTGTCAAAAAGATGTACTTTTTGTGTGTGTATATATACCGCCAGAAGGCTCTCCATTCTATGCCCATTGTAATTATGAACAAGGTATTTCTATGCTTGAAAATTGTTTGACTGATATATTGTTTGATCTCAATGATGTTTATGTAATTCTTTGTGGTGACCTTAATAGTCGGATTTCGATTTTTTTCTCCTTCACGTCATACTGATGTCCATTATAAAAGCTGTGCAGTTAATGGTGATCGCAAATCTCAGGACAAACATGTAAATACATATGGTAAATCATTATTGAATATGTGCAGTGTCCTTGATCTGACGATTTTAAATGGAATGTGTCGTGGTGATGAATTAGGTCAGTACACATACACAAGTGAGACTGGGAGCAGTGTCAATGATTATTTTTTGTTGTCCAGTTAATTTTATGATTCTATTTCGGATGTCTGTGAATTGCATGTTGTTGATAGAACTGAGTCGGACCATTTTCCTCTTGAGTGTCGTGTCGTGTTTTCAAAGGATGATGTTACAAATAATGATAATAAATCTGTACTGGTGATAGAGAAGTTACTCTGGAATGAGGATCTCAGTCAACATGTTATTAGTAAATTACTTGAAGATGAAGTTGATAATAAATTAAAGGCAGCCATGGATATGATCGATGTTAATATTGATTCAGCCTTAGAAATGTTTAATGATTGTATATATGATTGTGCCTCTTGTATGAAGAAAACTATTAAGATAGGTAATTGTATGCCAAAAGGCTGGTTTGATCAGGAATGTCGTTGTACAAGAACAACAATGCGTCGGTTACTAAGAACTTTCCGAAGAACATTGGATAAAGATGATCGAATCTCTTATGCTAGGACTCAAAGAGAATATAAACATATGTTGGAAAACAAGAAAGAGGAGTTCAATAACAATGTGTTAACTGAGTTAAGAGGTTCTATTAATAACCAAATAAACATATAAACATATGTTGGAAAACAAGAAAGAGGAGTTCAATAACAATGTGTTAGCTGAGAGGTTCTATTAATAACCAAATAAACATATAGACATATGTTGGAAAACAAGAAAGAGGAGTTCAACAACAATGTGTTAACTGAGTTAAGAGGTTCTATTAATAACCAAATAAACATATAGACATATGTTGGAAAACAAGAAAGAGGAGTTCAACAACAATGTGTTAACTGAGTTAAGAGGTTCTATTAATAACCAAATAAACATATAGACATATGTTGGAAAACAAGAAAGAGGAGTTCAACAACAATGTGTTAACTGAGTTAAGAGGTTCTATTAATAACCAAATAAACATATAGACATATGTTGGAAAACAAGAAAGAGGAGTTCAACAACAATGTGTTAACTGAGTTAAGAGGTTCTATTAATAACCAAATAAACATATAAACATATGTTGGAAAACAAGAAAGAGGAGTTCAATAACAATGTGTTAACTGAGTTAAGAGGTTCTATTAATAACCAAATAAACATATAAACATATGTTGGAAAACAAGAAAGAGGAGTTCAATAACAATGTGTTAACTGAGTTAAGAGGTTCTATTAATAACCAAATAAACATATAAACATATGTTGGAAAACAAGAAAGAGGAGTTCAATAACAATGTGTTAACTGAGTTAAGAGGTTCTATTAATAACCAAATAAACATATAGACATATGTTGGAAAACAAGAAAGAGGAGTTCAATAACAATGTGTTAACTGAGTTAAGAGGTTCTATTAATAACCAAATAAACATATATGTTGGAAAACAAGACATATGTTGGAAAACAAGAAAGAGGAGTTCAAAAACAATGTGTTAACTGAGTTAAGAGGTTCTATTAATAACCAAATAAACATATAGACATATGTTGGAAAACAAGAAAGAGGAGTTCAATAACAATGTGTTAACTGAGTTAAGAGGTTCTATTAATAACCAAATAAACATATAGACATATGTTGGAAAACAAGAAAGAGGAGTTCAATAACAATGTGTTAACTGAGTTAAGAGGTTCTATTAATAACCAAATAAACATATAAACATATGTTGGAAAACAAGAAAGAGGAGTTCAACAACAATGTGTTAACTGAGTTAAGAGGTTCTATTAATAACCAAATAAACATATAAACATATGTTGGAAAACAAGAAAGAGGAGTTCAATAACAATGTGTTAACTGAGTTAAGAGGTTCTATTAATAACCAAATAAACATATAGACATATGTTGGAAAACAAGAAAGAGGAGTTCAATAACAATGTGTTAACTGAGTTAAGAGGTTCTATTAATAACCAAATAAACATATAGAACATATGTTGGAAAACAAGAAAGAGGAGTTCAATAACAATGTGTTAACTGAGTTAAGAGGTTCTATTAATAACCAAATAAACATATAGACATATGTTGGAAAACAAGAAAGAGGAGTTCAATAACAATGTGTTAACTGAGTTAAGAGGTTCTATTAATAACCAAATAAACATATAGACATATGTTGGAAAACAAGAAAGAGGAGTTCAACAACAATGTGTTAACTGAGTTAAGAGGTTCTATTAATAACCAAAAATAAACATATAGACATATGTTGGAAAACAAGAAAGAGGAGTTCAATAACAATGTGTTAGCTGAGTTAAGAGGTTCTATTAATAACCAAATAAACATATAGACATATGTTGGAAAACAAGAAAGAGGAGTTCAATAACAATGTGTTAACTGAGTTAAGAGGTTCTATTAATAACCAAATAAACATATAGACATATGTTGGAAAACAAGAAAGAGGAGTTCAATAACAATGTGTTAACTGAGTTAAGAGGTTCTATTAATAACCAAATAAACATATAGACATATGTTGGAAAACAAGAAAGAGGAGTTCAATAACAATGTGTTAACTGAGTTAAGAGGTTCTATTAATAACCAAATAAACATATAGACATATGTTGGAAAACAAGAAAGAGGAGTTCAATAACAATGTGTTAACTGAGTTAAGAGGTTCTATTAATAACCAAATAAACATATAGACATATGTTGAGGTTCTATTAATACAAGAAAGAGAGGAGTTCAACAACAATGTGTTAACTGAGTTAAGAGGTTCTATTAATAACCAAATAAACATATAGACATATGTTGGAAAACAAGAAAGAGGAGTTCAACAACAATGTGTTAACTGAGTTAAGAGGTTCTATTAATAACCAAATAAACATATAGACATATGTTGGAAAACAAGAAAGAGGAGTTCAATAACAATGTGTTAGCTGAGTTAAGAGGTTCTATTAATAACCAAATAAACATATAGACATATGTTGGAAAACAAGAAAGAGGAGTTCAACAACAATGTGTTAACTGAGTTAAGAGGTTCTATTAATAACCAAATAAACATATAGACATATGTTGGAAAACAAGAAAGAGGAGTTCAACAACAATGTGTTAACTGAGTTAAGAGGTTCTATTAATAACCAAATAAACATATAGACATATGTTGGAAAACAAGAAAGAGGAGTTCAACAACAATGTGTTAACTGAGTTAAGAGGTTCTATTAATAACCAAATAAACATATAGACATATGTTGGAAAACAAGAAAGAGGAGTTCAATAACAATGTGTTAACTGAGTTAAGAGGTTCTATTAATAACCAAATAAACATATAGACATATGTTGGAAAACAAGAAAGAGGAGTTCAATAACAATGTGTTAACTGAGTTAAGAGGTTCTATTAATAACCAAATAAACATATAGACATATGTTGGAAAACAAGAAAGAGGAGTTCAATAACAATGTGTTAACTGAGTTAAGAGGTTCTATTAATAACCAAATAAACATATAGACATATGTTGGAAAACAAGAAAGAGGAGTTCAACAACAATGTGTTAACTGAGTTAAGAGGTTCTATTAATAACCAAATAAACATATAGACATATGTTGGAAAACAAGAAAGAGGAGTTCAATAACAATGTGTTAACTGAGTTAAGAGGTTCTATTAATAACCAAATAAACATATAGACATATGTTGGAAAACAAGAAAGAGGAGTTCAATAACAATGTGTTAACTGAGTTAAGAGGTTCTATTAATAACCAAATAAACATATAGACATATGTTGGAAAACAAGAAAGAGGAGTTCAACAACAATGTGTTAACTGAGTTAAGAGGTTCTATTAATAACCAAATAAACATATAGACATATGTTGGAAAACAAGAAAGAGGAGTTCAATAACAATGTGTTAACTGAGTTAAGAGGTTCTATTAATAACCAAATAAACATATAGACATATGTTGGAAAACAAGAAAGAGGAGTTCAACAACAATGTGTTAACTGAGTTAAGAGGTTCTATTAATAACCAAATAAACATATAGACATATGTTGGAAAACAAGAAAGAGGAGTTCAATAACAATGTGTTAACTGAGTTAAGAGGTTCTATTAATAACCAAATAAACATATAGACATATGTTGGAAAACAAGAAAGAGGAGTTCAACAACAATGTGTTAACTGAGTTAAGAGGTTCTATTAATAACCAAATAAACATATAGACATATGTTGGAAAACAAGAAAGAGGAGTTCAACAACAATGTGTTAACTGAGTTAAGAGGTTCTATTAATAACCAAATAAACATATAGACATATGTTGGAAAACAAGAAAGAGGAGTTCAATAACAATGTGTTAACTGAGTTAAGAGGTTCTATTAATAACCAAATAAACATATAGACATATGTTGGAAAACAAGAAAGAGGAGTTCAATAACAATGTGTTAACTGAGTTAAGAGGTTCTATTAATAACCAAATAAACATATAGACATATGTTGGAAAACAAGAAAGAGGAGTTCAATAACAATGTGTTAACTGAGTTAAGAGGTTCTATTAATAACCAAATAAACATATAGACATATGTTGGAAAACAAGAAAGAGGAGTTCAAGAGGATTAATAACCAAATAAACATATAGTATGTTGGAAAACAAGAAAGAGGAGTTCAACAACAATGTGTTAACTGAGTTAAGAGGTTCTATTAATAACCAAATAAACATATAGACATATGTTGGAAAACAAGAAAGAGGAGTTCAATAACAATGTGTTAAGAGGTTCTGAGTTAAGAGGTTCTATTAATAACCAAATAAACATATAGACATATGTTGGAAAACAAGAAAGAGGAGTTCAATAACAATGTGTTAACTGAGTTAAGAGGTTCTATTAATAACCAAATAAACATATAGACATATGTTGGAAAACAAGAAAGAGGAGTTCAATAACAATGTGTTAACTGAGTTAAGAGGTTCTATTAATAACCAAATAAACATATAGTTCAATAACAATGTGTTAACTGAGTTAAGAGGTTCTATTAATAACCAAATAAACATATAGACATATGTTGGAAAACAAGAAAGAGGAGTTCAACAACAATGTGTTAACTGAGTTAAGAGGTTCTATTAATAACCAAATAAACATATAGACATATGTTGGAAAACAAGAAAGAGGAGTTCAATAACAATGTGTTAACTGAGTTAAGAGGTTCTATTAATAACCAAATAAACATATAGACATATGTTGGAAAACAAGAAAGAGGAGTTCAATAACAATGTGTTAACTGAGTTAAGAGGTTCTATTAATAACCAAATAAACATATAGACATATGTTGGAAAACAAGAAAGAGGAGTTCAACAACAATGTGTTAGCTGAGTTAAGAGGTTCTATTAATAACCAAATAAACATATAGACATATGTTGGAAAACAAGAAAGAGGAGTTCAATAACAATGTGTTAACTGAGTTAAGAGGTTCTATTAATAACCAAATAAACATATAAACATATGTTGGAAAACAAGAAAGAGGAGTTCAACAACAATGTGTTAACTGAGTTAAGAGGTTCTATTAATAACCAAATAAACATATAAACATATGTTGGAAAACAAGAAAGAGGAGTTCAATAACAATGTGTTAGCTGAGTTAAGAGGTTCTATAAACATATGTTGGAAAACAAGAAAGAGGAGTATTAATAACCAAATAAACATATAAACATATGTTGGAAAACAAGAAAGAGGAGTTCAACAACAATGTGTTAACTGAGTTAAGAGGTTCTATTAATAACCAAATAAACATATAGACATATGTTGGAAAACAAGAAAGAGGAGTTCAACAACAATGTGTTAACTGAGTTAAGAGGTTCTATTAATAACCAAATAAACATATAGACATATGTTGGAAAACAAGAAAGAGGAGTTCAACAACAATGTGTTAACTGAGTTAAGAGGTTCTATTAATAACCAAATAAACATATAGACATATGTTGGAAAACAAGAAAGAGGAGTTCAACAACAATGTGTTAGTTAAGAGGTTCTGAGTTAAGAGGTTCTATTAATAACCAAATAAACATATAGACATATGTTGGAAAACAAGAAAGAGGAGTTCAACAACAATGTGTTAACTGAGTTAAGAGGTTCTATTAATAACCAAATAAACATATAGACATATGTTGGAAAACAAGAAAGAGGAGTTCAATAACAATGTGTTAGCTGAGTTAAGAGGTTCTATTAATAACCAAATAAACATATAGACATATGTTGGAAAACAAGAAAGAGGAGTTCAACAACAATGTGTTAACTGAGTTAAGAGGTTCTATTAATAACCAAATAAACATATAAACATATGTTGGAAAACAAGAAAGAGGAGTTCAACAACAATGTGTTAACTGAGTTAAGAGGTTCTATTAATAACCAAATAAACATATAAACATATGTTGGAAAACAAGAAAGAGGAGTTCAACAACAATGTGTTAACTGAGTTAAGAGGTTCTATTAATAACCAAATAAACATATAAACATATGTTGGAAAACAAGAAAGAGGAGTTCAATAACAATGTGTTAGCTGAGTTAAGAGGTTCTATTAATAACCAAATAAACATATAAACATATGTTGGAAAACAAGAAAGAGGAGTTCAATAACAATGTGTTAGCTGAGTTAAGAGGTTCTATTAATAACCAAAAGGAGTTTTGGCAATGTATGAATAAAATTTCACTAAAAAGGAAACAACCCCAAAACAACATTTCTGCCGATGACTGGTTCCAACATTTTAAATCATTGTTAGATGTAGATACACCATCAGATGAAAATGAGAATTGTAATGTGCCAGCAACGGAAAACGATGCTATTAATGAGTTCATAAACCGTGCTATTTCTCGAGAAGAGGTCATTACTGCACTAAGAAAGTTAAAGAACCGCAAAGCAACAGGCCCTGACGGAGTCATTGGAGAACTTTTAAAAGTACCTCACGAAAGGATTGCAGACTTTTTTGTTGGATTCTTTAATGCTTTGTTTGATAAAGGTGTTTTCCCTGATAGCTGGTGTGACTCTATAACTCTTCCACTTTATAAAAAAGGAGATGTTAACAATACAAACAATTATAGGGGAATTTCCTTATCTAATATTAGTAGTAAGATAATTAGTACAATTATCAATCGTAGACTTCAGGAATATGTAGATTTTAATAACATAACAGGTGAACAACAAGCAGGATTCAAACGTGGTTACTCTACAACAGATCATATGTTTACTCTTCTGGCTTTCATTCAGAAACAATTTTCATTCAATCGCAAATTTTATGTAGCATTTATCGACTTTGAAAAGGCATTTGATTCAATCAACAGAAACCTACTGTGGCCTATTTTGATTAAAAATGGAATAAATGGGAAATTATTTAGATGCATTAGAAGTATGTACAATAAGGTTAAAACAAGAATTAGATGTGGTGACAAACTTACTGATTATATTAATTGTGCAAGGGGGGTTAAGCAGGGTGACGTGTGTAGCCCTATTCTGTTTTCTTTATTTATTAATGAATTAGCTCTAGAAGTAATGGATAAGGGTAAACATGGTGCTAGGTTTACAACAGACGCGTTAGAATTATTCATTTTATTGTTAGCAGACGATGTTGCATTGCTATCAGAAACTGTTATTGGCTTGCAAAGACAACTAAACATTTTAAGAGATTATGCTCGTAAATTACAATTAAAGGTTAATTTAGGTAAAAGTAATATAGTTGTTTTCAGAAAGGGGGGTTACCTGTCAGCAAGAGAGAGGTGGGTGTTTGATGGTAATATTATGCCTGTAGTTAATGTTTATAAGTACCTTGGAATTTTGTTTTCTACTCGTTTAAGTTTCGCAGCAGCCTGTAAAGATTTGTCTAGTAGGGCAAAAAAAGCGTTGTTACATGTTATGAGGAAATTAGCTTTGTTAAATAATAACTCATTAGAACTGTTTGTTAAAGTTTTTGATACTCAGATACAGCCGGTTGTACAATATGGGTCAGAGTTATGGGGGTTAGATAAGACTGCTGTCATACACTGTGAATCTGTTCATTTGTTTGGACTTAAAAAAGATTTTTGGGAGTTTCGATGAAAACTCCAAACGATCTAGTTTATGGGGAGACAAATAGATTCCCAATT
>CM065702.1:645889-664629 GCA_017654935.2 Phymorhynchus buccinoides
TGTACTGGGCTTCAGCATGTATTTTGCAGGACAGCAGGTACACTACATTTGGAGTAGTACACGTCAGGTGTTGCCTTATTTGCCAACGCCTTCCATCCCATGAAGAGGAGACTGTGTCCGCAAACATCCCATGGTTGCATGTGTCGCATCTTTTTGCTGTGCACTTGAAGAAGCCTGATTTATTTTCCGGGCCGTGTTGGACGAATCTTCTAGGAACTGTTGGTTTGTATACCTTTCCTAGATTTGTGTGGCGTCTTTCAGCAGAGATGATGAGGTTTTTAGGGGAAATCTGCACATTTTGAGGGTCTGCGTACAGTAAGTGCATGTTCTTCCTGATGATTTCCGATTTGGACGGAAGACGTGGGTCATACGTTGTGACTCATGCCAGCTTCTTGGGTTTGGGCTTTCTTTGCTTTGTTCTTATATATAGTTATATATATATAGTTTGCTTTGATAAAACTTTTCTGTGTCCAATGTCTTTATTTGTGAACCTCAGAAACAAAACCAGTTAACGGTCAAAGCAAACTATTCTGCATTTCAAATGCACTAACTTTTCAGTCCTTCAGAGTAGGGGTACGGAGCTGGCTATTCACTGAAATTTTTCTTTCATGATATATATATATATATATATATATATATATATATATATATATATATATATATATAGTATGAAAGAAAAAATCTCAGTGAATCTCTCTCTCTCTCTCTCTCTCTCTCTCTCTCTCTCTCTCTCTCTCTCTCTCTCTCTCTCTCTCTCTCTCTCTCTCATTTAAAATTTAAAATGTGTACATTTTTAACAAATAGAGGCAAATCATGGATGTATAATAAGAACAACAGTGGACCTAAAACTGAGCCTTGTGGAACACCATAATTATTCCGGAGAGGAGTAGACTGGTAAGGACCAGTGTATACCGTTTGCTGTCTATTTGATAAAAATGATTCAAGGAACTGGTACATTTGTTTCCTATACTGTAGACGCATAATTTCCTCATGAGTGGTTGATAACATCAAATGCCTTCGCAAAGTCAGCAAAGATTATTCCAGTGTATTGATTGTTGTTTATATTTGTGAGCCATTCATCAACCATGTTAACTAGAACTGTGTGGCATGAGTGTTTCTGCCTAACGCCTGATTGCCTTGGATGCAAAAGATCATACTTTTCCAAGTGCTGTAGTAGATGCTTATGGATGTGTTTTTCTAGGGGTTTGGACAAAATAGATAGTATGGATATTGGCCTATAGTTGGAAGGGTCCTTCTCATCACCTGATTTATAAAGAGGGATGATTTTGGCATTTTTAAGTTGAGTGGGAAAGTAACTTCTATCTATACATAAATTGTATATATAGGTTAGAGTGTCGGCAATGACAGGGGCGGCAAGTTTAAGTATAATCCCATCAAGTCCGTCCGTGTCCTTTGATGCGGATTGTTTCAATTGCATGAGAGCAGTATGTACTTCGTATAGCGTTATTAGTGGAAGAGAAAGTGTAGACTGTATGTTTTTGGATGAACAGAATTCTTTCAAAGGTTTTAGGTCATTTTCTTTCCAGGCATCATTTTGTATTAGGTTTTCTGCAATTGATACAATTACAAAGTGCTGATTTAATAAGTTAGGAGAGAGGATGTTTGATTCAGTTGATTTCTTAACGTAAGTTTTGTTTGCAAAGGTATTAATAGCTTTCCACACTTGTTTAGGGTTTTTGTCTAATAAAATATCTCTAAAATATTTCTGTTTAGCAGCACATTTCATCGTGCTAACAAGGCTGCGCTGCGCACTAGCTCTCGGATCTTTGGTTGCCTTGTAAAAATCTCTAAGATGCGAAGCTTGGCAGGCTGGATGGTGAAGCAGTTCTATCCCTGATGGTTTCAGGGGGAAACCTGTTCTTAAATACTGCTGTTTTGGCAGGCTGGATGGTGAAGCAGTTATATCCCTAGTGGTTTCAGGGGGAAACCTGTTCTTAAATACTGCTGTTCTGGCAGACTGGATGGTGAAGCAGTTATATCCCTGGTGGTTTCAGGGGGAAACCTGTTCTTAAATACTGCTGTTCTGGCAGACTGGGTGGTGAAGCAGCGCTCGTTGTTTCGTGCGAATTTTCAACTATGTTCTTGCTTTGTTGGTTTTGTAGTCGTGCTGGTCTAATACGTTGTTTGTTTCTGATTGGTGTTAGGTGATGGTCTAGATCGAAGCTTGGTATGTCTCCATTTACAATCTTATACAAGAAAGCCAACCTGTGTTGTCGTCTTCTTTCTTGCAGTGGAGGGATCGAGACCAAGGTCTTGGAGCATGGCTGTGACGCAGCCTGGGTTGCGGGATCGGAAATCTTGTTTAATGAACCTTTCTGCCCTGCGTTGGATGCCTTCAAGCTTGTCAATTTCGTTTTGCACGTATGGGTCCCACACATTCAAGGAGGGATCGGACGAGCGAGGCAGATGCGGTTTTTCTGTAGATTTCGGGGCAGAAGCGGAGGTTCCTACGAAGCATGCCCAGACTGGCGTTAGCTTTCCTGGTGATCTTATTGATGTGGGCAGACCAAAATAAGTTGTTACTTATTTCCACTCTGATGTAGGGGTAGGTGTCCACTTGAACAACACACACACACACACACACACACACACACACACACACACACACACACACACACACACACACACACACACACACACACACACACACACACACACACACACACAGCTTACCTAGCAGCATGTTCACAAATCGTTGTTCAGGTATGGCCAGGTGTTGACCTTCCCCTTGATGGGGACAGTACTCCGCACCGCACGACGACGATGATGACGATGATGACGATGATGCCCATGACGACGACGACGACGACGATGACGATGACGATGACGGTGGTTGGTAGGAGGACTGTGAGAGGACAGCGGAGGACAGGAGGTTTCCCACCAGTTCGCTGACGGAGAAGACGGAGCTGAACAGGCCGTGCAGGGCGCTGAAGGCAGCGTGGACCGTGGTCTGCACTGGGGGTGTCTTCCTCAGGTCCTGGTCCACCTGTACCTCGGCCAGGGCAGATAGGTACACGCCCAGGGAGATCCACCAGGGGGAGAGGGTCGCCCCCAGGAGCAGGGACCCGGGGATGAGGAGGCCGGGGTGGGGGTAGAAGTTGGCCAGGACGTAGAGGAGTTGCGCGGTGAAGGCGGTGAGGATGGTGCCCTTGACGCCCAGGTGGTAGATGATGGCGGGGGTCAGCGTGCTCACCACCAGCTTCACGCCGTACATGGCGGCCAGGGACACCGCGCCCAGGGACCCAGCCTGGTTCAGCGACGACTGCAGACCCTGCAGGGCCTTGAAGGAGGAGAACACGCACAGCCCAGCCACCGTCAGCACCAGCGTGTCCCGCACAGGACGACTGCTGCTGGACCGGTACTCCCCCAGGCCACCCATGGGATGGACGGGCAGGTCGTCCGCAGTCAGGAGGGCTGGACTGACGGGCCTGTCCCTGGAAGGGGGATTGTCCCTGGCAGATTGATTGACCCTGGCAGATTGATTGTCCCTGGCGGGGTCTCCTGGAGCTAGATGGGGTTGACTCGCAAGTTGGCCCCCAAAAGTGTGATAGTCCTTGGCAGGATGTGCTGGAGAGGCCTTCTGGTGGTCTGGACTCTCAGGCTGGTCCCTGGCAGAGTCTCCCGGAGTCAGGTGGGCTGGAGTCACGGGTGGACTCTCGGGCTGGTCCCTGGCAGAGTCTCCCGGAGTCAGGTGGGCTGGAGTCACGGGTGGACTCTCGGGCTGGTCTCCGGCAGAATGGTGGTCTGTGGTAGGGTCTCCAAGAGAGGCCCCCGGATGGTCTGGAATAGCTTTCCGGTCCCTGGAAGACTGTGGTGTGCTGACTGATGTCATGGGTGGGGCTGCAACAGTGGAATACGGTCCACTAACTGGAGGACTGTGGTGTGCTGACTGATGTCATGGGTGGGGTTACAACAGTGGAATACGGTCCACTAACTGAGGACTGTGGTGTGCTGACTGATGTCATGGGTGGGGCTGCAACAGTGGAATACGGTCCACTAACTGGAGGACTGTGGTGTGCTGACTGATGTCATGGGTGGGGCTGCAACAGTGGAATACGGTCCACTAACTGAGGACTGTGGTGTGCTGACTGATGTCATGGGTGGGGTTACAACAGTGGAATACGGTCCACTAACTGGAGGACTGTGGTGTGCTGACTGATGTCATGGGTGGGGCTGCAACAGTGGAATACGGTCCACTAACTGGAGGACTGTGGTGTGCTGACTGATGTCATGGGTGGGGTTACAACAGTGGAATACGGTCCACTAACTGGAGGACTGTGGTGTGCTGACTGATGTCATGGGTGGGGCTGCAACAGTGGAATACGGTCCACTAACTGGAGGACTGTGGTGTGCTGACTGATGTCATGGGTGGGGCTGCAACAGTGGAATACGGTCCACTAACTGGAGGACTGTGGTGTGCTGACTGATGTCATGGGTGGGGTTACAACAGTGGAATACGGTCCACTAACTGAGGACTGTGGTGTGCTGACTGATGTCATGGGTGGGGCTGCAACAGTGGAATACGGTCCACTAACTGGAGGACTGTGGTGTGCTGACTGATGTCATGGGTGGGGCTACAACAGTGGAATACGGTCCACTAACTGAGGACTGTGGTGTGCTGACTGATGTCATGGGTGGGGTTACAACAGTGGAATACGGTCCACTAACTGGAGGACTGTGGTGTGCTGACTGATGTCATGGGTGGGGTTACAACAGTGGAATACGGTCCACTAACTGGAGGACTGTGGTGTGCTGACTGATGTCATGGGTGGGGTTACAACAGTGGAATACGGTCCACTAACTGGAGGACTGTGGTGTGCTGACTGATGTCATGGGTGGGGCTGCAACAGTGGAATACGGTCCACTAACTGGAGGACTGTGGTGTGCTGACTGATGTCATGGGTGGGGTTGCAACAGTGGAATACGGTCCACTAACTGGAGGACTGTGGTGTGCTGACTGATGTCATGGGTGGGGTTACAACAGTGGAATACGGTCCACTAACTGAGGACTGTGGTGTGCTGACTGATGTCATGGGTGGGGTTACAACAGTGGAATACGGTCCACTAACTGGAGGACTGTGGTGTGCTGACTGATGTCATGGGTGGGGTTACAACAGTGGAATACGGTCCACTAACTGGAGGACTGTGGTGTGCTGACTGATGTCATGGGTGGGGTTACAACAGTGGAATACGGTCCACTAACTGGAGGACTGTGGTGTGCTGACTGATGTCATGGGTGGGGTTGCAACAGTGGAATACGGTCCACTAACTGGAGGACTGTGGTGTGCTGACTGATGTCATGGGTGGGGTTACAACAGTGGAATACGGTCCACTAACTGGAGGACTGTGGTGTGCTGACTGATGTCATGGGTGGGGCTACAACAGTGGAATACGGTCCACTAACTGGAGGACTGTGGTGTGCTGACTGATGTCATGGGTGGGGCTACAACAGTGGAATACGGTCCACTAACTGGAGGACTGTGGTGTGCTGACTGATGTCATGGGTGGGGTTACAACAGTGGAATACGGTCCACTAACTGGAGGACTGTGGTGTGCTGACTGATGTCATGGGTGGGGCTACAACAGTGGAATACGGTCCACTAACTGAGGACTGTGGTGTGCTGACTGATGTCATGGGTGGGGTTACAACAGTGGAATACGGTCCACTAACTGGAGGACTGTGGTGTGCTGACTGATGTCATGGGTGGGGTTACAACAGTGGAATACGGTCCACTAACTGGAGGACTGTGGTGTGCTGACTGATGTCATGGGTGGGGTTACAACAGTGGAATACGGTCCACTAACTGGAGGACTGTGGTGTGCTGACTGATGTCATGGGTGGGGTTACAACAGTGGAATACGGTCCACTAACTGGAGGACTGTGGTGTGCTGACTGATGTCATGGGTGGGGTTACAACAGTGGAATACGGTCCACTAACTGGAGGACTGTGGTGTGCTGACTGATGTCATGGGTGGGGTTACAACAGTGGAATACGGTCCACTAACTGGAGGACTGTGGTGTGCTGACTGATGTCATGGGTGGGGTTACAACAGTGGAATACGGTCCACTAACTGGAGGACTGTGGTGTGCTGACTGATGTCATGGGTGGGGTTACAACAGTGGAATACGGTCCACTAACTGGAGGACTGTGGTGTGCTGACTGATGTCATGGGTGGGGTTACAACAGTGGAATACGGTCCACTAACTGGAGGACTGTGGTGTGCTGACTGATGTCATGGGTGGGGTTACAACAGTGGAATACGGTCCACTAACAGTGGAATGGAGGACTGTGGTGTGCTGACTGATGTCATGGGTGGGGTTACAACAGTGGAATACGGTCCACTAACTGGAGGACTGTGGTGTGCTGACTGATGTCATGGGTGGGGTTACAACAGTGGAATACGGTCCACTAACTGGAGGACTGTGGTGTGCTGACTGATGTCATGGGTGGGGCTACAACAGTGGAATACGGTCCACTAACTGGAGGACTGTGGTGTGCTGACTGATGTCATGGGTGGGGCTGCAACAGTGGAATACGGTCCACTAACTGGAGGACTGTGACTGATGTCATGGGTGGGGTTGCAACAGTGGAATACGGTCCACTAACTGGAGGACTGTGGTGTGCTGATGATGTCATGTGGGGCTACAACAGTGGAATACGGTCCACTAACTGGAGGACTGTGGTGTGCTGACTGATGTCATGGGTGGGGCTGCAACAGTGGAATACGGTCCACTAACTGGAGGACTGTGGTGTGCTGACTGATGTCATGGGTGGGGTTACAACAGTGGAATACGGTCCACTAACTGGAGGACTGTGGTGTGCTGACTGATGTCATGGGTGGGGCTGCAACAGTGGAATACGGTCCACTAACTGGAGGACTGTGGTGTGCTGACTGATGTCATGGGTGGGGTTACAACAGTGGAATACGGTCCACTAACTGGAGGACTGTGGTGTGCTGACTGATGTCATGGGTGGGGCTGACTGATGTCATGGGTGGGGCTGCAACAGTGGAATACGGTCCACTAACTGGAGGACTGTGGTGTGCTGACTGACAACAGTGGAATACGGTCCACTAACTGGAGGACTGTGGTGTGCTGACTGATGTCATGGGTGGGGTTACAACAGTGGAATACGGTCCACTAACTGGAGGACTGTGGTGTGCTGACTGATGTCATGGGTGGGGTTACAACAGTGGAATACGGTCCACTAACTGGAGGACTGTGGTGTGCTGACTGATGTCATGGGTGGGGCTGCAACAGTGGAATACGGTCCACTAACTGGAGGACTGTGGTGTGCTGACTGATGTCATGGGTGGGGTTACAACAGTGGAATACGGTCCACTAACTGGAGGACTGTGGTGTGCTGACTGATGTCATGGGTGGGGTTACAACAGTGGAATACGGTCCACTAACTGGAGGACTGTGGTGTGCTGACTGATGTCATGGGTGGGGTTACAACAGTGGAATACGGTCCACTAACTGGAGGACTGTGGTGTGCTGACTGATGTCATGGGTGGGGTTACAACAGTGGAATACGGTCCACTAACTGGAGGACTGTGGTGTGCTGACTGATGTCATGGGTGGGGTTACAACAGTGGAATACGGTCCACTAACTGGAGGACTGTGGTGTGCTGACTGATGTCATGGGTGGGGTTACAACAGTGGAATACGGTCCACTAACTGGAGGACTGTGGTGTGCTGACTGATGTCATGGGTGGGGTTACAACAGTGGAATACGGTCCACTAACTGGAGGACTGTGGTGTGCTGACTGATGTCATGGGTGGGGTTACAACAGTGGAATACGGTCCACTAACTGGAGGACTGTGGTGTGCTGACTGATGTCATGGGTGGGGTTACAACAGTGGAATACGGTCCACTAACTGGAGGACTGTGGTGTGCTGACTGATGTCATGGGTGGGGCTGCAACAGTGGAATACGGTCCACTAACTGGAGGACTGTGGTGTGCTGACTGATGTCATGGGTGGGGTTACAACAGTGGAATACGGTCCACTAACTGGAGGACTGTGGTGTGCTGACTGATGTCATGGGTGGGGTTACAACAGTGGAATACGGTCCACTAACTGGAGGACTGTGGTGTGCTGACTGATGTCATGGGTGGGGTTACAACAGTGGAATACGGTCCACTAACTGGAGGACTGTGGTGTGCTGACTGATGTCATGGGTGGGGCTGCAACAGTGGAATACGGTCCACTAACTGGAGGACTGTGGTGTGCTGACTGATGTCATGGGTGGGGTTACAACAGTGGAATACGGTCCACTAACTGGAGGACTGTGGTGTGCTGACTGATGTCATGGGTGGGGCTGCAACAGTGGAATACGGTCCACTAACTGGAGGACTGTGGTGTGCTGACTGATGTCATGGGTGGGGTTACAACAGTGGAATACGGTCCACTAACTGGAGGACTGTGGTGTGCTGACTGATGTCATGGGTGGGGTTACAACAGTGGAATACGGTCCACTAACTGGAGGACTGTGGTGTGCTGACTGATGTCATGGGTGGGGCTGCAACAGTGGAATACGGTCCACTAACTGGAGGGGTGGGGTTACAACAGACTGTGGTGTGCTGACTGATGTCATGGGTGGGGTTACAACAGTGGAATACGGTCCACTAACTGGAGGACTGTGGTGTGCTGACTGATGTCATGGGTGGGGTTACAACAGTGGAATACGGTCCACTAACTGGAGGACTGTGGTGTGCTGACTGATGTCATGGGTGGGGTTACAACAGTGGAATACGGTCCACTAACTGGAGGACTGTGGTGTGCTGACTGATGTCATGGGTGGGGCTACAACAGTGGAATACGGTCCACTAACTGGAGGACTGTGGTGTGCTGACTGATGTCATGGGTGGGGTTACAACAGTGGAATACGGTCCACTAACTGGAGGACTGTGGTGTGCTGACTGATGTCATGGGTGGGGCTGCAACAGTGGAATACGGTCCACTAACTGGAGGACTGTGGTGTGCTGACTGATGTCATGGGTGGGGTTACAACAGTGGAATACGGTCCACTAACTGGAGGACTGTGGTGTGCTGACTGATGTCATGGGTGGGGTTACAACAGTGGAATACGGTCCACTAACTGGAGGACTGTGGTGTGCTGACTGATGTCATGGGTGGGGTTACAACAGTGGAATACGGTCCACTAACTGGAGGACTGTGGTGTGCTGACTGATGTCATGGGTGGGGTTACAACAGTGGAATACGGTCCACTAACTGGAGGACTGTGGTGTGCTGACTGATGTCATGGGTGGGGCTGCAACAGTGGAATACGGTCCACTAACTGGAGGACTGTGGTGTGCTGACTGATGTCATGGGTGGGGTTACAACAGTGGAATACGGTCCACTAACTGGAGGACTGTGGTGTGCTGACTGATGTCATGGGTGGGGTTACAACAGTGGAATACGGTCCACTAACTGGAGGACTGTGGTGTGCTGACTGATGTCATGGGTGGGGTTGACAACAGTGGAATACGGTCCACTAACTGGAGGACTGTGGTGTGCTGACTGATGTCATGGGTGGGGTTACAACAGTGGAATACGGTCCACTAACTGGGAGGACTGTGGTGTGCTGACTGATGTCATGGGTGGGGCTGCAACAGTGGAATACGGTCCACTAACTGGAGGACTGTGGTGTGCTGACTGATGTCATGGGTGGGGTTACAACAGTGGAATACGGTCCACTAACTGGAGGACTGTGGTGTGCTGACTGATGTCATGGGTGGGGTTACAACAGTGGAATACGGTCCACTAACTGGAGGACTGTGGTGTGCTGACTGATGTCATGGGTGGGGTTACAACAGTGGAATACGGTCCACTAACTGGAGGACTGTGGTGTGCTGACTGATGTCATGGGTGGGGTTACAACAGTGGAATACGGTCCACTAACTGGAGGACTGTGGTGTGCTGACTGATGTCATGGGTGGGGCTGCAACAGTGGAATACGGTCCACTAACTGGAGGACTGTGGTGTGCTGACTGATGTCATGGGTGGGGTTACAACAGTGGAATACGGTCCACTAACTGGAGGACTGTGGTGTGCTGACTGATGTCATGGGTGGGGTTACAACAGTGGAATACGGTCCACTAACTGGAGGACTGTGGTGTGCTGACTGATGTCATGGGTGGGGTTACAACAGTGGAATACGGTCCACTAACTGGAGGACTGTGGTGTGCTGACTGATGTCATGGGTGGGGTTACAACAGTGGAATACGGTCCACTAACTGGAGGACTGTGGTGTGCTGACTGATGTCATGGGTGGGGTTACAACAGTGGAATACGGTCCACTAACTGGAGGACTGTGGTGTGCTGACTGATGTCATGGGTGGGGTTACAACAGTGGAATACGGTCCACTAACTGGAGGACTGTGGTGTGCTGACTGATGTCATGGGTGGGGTTACAACAGTGGAATACGGTCCACTAACTGGAGGACTGTGGTGTGCTGACTGATGTCATGGGTGGGGTTACAACAGTGGAATACGGTCCACTAACTGAGGACTGTGGTGTGCACTAACTGGAGGACTGTGGTGTGCTGACTGATGTCATGGGTGGGGTTACAACAGTGGAATACGGTCCACTAACTGGAGGACTGTGGTGTGCTGACTGATGTCATGGGTGGGGTTACAACAGTGGAATACGGTCCACTAACTGGAGGACTGTGGTGTGCTGACTGATGTCATGGGTGGGGTTACAACAGTGGAATACGGTCCACTAACTGGAGGACTGTGGTGTGCTGACTGATGTCATGGGTGGGGTTACAACAGTGGAATACGGTCCACTAACTGGAGGACTGTGGTGTGCTGACTGATGTCATGGGTGGGGTTACAACAGTGGAATACGGTCCACTAACTGGAGGACTGTGGTGTGCTGACTGATGTCATGGGTGGGGTTGACAACAGTGGAATACGGTCCACTAACTGGAGGACTGTGGTGTGCTGACTGATGTCATGGGTGGGGTTACAACAGTGGAATACGGTCCACTAACTGGAGGACTGTGGTGTGCTGACTGATGTCATGGGTGGGGTTACAACAGTGGAATACGGTCCACTAACTGGAGGACTGTGGTGTGCTGACTGATGTCATGGGTGGGGTTACAACAGTGGAATACGGTCCACTAACTGGAGGACTGTGGTGTGCTGACTGATGTCATGGGTGGGGTTACAACAGTGGAATACGGTCCACTAACTGGAGGACTGTGGTGTGCTGACTGATGTCATGGGTGGGGTTACAACAGTGGAATACGGTCCACTAACTGGAGGACTGTGGTGTGCTGACTGATGTCATGGGTGGGGTTACAACAGTGGAATACGGTCCACTAACTGGAGGACTGTGGTGTGCTGACTGATGTCATGGGTGGGGTTACAACAGTGGAATACGGTCCACTAACTGGAGGACTGTGGTGTGCTGACTGATGTCATGGGTGGGGCTACAACAGTGGAATACGGTCCACTAACTGGAGGACTGTGGTGTGCTGACTGATGTCATGGGTGGGGTTACAACAGTGGAATACGGTCCACTAACTGGAGGACTGTGGTGTGCTGACTGATGTCATGGGTGGGGCTGGAACAGTGTACGGTGGACTGTGGTGTGCTGACTGATGTCATGGGTGGGGTTACAACAGTGGAATACGGTCCACTAACTGGAGGACTGTGGTGTGCTGACTGATGTCATGGGTGGGGTTACAACAGTGGAATACGGTCCACTAACTGGAGGACTGTGGTGTGCTGACTGATGTCATGGGTGGGGTTACAACAGTGGAATACGGTCCACTAACTGGAGGACTGTGGTGTGCTGACTGATGTCATGGGTGGGGTTGCAACAGTGGAATACGGTCCACTAACTGGAGGACTGTGGTGTGCTGAACTGATGTCATGGGTGGGGTGCTGACTGATGTCATGGGTGGGGTTAACAGTGGAATACGGTCCACTAACTGGAGGACTGTGGTGTGCTGACTGATGTCATGGGTGGGGTTACAACAGTGGAATACGGTCCACTAACTGGAGGACTGTGGTGTGCTGACTGATGTCATGGGTGGGGTTACAACAGTGGAATACGGTCCACTAACTGGAGGACTGTGGTGTGCTGACTGATGTCATGGGTGGGGTTACAACAGTGGAATACGGTCCACTAACTGGAGGACTGTGGTGTGCTGACTGATGTCATGGGTGGGGTTACAACAGTGGAATACGGTCCACTAACTGGAGGACTGTGGTGTGCTGACTGATGTCATGGGTGGGGCTGCAACAGTGGAATACGGTCCACTAACTGGAGGACTGTGGTGTGCTGACTGATGTCATGGGTGGGGTTACAACAGTGGAATACGGTCCACTAACTGGAGGACTGTGGTGTGCTGACTGATGTCATGGGTGGGGTTACAACAGTGGAATACGGTCCACTAACTGGAGGACTGTGGTGTGCTGACTGATGTCATGGGTGGGGCTGCAACAGTGGAATACGGTCCACTAACTGGAGGACTGTGGTGTGCTGACTGATGTCATGGGTGGGGTTACAACAGTGGAATACGGTCCACTAACTGGAGGACTGTGGTGTGCTGACTGATGTCATGGGTGGGGCTGCAACAGTGGAATACGGTCCACTAACTGGAGGACTGTGGTGTGCTGACTGATGTCATGGGTGGGGTTACAACAGTGGAATACGGTCCACTAACTGGAGGACTGTGGTGTGCTGACTGATGTCATGGGTGGGGTTACAACAGTGGAATACGGTCCACTAACTGGAGGACTGTGGTGTGCTGACTGATGTCATGGGTGGGGTTACAACAGTGGAATACGGTCCACTAACTGGAGGACTGTGGTGTGCTGACTGATGTCATGGGTGGGGTTACAACAGTGGAATACGGTCCACTAACTGAGGACTGTGGTGTGCTGACTGATGTCATGGGTGGGGTTACAACAGTGGAATACGGTCCACTAACTGGAGGACTGTGGTGTGCTGACTGATGTCATGGGTGGGGTTACAACAGTGGAATACGGTCCACTAACTGGAGGACTGTGGTGTGCTGACTGATGTCATGGGTGGGGCTGCAACAGTGGAATACGGTCCACTAACTGGAGGACTGTGGTGTGCTGACTGATGTCATGGGTGGGGTTACAACAGTGGAATACGGTCCACTAACTGGAGGACTGTGGTGTGCTGACTGATGTCATGGGTGGGGTTACAACAGTGGAATACGGTCCACTAACTGGAGGACTGTGGTGTGCTGACTGATGTCATGGGTGGGGCTGCAACAGTGGAATACGGTCCACTAACTGGAGGACTGTGGTGTGCTGACTGATGTCATGGGTGGGGTTACAACAGTGGAATACGGTCCACTAACTGGAGGACTGTGGTGTGCTGACTGATGTCATGGGTGGGGTTACAACAGTGGAATACGGTCCACTAACTGGAGGACTGTGGTGTGCTGACTGATGACATGGGTGGGGTTGCAACAGTGGGTCCACTAACTGTGGTGTGCTGACTGATGTCAGTGGGGTTACAGTGGAATACACTAACTGGAGGACTGTGGTGTGCTGACTGATGTCATGGGTGGGGCTGCAACAGTGGAATACGGTCCACTAACTGGAGGACTGTGGTGTGCTGACTGATGTCATGGGTGGGGTTACAACAGTGGAATACGGTCCACTAACTGGAGGACTGTGGTGTGCTGACTGATGTCATGGGTGGGGCTGCAGTGGAATAGTGGGAGGAATGTGGTGTGCTGACTGATGTCATGGGTGGGGTTACAACAGTGGAATACGGTCCACTAACTGTGGACTGTGGTGTGCTGACTGATGTCATGGGTGGGGTTACAACAGTGTGGTGAATACGGGTGGGGTAACTGGAGGACTGTGGTGTGCTGACTGATGTCATGGGTGGGGTTACAACAGTGGAATACGGTCCACTAACTGGAGGACTGTGGTGTGCTGACTGATGTCATGGGTGGGGTTACAACAGTGGAATACGGTCCACTAACTGGAGGACTGTGGTGTGCTGACTGATGTCATGGGTGGGGCTGCAACAGTGGAATACGGTCCACTAACTGGAGGACTGTGGTGTGCTGACTGATGTCATGGGTGGGGTTACAACAGTGGAATACGGTCCACTAACTGGAGGACTGTGGTGTGCTGACTGATGTCATGGGTGGGGTTACAACAGTGGAATACGGTCCACTAACTGGAGGACTGTGGTGTGCTGACTGATGTCATGGGTGGGGTTACAACAGTGGAATACGGTCCACTAACTGGAGGACTGTGGTGTGCTGACTGATGTCATGGGTGGGGTTACAACAGTGGAATACGGTCCACTAACTGGAGGACTGTGGTGTGCTGACTGATGTCATGGGTGGGGCTACAACAGTGGAATACGGTCCACTAACTGGAGGACTGTGGTGTGCTGACTGATGTCATGGGTGGGGTTACAACAGTGGAATACGGTCCACTAACTGGAGGACTGTGGTGTGCTGACTGATGTCATGGGTGGGGTTACAACAGTGGAATACGGTCCACTAACTGGAGGACTGTGGTGTGCTGACTGATGTCATGGGTGGGGTTGCAACAGTGGAATACGGTCCACTAACTGGAGGACTGTGGTGTGCTGACTGATGTCATGGGTGGGGTTACAACAGTGGAATACGGTCCACTAACTGGAGGACTGTGGTGTGCTGACTGATGTCATGGGTGGGGTTACAACAGTGGAATACGGTCCACTAACTGGAGGACTGTGGTGTGCTGACTGATGTCATGGGTGGGGTTACAACAGTGGAATACGGTCCACTAACTGGAGGACTGTGGTGTGCTGACTGATGTCATGGGTGGGGTTACAACAGTGGAATACGGTCCACTAACTGGAGGACTGTGGTGTGCTGACTGATGTCATGGGTGGGGTTACAACAGTGGAATACGGTCCACTAACTGGAGGACTGTGGTGTGCTGACTGATGTCATGGGTGGGGCTGCAACAGTGGAATACGGTCCACTAACTGAGGACTGTGGTGTGCTGACTGATGTCATGGGTGGGGTTACAACAGTGGAATACGGTCCACTAACTGGAGGACTGTGGTGTGCTGACTGATGTCATGGGTGGGGTTACAACAGTGGAATACGGTCCACTAACTGAGGACTGTGGTGTGCTGACTGATGTCATGGGTGGGGTTACAACAGTGGAATACGGTCCACTAACTGGAGGACTGTGGTGTGCTGACTGATGTCATGGGTGGGGCTACAACAGTGGAATACGGTCCACTAACTGGAGGACTGTGGTGTGCTGACTGATGTCATGGGTGGGGTTACAACAGTGGAATACGGTCCACTAACTGGAGGACTGTGGTGTGCTGACTGATGTCATGGGTGGGGTTACAACAGTGGAATACGGTCCACTAACTGGAGGACTGTGGTGTGCTGACTGATGTCATGGGTGGGGTTACAACAGTGGAATACGGTCCAACAGTGGGGTTGCAACAGTGGAATACGGTCCACTAACTGGAGGACTGTGGTGTGCTGACTGATGTCATGGGTGGGGTTACAACAGTGGAATACGGTCCACTAACTGGAGGACTGTGGTGTGCTGACTGATGTCATGGGTGGGGTTACAACAGTGGAATACGGTCCACTAACTGGAGGACTGTGGTGTGCTGACTGATGTCATGGGTGGGGTTACAACAGTGGAATACGGTCCACTAACTGGAGGACTGTGGTGTGCTGACTGATGTCATGGGTGGGGTTACAACAGTGGAATACGGTCCACTAACTGGAGGACTGTGGTGTGCTGACTGATGTCATGGGTGGGGTTACAACAGTGGAATACGGTCCACTAACTGGAGGACTGTGGTGTGCTGACTGATGTCATGGGTGGGGTTACAACAGTGGAATACGGTCCACTAACTGGAGGACTGTGGTGTGCTGACTGATGTCATGGGTGGGGTTACAACAGTGGAATACGGTCCACTAACTGGAGGACTGTGGTGTGCTGACTGATGTCATGGGTGGGGTTACAACAGTGGAATACGGTCCACTAACTGGAGGACTGTGGTGTGCTGACTGATGTCATGGGTGGGGTTACAACAGTGGAATACGGTCCACTAACTGGAGGACTGTGAGGACTGATGGTGTGCAACAGTGACTGATGTGGTGTGCTGATGGGGGTGGGGTTACAACAGTGGAATACGGTCCACTAACTGGAGGACTGTGGTGTGCTGACTGATGTCATGGGTGGGGTTACAACAGTGGAATACGGTCCACTAACTGGAGGACTGTGGTGTGCTGACTGATGTCATGGGTGGGGCTGCAACAGTGGAATACGGTCCACTAACTGGAGGACTGTGGTGTGCTGACTGATGTCATGGGTGGGGTTACAACAGTGGAATACGGTCCACTAACTGGAGGACTGTGGTGTGCTGACTGATGTCATGGGTGGGGTTACAACAGTGGAATACGGTCCACTAACTGGAGGACTGTGGTGTGCTGACTGATGTCATGGGTGGGGTTACAACAGTGGAATACGGTCCACTAACTGGAGGACTGTGGTGTGCTGACTGATGTCATGGGTGGGGTTACAACAGTGGAATACGGTCCACTAACTGGAGGACTGTGGTGTGCTGACTGATGTCATGGGTGGGGTTACAACAGTGGAATACGGTCACACTAACTGGAGGACTGTGGTGTGCTGACTGATGTCATGGGTGGGGTTACAACAGTGGAATACGGTCCACTAACTGGAGGACTGTGGTGTGCTGACTGATGTCATGGGTGGGGACTGTGGTGTGCAACAGTGGAATACGGTCCACTAACTGGAGGACTGTGGTGTGCTGACTGATGTCATGGGTGGGGTTACAACAGTGGAATACGGTCCACTAACTGGAGGACTGTGGTGTGCTGACTGATGTCATGGGTGGGGCTACAACAGTGGAATACGGTCCACTAACTGGAGGACTGTGGTGTGCTGACTGATGTCATGGGTGGGGTTACAACAGTGGAATACGGTCCACTAACTGGAGGACTGTGGTGTGCTGACTGATGTCATGGGTGGGGTTACAACAGTGGAATACGGTCCACTAACTGGAGGACTGTGGTGTGCTGACTGATGTCATGGGTGGGGTTACAACAGTGGAATACGGTCCACTAACTGGAGGACTGTGGTGTGCTGACTGATGTCATGGGTGGGGTTACAACAGTGGAATACGGTCCACTAACTGGAGGACTGTGGTGTGCTGACTGATGTCATGGGTGGGGTTACAACAGTGGAATACGGTCCACTAACTGGAGGACTGTGGTGTGCTGACTGATGTCATGGGTGGGGTTACAACAGTGGAATACGGTCCACTAACTGGAGGACTGTGGTGTGCTGACTGATGTAATGGGTGGGGTTACAACAGTGGAATACGGTCCACTAACTGGAGGACTGTGGTGTGCTGACTGATGTCATGGGTGGGGTTACAACAGTGGAATACGGTCCACTAACTGGAGGACTGTGGTGTGCTGACTGATGTCATGGGTGGGGTTACAACAGTGGAATACGATCCATTAACCGGGCTACAACAGTGGAATACGGTCCACTAACTGGAGGACTGTGGTGTGCTGACTGATGTCATGGGTGGGGTTACAACAGTGGAATACGGTCCACTAACTGGAGGACTGTGGTGTGCTGACTGATGTCATGGGTGGGGTTACAACAGTGGAATACGGTCCACTAACTGGAGGACTGTGGTGTGCTGACTGATGTCATGGGTGGGGTTACAACAGTGGAATACGGTCCACTAACTGGAGGACTGTGGTGTGCTGACTGATGTCATGGGTGGGGTTACAACAGTGGAATACGGTCCACTAACTGGAGGACTGTGGTGTGCTGACTGATGTCATGGGTGGGGCTGCAACAGTGGAATACGGTCCACTAACTGGAGGACTGTGGTGTGCTGACTGATGTCATGGGTGGGGTTACAACAGTGGAATACGGTCCACTAACTGGAGGACTGTGGTGTGCTGACTGATGTCATGGGTGGGGTTACAACAGTGGAATACGGTCCACTAACTGGAGGACTGTGGTGTGCTGACTGATGTCATGGGTGGGGCTGCAACAGTGGAATACGGTCCACTAACTGGAGGACTGTGGTGTGCTGACTGATGTCATGGGTGGGGTTACAACAGTGGAATACGGTCCACTAACTGGAGGACTGTGGTGTGCTGACTGATGTCATGGGTGGGGCTACAACAGTGGAATACGGTCCACTAACTGGAGGACTGTGGTGTGCTGACTGATGTCATGGGTGGGGAATTACAACAGTGGAATACGGTCCACTAACTGGAGGACTGTGGTGTGCTGACTGATGTCATGGGTGGGGTTACAACAGTGGAATACGGTCCACTAACTGGAGGACTGTGGTGTGCTGACTGATGTCATGGGTGGGGATGAACAGTGGAATACGGTCCACTAACTGGAGGACTGTGGTGTGCTGACTGATGTCATGGGTGGGGCAACAGTGGAATACGGTCCACTAACTGGAGGACTGTGGTGTGCTGACTGATGTCATGGGTGGGGCAACAGTGGAATACAACAGGACTGTGGTGTGCTGACTGATGTCATGGGTGGGGCTGCAACAGTGGAATACGGTCCACTAACTGGAGGACTGTGGTGTGCTGACTGATGTCATGGGTGGGGCTGCAACAGTGGAATACGGTCCACTAACTGGAGGACTGTGGTGTGCTGA
>CM065702.1:665129-685960 GCA_017654935.2 Phymorhynchus buccinoides
GCTTAGCTGAATAAGGTTAATAGGCCTATCAAGGAAGGGGGGTCGTACCTTGGGAAGGCAAATCCATGTAAACAAATGCTAGCCCAAGCCGCTGGAATAGCGCTGTCCCTTCTGCTATCTGTCAGTGGCAGTCCGAAGACAGATTGGCACTCAGAAGGTAAAGTAGGAAACAGCAAAAATAAACCATGAGGGTCTTTCTTCACGCCTTACTTGGGTATGTTATGCAATAAACTAGGAAAAATAAACCAATTCTTGTTGGGTTAGTTTTTCATGGAAACTTGTATTGTTTATCCACTAAAAAAGAAACAATTAAAGCACAGGGTGGGATTTGTTTTTCATGGAAACTGTTTTCATACAATAAAAAGCAAACAATAAAGCACAGGATGGATTTTGTTTGTCATGGAAACTTGCTTTTCATGCAATAAAAAAGCAACAAGTAAAGCACAGGCTGGATTTTGTTTTTCATGGAAACTTGCTTTTCATACAATAAAATAGCAAAACAATAAAGCACAGGCTGGAGTTTGTTTTCATGGAAACTTGCTTTTCATGCAATAAAAAAGCAAACAATAAAGCACAGTCTGGATTTTGTTTTTCATGTAAACTTGCTTTCATACAATAAAAAAGCAAAACAATAAAGCAAAGGCTGGATTTGTTTTTCATGGAAACTGGCCGTTATAGCCTGGAAACAGTAAAAACAGAGCGACCTAATCACAGTTGAAACAGTGCATGGTTTGCATTGGGTAAATAGAATAAATAAAATCAGTTTAATTTAATGGCACCACAGTTGAAGCCACGCCCTGATAACAGCCCCCCCCCCCCTCCCCCCCCCCCCCCCCCCCCCCCCCCCCCCCCCCCCCCCCCCCCCTTTAAGTAGAGAGAGGTGTTGTGTAAATCATTTGCATCAACCACACTAGACAGGCTAGGTGAGTGGGTATGCAACAATCAATATATTGCTGTCTTTTCACTTGTTCCTGGTTGGCTGATTAATTTTTAGTTTGGTTTACTTTAAAAGGCCTTTCAGTTTCTCCAGAATGCTCTCTTTCGCTTTGACTCTTTGTGTGTTTGTTGCTGCTAGGCATGCTGCTGCTGTTGTGTTGTGATGGTGGTTGTTGTTGTGGTCTGTCATCTCCAATTCACTCTCCTTCTCAATGTCCTCCTCCTCCTCTTCCTCCTCCCCCCCTCTTCTCCTCCTCCCCCTCTTCCTCCTCCCCCCTCCTTCCTCCTCATCTCCTCTGTGTCTCCCTCTCCTCCATTCCCTTCTCATCAGTTCGTAAGTTTTCCCCCTTGCGTGGAGTTGGCGCAGTGCGCGGTTTTCCACGGCAACGTATCCCAAGATGGGGCGAACAGCAGAGCCAACATGGCGAACAGGCGAGGAGCCGGGGAGAGGAACTTGGCCATGGTGACGGAGAGACAGCAAGACAGTGAACCAGGTGCTGCTGACACTGAAGGAACAGTCCAACGTATTGGCGAATAAACACCACCATCAGGCTGAAAGAAAGAACATAATGATCATAATGAGGGAGGAGTTAAACCATGGTGAAGGAGAGAAGGCAATGACAGTGAACAAGGTTGCTGCTAACACTGAAAGAAAGAACATAATGAGGGAGGAATTAAACCATGGTGAAGGAGAGACAGGCGAGACATTGAACAGGTCTGCTAAACCTGACAGGAAGAGTCAACGTGTCATGGAATAACACCACCATCAGGGCGGAAAGAAGCACATAATGATCATAATTGAGGAGAGAGTTACAACCATGGTGAAGGAGAGACAGGCGAAGACATGAACCAGGTGCTGCTGACACTGGATGAAGAGTCCAACCGTGTCATGGAATAACACCACCATCAGGGCTCTGAAGAAAGAAAATAATGAGGGAGGAGGTTTAAAAAACATGGTGAAGGAGAGACAGGCGAAGACATGTAACCAGGTGCTGCGACAATGATGGAAGAGTCCAACGGGTCATGGAATCACACCACCACAGGGCTGAAAGAAAGAACATAATGATCAGAATGAGGGAGGAGTTAAAACATGGTGAAGGAGAGACAGGCAAAGACAGTGAACCAGGTGCTGCTAAACACTGAAGGAAGAGTCCCACGTATCTGGGATAACACCACCATCAGGGCGAAAGAAAGAACATAATGATGGAGGAGTTAAACCATGGTAAGGAGAGGAAGGCAAAGACAGTGACATAGGTACTGCTAACACTGAAGGAAGAGTCCAACGTGTCATGGAATAACACCACCATCAGGGCTGAAAGAGAAAAAGAACATAATGAAGGAGGAGTTAACCATGGTGAAGGAGAGACAGGCAAGAAGTGACATAGGACTGCAACACTTAAGGAGAGTCCAACGTGTCAGGAATAACACCACCAATCAGGGCCACTGAAAGAAAGAACATAATGGGAGGAGTTAAACCATGTTGAAGGAGAGAAGGCGAAGGACATTGAACCGGTGATGCTGGACACGGAAGGAAGGAGTCCACGGTGTCTGGGGAAATAACACCACCATCAAGGGCTGAAAGAGATAAGGAACATAATGAGGGAGGAGTTTCTAAAACTATGGTGAGGAGAGACAGGCCGAAGACATTGAAACCAGGTAATGCTAAACACTGAGGAAGAGTCAAGGGTCATGGAATAACACACCATCAGGGCTGAAGAAAGAAACATAATGATGATAAGAGGGAGGAGTTAAACCATGGTGAAGGAGGAGGGACAGGCGAAGACAGTGAACAGGGCTGATAACACTGAAGGAAGAGTCCAACGTGTCATGGAATAACACCACCATCAGGGCTGAAGAAAGAACATAATGATGATTAATGGAGGGAGGAGTTAAACCATGGGGAAGGAGGAGGACAGAGCCGAAGGACATTGAACCAGGTGCTGCTAACACTGAAAGAAGAGTCAGAAGGCAGTGAATAAAGCACCTTAGGGCTGAACAATTATGAGGAAATAGTGATGGAGAGAACAGTGAATACTGGCACCATTAGGCTGAACAATAGAGAAATAGTGATGAAGAGGGCAGTGAATAATAGCACATTAGGGGCTGAAGGAATAGAGAAATACTGATGGAGATAGCAGTAGGAATAATAGCACCCTTAGGCTGAACAGTAGAGAAATAGTGAGGGAGACAGTTCGTGGATAATACTCATTAGGGCTGAACAGTAGAGAATAGTGATGAAGAGATCAGTGAATACATAGCACCATTAGGGGCTGAACAGTAGAGAAAATAGTATGGAGACAGTCAGTGAATAATAGCCACCATAGGGCTGAACAGTAGATGAAATAGTGATGGAGACAGTCAGGCATAATAGCCACCATTAGGGACGGAAACAATAGAGAAAATAGTGATGGAGAGAACAGTTGAATAATAGCACAGTTAGGGCTGAACAATAGAGAAGAGTGATTGGGAGAGAGTCAGTGAATAATTGCACCATTAGGTCTGACAGTAGAGAACTTAAAAGTGTATAGAGAGAACAGTGAACAATAGCACCATTAGGGCCTGAACAGTGGAGAAATAGTGATGGAGAGAACAGTGAATAATAGCACCATTAGGGCTGAACAGTATAGAAATAGTGATGGAGAGATCAGTGAATAATAGCACCATTAGGGCTGACCAGTAGAGAAATAGTGATGGAGAGAGTCAGTGAATAATAGCACCATTAGGGCTGAACAGTAGAGAAATAGTGATGGAGAGAACAGTGAATAATAGCACCATTAGGGCTGAACAGTAGAGAAATAGTGATGGAGAGAGCAGTGAATAATAGCACCATTAGGGCTGAACAGTAGATAAATAGTGATGGAGAGAGGCAGTGAATAATAGCACCATTAGGGCTGAACAGTAGAGAAATAGTGATGGAGAGAGTCAGTGAATAATAGCACCATTAGGGCTGAACAGTAGAGAAATAGTGATGGAGAGAGTCAGTGAATAATAGCACCATTAGGGCTGAACAGTAGAGAAATAGTGATGGAGAGAGTCAGTGAATAATAGCACCATTAGGGCTGAACAGTAGAGAAATAGTGATGGAGAGAACAGTGAATAATAGCACCATTAGGGCTGAACAATAGAGAAATAGTGATGGGGAGTGGCAGTGAATAATAGCACCATTGGGGCTGAACAATAGAGAAATAGTGATGGAGAGAGTCAGTGAATAATAGCACCATTAGGGCTGACCAATAGAGAAATAGTGATGGAGACAGTCAGTGAATAATAGCACCATTAGGGCTGAACAATAGAGAAATAGTGATGGAGACAGTCAGTGAATAATAGCACCATTAGGGCTGAACAATAGAGAAATAGTGATGGAGACAGTCAGTGAATAATAGCACCATTAGGGCTGAACAATAGAGAAATAAGGATGGAGACAGTCAGTGAATAGTCCAGCACCATTAGGGCTGAACAATAGAGAAATAGTGATGGAGACAGTCAGTGAATAATAGCACCATCAGGGCTGAACAGTAGAGAATTATAAGGATGGAGAGAGAAGTCCAGACATTCAGTGAATAATGCCACCATCAGGGCTGAACAGTAGAGAAATAGAGATACAGAGAGGGGGGGAGGAAAGCGGGAGAGTAGGGGGTTGGGTATTTTGGCCATAAGGCAGATATACAAACAGAGAGCGAATCATTTTTGGTGTCCATTTTATTAGGTGCCAGAATAATCAACTAAGTTACTCCTGAGCCCTAAGAGAAGAAGAGAAGATGTCGCATCCTGCGATGATGGCGGAATGAAGTTAACCTATACCGATGAAGTTAACAGGACAGATGAAGTATAACAGGACAGTTAATAGCACAGGACAGATGAAGGGTAACAGTGACAGATGAAGTTAACTGATGACAGATGAAGTTAACAGGACAGCGTTCCAATGCTGTTTAACCAAAGAGCAGGACAAAACCGTTGCAGGCTTTGGTCATGTTGAAACACTGACATGACAGCATCACCTGTGGGCCGTTTACCGCATGAGTGAGCGTACTGTGTGATCACGCACTAGGGGGCATAAACAAACGAACGTGGTACGTATCATAATTTGAGAGTTATAGAATCTGGGTCATGCACGTACACGCTACACTCAGATTCCTCAGGCTCTCTCTCTTCGCTGTGTCTCTCTTCATCTCTCATCCTCCCCTCCCTCTCATGCTCTCTCTCTCGCTCTCTCCATCCGAGACATCTCTCCTCTCTCTCTCTCATCTCTGTGCGCTCTTCTCTCTCTCTCTCTCTCTACTCTCTCTCTGCTGTTTATTTGCATTTCTATTCTACGGATATACTTTGTGTTTGGTGCTTAGAAACTTTGCTCAGCTACTTGCTATGACAGCATGCCTTCTGCCCCGCATGGATTTCCGATCAGACATGTGGTGCATTGCCATTCAATATTTCTACCTTTCATGTGGACAAAGTGGTTGGTATTCAAAGACCACATTATTGATCATTATGCTCCTTCCTTTGTTGGATACATCATCTTTCGCTATGGCCCCGGGTTCTGCGTGACAACTTTTTCGGTGTCATGGTAGGTTTGCTCCTACTGCTTATGTTCTGGGGGGACAATTTGCATTTTCTACAACATGTTCAAGGTGACCTTCTCCTGCGCTCTGGGATTGTGGAGACTAACCCTGGACCAGAACCTGACTTCAACTACGTCGACCGAACTTCGTCATTCCGTCCACCAGCGTCATACATATCATCGCATATCCCAGACTGCAGTGTCTGCCCAGTTTGCTGCCGTCAAAAACTCAAAAGACTCTGCATAACAGGAACCCGGTCATAAGGAAACTGGGAAGAGAGCCCGGTGTCCCTGGCGAACGACTCTGATAAAAGGAATCCTTCTTTCGCTGAGAATCATGACGATTGCTGTCAAGGCATTGAGCCACCGCAATTGGGTGATTCTGAAAGGTTAGGTGGTTGGGTTGAAAGTTGGGGAATGTTCACAGGTGATAGATGAAATGTCGCAGTATGCGTAAGGACTTTGTGGGGGGTGGGGGCTCTTGCACAGTGTTTGTTACTGATCTTACGGGTGATGTATGTTGCACTTGAGTGAACTGCAGGCAATCAATGATCCTTGCATATATTGCAATAAAAGCAAAAACTGTGTAATCATTTCTTGGGCTGGCACGTGTTGAGTAAAACTGGAAGAGAATGTGTCGTGATCTTTAAGTGTAGGGTCCCGCAGTTGGAATAACTCCTTCATTTTTTATGGTATTCCTAAAATAGGGGATGTACGAGGGTAAATGGTGAAAATTGTGACAGGCCTGATTCAAGATCTCATTAACTGTGACAAACTCGATCTGTCATGACGAGCATTGAGTTTTAACCTGCGTGCACAGGATTAGCACTAAGGTCTGGCTCCCTTATTATTGCCAGGTGCCCTATGTACTAAGCAAAAGGTAAGACATCCTTTAGGAAAGCAACATGCAAACTTTGACAGTGGTAGTGTATGTGTTTCCTTGGGGAGGATTTTTCTCCTAGAATCCGGGAAATAACGACGACAAGCTTGGTCTGCATCTTGATAAAAGCAAAGAGTGGAGGAGAAACTAGTGCGGATTATCTATGATCCATCTGTTCTGTGGGATGGACGAGTCGAGGTTTATGTACTTGATCTCGATTTCCCATGTCTCGCTTCAGGAATGTGGTAATCGGGATTCGGGCCTGGCCCGAAGATTAAATGTATTTCTTTGTGAGATGGTATAAAGTTGGGAGATTCGAAGTATGGTGTCGTGTCACAAGGCTAATGACACTGCACACCAGGATAAATTAGAATACTGTTCCGCGTTTTCTTTCCTGGCTCAAAGAACTATAATGTCTTTTTTGTTTTGCTGGTCAAGTGTCTAGTTCAGGATTTCATGTTCATAACCTTGTCAAGCGCAGTTAACCGTGCAGCAGGTTTAATAGTGACGATGTCCAGTCCGAGTTCTGGCATGATTTTTTCTCGTGAGTTAGGTGGGGTGGGTTGTTTCTTTGCTAATAACGGAAGTAGAATAATGAACTACAATTGTAGCCGTAAACAACCACCCTCTTTACGTTCTACCTTTCCCCTTCCTCTGAATGAATCCAAAAAGATTTGTCCTCTTCTTTCTTGTGAATCTTTTCCGCTGGTTTGTGCGTTCAAAATTTATCTTTCTATGACTTTTTTCATGTACTGTATTATCTTTCGTGATTTTGTGTGTCTGTGTTGAGTACATTTGTGCGAAGATTGTGAGTCTTAGTTTGTTTGCCTGGTTTTAGCTGTATGCCCGCTATCAATTTTAAGCAAGGCAAGGGAGGAAATCGGGTGGTATTATATGCTGTACTAATAGAACGAATTAAGCCGCTTTGTTCGCAAGATTGCATGTTGACTGTGGGAAACGTATGTGCTTTTCCTTGGTTGATAAACGGTGTGGTTCGGTTGTCAAAAAGATGTACTATTTTGTATGTGTATATATACACGCCAGAAGGCTCTCCATTCTATGCCCGATTGTAATTATGAACAAGGTATTTCTATGCTTGAAACTTGTTTTGACTGAATATATTGTTTGATCTCAATGATGTGTTATGTAATTCTTTGTGGTGACCTTAATAGTCGTATATTCGATTTTTGGACGTCTGCACGTCATTACTGGCGTGTCCATTATAAAAGCTCTGCAGTTATTGTTGATCGCAAATCTCAGGACAAACATGTAAATACATATGGTAAATCGTTATTGAATATGTGCAGTGTCCTTGATCTGACGATTTTAAATGGAATGTGTCGTGGTGATGAATTAGGTCAGTACACATACACAAGTGAGACTGGGAGCAGTGTCAATGATTATTTTTTGTTGTCCAGTGAATTTTATTATTCTATTTCGGATGTCTGTGAATTGCGTGTTGTTGATAGAACTGAGTGGACCATTTTCCTCTTGAGTGTCGTGTCGTGTTTTCAAAGGATGATGTTACAAATAATGATAATAAATCTGTACTGGTGATAGAGAAGTTACTCTGGAATGAGGATCTCAGTCAACATGTTATTAGTAAATTACTTGAAGATGAAGTTGATAATAAATTAAAGGCAGCCATGGATATGATCGATGTTAATATTGATTCAGCCTTAGAAATGTTTAATGATTGTATATATGATTGTGCCTCTTGTATGAAGAAAACTATTAAGATAGGTAATTGCATGCCCAAAGGCTGGTTTGATCAGGAATGTCATTGTACAAGAACAACAATGCGTCGGTTACTAAGAACTTTCCGAAGAACATTGCATAAAGATGATCGAATCTCTTATGTTACGACTCAAAGAGTGTATAAACATATGTTGGAAAACAAGAAAGAGGAGTTCAACAACAATGTGTTAACTGAGTTAAGAGGTTCTATTAATAACCAAAATAACATATAGACATATGTTGGAAAACAAGAAAGAGGAGTTCAACAACAATGTGTTAGTTGAGTTAAGAGGTTCTATTAATAACCAAAATAAACATATAGACATATGTTGGAAAACAAGAAAGAGGAGTTCAATAACAATGTGTTAACTCAGTTAAGAGGTTCTATTAATAACCAAAATAAACATATAAACATATGTTGGAAAACAAGAAAGAGGAGTTCAATAACAATTTGTTAACTGAGTTAAGAGGTTCTATTAATAACGAAAAAAAAAAAAAAAAAAAAAAAAAAAAAACAACCAATAAACATATGACTATGTTGGAAAACAGAAGAGGAGTCAACAACATGTGTTAACTGATTTAAGAGGTTAACTATTAATAACCAAATAAACATATAAACATATGTTGGAAAACAAGAAAGAGGAGTTCAACAACAATGTGTTAACTGAGTTAAGAGGTTCTATTAATAACCAAAATAAACATATAGACATATGTTGGAAACCAAGAAAGAGGAGTTCAACAACAATGTGTTAGCTGAGTTAAGAGTTTCTATTAATAACCAAAATAAACATATAGACATATGTTGGAAAACAAGAAAGAGGAGTTCAATAACAATGTGTTAGCTGAGTTAAGAGGTTCTATTAATAACCAAATAAACATATAAACATATGTTGGAAAACAAGAAAGAGGAGTTCAACAACAATTTGTTAACTGAGTTAAGAGGTTCTATTAATAACCAAAATAAACATATAGACATATGTTGGAAAACAAGAAAGAGGAGTTCAATAACAATGTGTTAGCTGAGTTAAGAGGTTCTATTAATAACCAAAATAAACATATAGACATATGTTGGAAAACAAGAAAGAGGAGTTCAACAACAATGTGTTAACTGAGTTAAGATGTTCTATTAATAACCAAATAAACATATAGACATATGTTGGAAAACAAGAAAGAGGAGTTCAACAACAATGTGTTAGCTGAGTTAAGAGTTTCTATTAATAACCAAATAAACATATAGACATATGTTGGAAAACAAGAAAGAGGAGTTCAACAACAATTTGTTAACTGAGTTAAGAGGTTCTATTAATAACCAAAATAAACATATAGACATATGTTGGAAAACAAGAAAGAGGAGTTCAATAACAATGTGTTAACTCCGTTAAGAGGTCCCATTATTTGTTAGGTCTAACACTGAGTGGTTTTTTTAATTTTTGTTTTAGGTTTTTTAATTGATTTGTCGCTTGGGTGCTATTAATAACCAAATAATAAACATTATATAAGACATTATGTTGCGAAATCACAAGGGGTGGATGTGATGAAAGGGGGATTTGTCTTAAGATGTGAGGAGTACGGTCTGGGTTCAATAACAATGTCTAGCGTCGTTTTTTTTTTCTTTTTTACTAAGTCTTTTTTTTCTTTTTTAACTTTTCTCAGGTGTTAATAATCGAGGATAGTCTTTTATTAATAACCCAAATTAAACATAATAAACATATTCGGTTGGAAAACAAAGGGAAATTTCGAATACCCTTTCCAATTTTGCATGGTGAGTTCTAATAACAATCCCTTTTGAGTGTTTTCAGAACTGAGTTTAAGAAGGTAGGTCACTCCCCATTACATAACCAAATAAACATATAAACATTATGTTGGGAAAACAAGATACTCTAAAGAGGAAAGGTTTCAATAACAATGTGTTAACTGAGTGGGTTTCGTGAGTTTTTGAATGAAGTGGTTCTATTAATAAACCAAAAGGAGTGTTTTTGCCTTTGGTGGCACATGTGCATTTTTTCAACTCCCTTATCTGTTTTTTTTTGGCTAATTTGTCTTGTTGCGTTTGGTTCTACTGAACAAAATGTTTGTGCGTTTACACTGATGGTAGTTGAGTAATGGAGGTTCTATTAATAACCAAAATAAACATATAGACATATGTTGGAAAACAAGAAAGAGGAGTTCAATAACAATGTGTTAACTGAGTTAAGAGGTTCTATTAATAACCAAATAAACATATAGACATATGTTGGAAAACAAGAAAGAGGAGTTCAATAACAATGTGTTAGCTGAGTTAAGAGGTTCTATTAATAACCAAAATAAACATATAGACATATGTTGGAAAACAAGAAAGAGGAGTTCAACAACAATGTGTTAGTTGAGTTAAGAGGTTCTATTAATAACCAAAATAAACATATAGACATATGTTGGAACCAAGAAAGAGGAGTTCAACAACAATGTGTTAACTGAGTTAAGATGTTCTATTAATAACCAAATAAACATATAAACATATGTTGGAAAACAAGAAAGAGGAGTTCAACAACAATTTGTTAACTGAGTTAAGAGGTTCTATTAATAACCAAAATAAACATATAGACATATGTTGGAAAACAAGAAAGAGGAGTTCAATAACAATTTGTTAACTGAGTTAAGAGGTTCTATTAATAACCAAATAAACATATAGACATATGTTGGAAAACAAGAAAGAGGAGTTCAATAACAATGTGTTAACTGAGTTAAGAGGTTCTATTAATAACCAAATAAACATATAGACATATGTTGGAAAACAAGAGTTAAGAGGTTCTATTAATAACCAAATAAACATATAGACATATGTTGGAAAACAAGAAAGAGGAGTTCAACAACAATGTGTTAACTGAGTTAAGAGTTTCTATTAATAACCAAATAAACATATAAACATATGTTGGAAAACAAGAAAGAGGAGTTCAATAACAATGTGTTAACTGAGTTAAGAGGTTCTATTAATAACCAAAATAAACATATAGACATATGTTGGAAAACAAGAAAGAGGAGTTCAACAACAATGTGTTAGTTGAGTTAAGAGGTTCTATTAATAACCAAAATAAACATATAGACATATGTTGGAAAACAAGAAAGAGGAGTTCAACAACAATGTGTTAGCTGAGTTAAGAGTTTCTATTAATAACCAAATAAACATATAAACATATGTTGGAAAACAAGAAAGAGGAGTTCAACAACAATTTGTTAACTGAGTTAAGAGGTTCTATTAATAACCAAAATAAACATATAGACATATGTTGGAAAACAAGAAAGAGGAGTTCAACAACAATTTGTTAACTGAGTTAAGAGGTTCTATTAATAACCAAAATAAACATATAGACATATGTTGGAAAACAAATAACCATATACACATCTAAACATATGGTGGAAAGAGGAGTTCAACAACAATTTGTTAACTGAGTTAAGAGGTTCTATTAATAACCAAAATAAACATATAGACATATGTTGGAAAACAAGAAAGAGGAGTTCAATAACAATGTGTTAGCTGAGTTAAGAGGTTCTATTAATAACCAAAATAAACATATAGACATATGTTGGAAAACAAGAAAGAGGAGTTCAACAACAATTTGTTAACTGAGTTAAGAGGTTCTATTAATAACCAAAATAAACATATAGACATATGTTGGAAAACAAGAAAGAGGAGTTCAACAACAATGTGTTAACTGAGTTAGAGAGGTTCCTATTACTAACAATAAACATATAGACCTATTTTGGAAAACAAGAAGAGGAGTTCAACAACAATGTTTATTGAACTGAGTTTAAAGAGGTTTTCTATTAATAACCAAATAAACCTTAAACATATGTTGGAAAACAAGAAAGAGGAGTTCAATAACAATGTGTGAGGCTGAAGTTAAGAGGTTCTATTAAGAACTGCAAATAGTACTATATATAACATATTTTGTGAAAACAAGAAAGATGAGTTCAACAACAATGTGGTTAACTGAGTTTAAGATGTTCTATTAATAACCAAATTAAACGTTAAACAATAGTTTGGAAAACAAGAAAGAAGAGTTCACAACAATGTTTTTCACTGGTTAAGAGGTTCTATAAATAACCAAATAAACCATAATAAACATATGTTGGACAAACAAGACAAAGAGGGTCAATAACCTGTGTTTAACTGAGTTAAGAGGTTCTAATTAATACCAAATAAACAATCAACATATTTTTGAACCAGAAAAGGAGTTCATAACAATGTGTTAGCTGTAGTTAAGAGGTTCTATTATTAACTACAAAAGGAGTTTTGGCAATTTATGAATAAAATTTCACTAAAAAGGAAACAACCTCCAAAACACATTTCCTGCCGATGACTGTTCCAACATTTTAAATCCTTGTTAGAATGTAGAACACCTCCAGATGAAAATGAGAATTGTAATGTGCCAGTCAACGGAAAACGATGCTATTAATTAGGTCATAACCGTGCTATTTCGAGAAGAGGTCATTACTGCACTAAGAAAGTTAAAGAACCCAAAGCAACAGGCCCTGACGAGTCGTGGAGACTTTTAAAAGTACCTCACGAACGGATTGCAGACTTTTTTGTTGATTCTTTATCGTTGTTTGATAAAGGGTGTGTTCCCTGATAGCTGTGTGAACTCTATAACTCTTCACTTTATAAAAAAGGAGATGTTAACAATACAAACAATTTGGGAATTTCCTTATCTAATATTAGTAGTAAATAATTGCGACAATTATCATCGTAGACTTCAGAATATGTTAGATTTTAAATAACATAACAGGTTAACACCAGCAGGATTCAAACGTTGTTGAACTAGAACAACCGATCATATGTTTTACTCTTCTGGCTTTCCTTCGAAACATTTTCCATTCAATCGCAAATTTTATGTACATTTAGGCGACTTTGAAAGGCATTATTCAATCAACAGAAACCTCCTGTGGCCTATTTTGATTCAAAATGGAATAAATGGGACATTATTTAGATGCATAGAAGTATGTACAATAGGTTAAAACAAGAATTAGATGTGGTGACACACTTATCTGATTATAATTAATTGTGCAAGGGGGTTTAAGCAGGGTGACGTGTGTAGCCCTATTCGTTTTTTTCTTTATTTATTAATGAATTAGCTTCTAGAAGTAGATGATAAGGGTACAATGGTGCTAGGTTTACAACGACGCCGTTAGAATTATTCATTTTCTTGTTATCAGACGATGTTGCCCTTGCTATCATAAACTGTTTTATTGGCTGCAAAGACGACTAAACATTTTAAGAATTATGCTCGTAATTACACTTAAGGTTCAATTTAGGTAAATGTAAGTATACGTTGTTTTTCAGAAAGGGGGGTTCCTGTCATCAAGAGAAGGTGGGGTGTGTTTTGATGGTAATATTATGCCTGTAGTGTAATGTTTATAAGTACCTTTGTAATTTTGTTTTCTACTCGTTTAAGTTTCGCAGCAGCCTGTAAAGATTTGTCCTATAGGCAAAACAAGCGTTGTTACCATGTTATGAGGAAATTACTTTGTTAAATAATACTCATTAGAACTGTTTTTAAAGTTTTTTTGATACTCAATACAGCCTGGTTGACGATATGGGTCAGATGTTTATGGGGGTTAGATAAGACTGCTGTCAATACACTGTGAATCTGTTTCTTTGTTTTGGACTTAAAAAAGTATTTTTGGGAGTTTCGATTAAACTCCAAACGTCTAGTTTTTATGGGGAGACAAATAGATTCCGAATTCACATAAATTCTGCTTCAGTGGGCATTTCCTACTGTTAAAATGATTGAAAATGGCACTGAAAGATGCCAACGAAAGTGCGTAATGATATGCCTCTATTATTTAGACTCGAAGGGGAAAAGTGAATTGGTAACTAAGGTACGTGTGTGTTGTGTGAACTTGGTTTTGGTTTGGTCTGGTATTGTCGGGATAGTGGGAAAATGTTTATAAAGCAGCTTACGTCAAAGACTTACAGATCCTAGGTTGCAAGATTGGGAAGGTCATATAAATGCTACACTAGATTCGAATGTATTAGAAATGTTGCTCTTCACATTTAGTTCATAGCTATCTTTTGTTGAATATTGCTCGTGTCAGCGAACTGTTTTGACTAAGTTTAGATCGGTATTGTCTGTTATAAAAACGCATGTATCGATACGAAATTGTCCAGCAATGCTGATCTGTTATGTCCATTATGCAAAGTTAATTGAGGACGAGGTAGCATTTGTCTTAAAATGTCCTGCTCTTAAGTTTCTGTGCTCTGTGCAAATCCATCCCGTATAAATACTACAAGTATCCATGTCAGTTTCGTTTAACTTTATTGATGGCGAATATTAATGAGAGAACAGTACGTAATCTAACTGTATTTGTACAAAAGCGTTTCCGGTTAAGAGAGACAATTACATCATAGTTTGTAATTGTTTGCTAGTATGCATGTGTTCCAAAACCGATTTGTTGTCGTTCTCAAGTGCTATAATCCACTGATGTATTGATATTGTTAATTATTGCCCCTTATTCATATGGGGCATTGGCCTTTGAATGAATAAACCATTTGTCTTCGACTTCGACTTCTCTCTCTCTCTCTCTCCTTTTATCACTCTCTCTCTCTCTCTCTATATATCTCTCTCTCCTCTCTCTCTCTCTGTTCTCCCCCCTCATCTCTTCACCTGCGTCACTGACCTCCAATCTGCACGTGCCAGATTCCCTCCCCTATGCCCATCAAGCCCGACAAGCAAAAGAAGACGGGCAGACTGTCCGCCTGAGGGCGCCACAGGAGGAAGATGACCAACATGGCGGCGTCCAATAGAAAGGCCAAGATCAACAGGAAGTGACGTCCCGTGTAGCGCGCGGCGTAACCTAGCAACGCTGATGACATTAGAGAGCTAATGCCCCAGACCGACATGACGTAACCCACCATCTGTATACCTAGAGCACAGCTGATGTAGGCCTGAAAAACATCGGTCATCATCATCATCATCGTCATCATCATCATCATCATTCATCGTCATCATCATCACCATCACCAACATCATCAACAACATGACGGAACCCCACCATCTGTATGCCTAGAGAACAGCTGATGTAGGCCTGAAACATCATCATCATCATCATCATCATCATATCATCACCATCATCGTCATCATCATCATCATCATCATCACCGTCATCATCATCACCATCATCATCACCATCGTCGTCATCATCGTCATCATCATCAACATCATCATCATCATCATCATCATCATCATCATCATCATCATCATCATCATCATCATTTATTTATTTTTATTTACTTTATTTTATGTCTTAAGAAAATTTATATATAGCGCTTCACGTTTAAGCTCTAAGCTGATGTAGGCCTGAAACATCATCATCATCATCATCATCATTTTTTTTTTCTGTTTTCGTCATCATCATCTTCATCATCATTGTCATCATCATCATCATCATCATCATTATCATAATCATCATCATCATCATCATCATCATTGTTGTCATCATATTATTAGTTGTAGTATCATAATCATCATCTATCATCCATCATATGTTGTTGATCATCATCATCATCATCATCCATCATCATCCTTAGTCCTCATCATCATCATAGTAATCATTTCATCATCATCGCCATCACGGTCATGCCATCATCATCACCCATCATCACCCATCATCACATCTAGGGCCTCAGTAAATCATAATCATCATCATCATCATCATAATCATCGTCATCACCACCATCATCATCAGTCATCATCATCATCATCATCATCGTCATCATCATCCTTATCATCGTTGTTTGTCATCATGATCATCATCGTCAACCATCATCACCTACACGGCGTAGCCCACTATTATGTATTATCATCATAATCATAATCATCATCATCATTCATCATCATCATTATCATCAACATCATCATCGTCATCATCATCATCATTATCCACCCGACATGACGGTAGCCACCATCTGTATGCTAGAGCACAGTTGATGTAGGCCTGAAATTCATCATCAGCATCATCATCATCATCATCGTTCATCATCATCACCATCACCGACATGACCGTAGCCCATCATCTGTATCCTAGAGCACAGCTGATGTCCTGAAACTCATCATCATCAGCATCAACAAACTCATCATCATCATTATCATCTCATCATTATCATCATCATCATCATCGACTCACCACATCATCATCATCATCATCATCATCATCATCAGCATCATCATCACCACAATCATCATCATCAACATCATCATCATCCTTATCAGCAGGCAGCAGAAAAACCAGCAACAACAACAACGACGATGGCAGAGAGACGACACGAGGAGACCGAGGACGAGAGACGAAGATTATGAGGACCATCATCAGAGAGAGAGAGAGAGATGCTTGAGAGAAGACGAAGACATGAGAGAAAAGAAATAGGAACGAACCGTCGAGAGAGCGAGAGAGACAGAGAGAGGACGGATGAGCGAGAAGGAGGAAGAGTGAGGGAGTCTCTCGTGCTGTGTGTGTGGTGTTGTGGTGTGTGCGTGTGCGTCTGATCTGTTTTCTGTCCTCTGTGGCGTGTGCGTGCGCTGTGTGGCGGGCCTGTGCCCGCGTTAGCTCGGGTTGTTGCGCGTTTCGTTGCCTTGGCGTGCAAAGGTTCGGTCGTCGTAATTGTGCGAGCTTGTGTCCGTCTGTGTTGCTGTCTAAACTAATGGTGAATATTCCTACTATGGAAGGAAAAATAAACAAGCCCTGGTGGAAATCCCCAACCCACTTTCCCCCAAACAAGGGCACCAGTAACCACATTTTTGGTTGGCTGAAGGCCAGCCAATAGGAACGGATCTTTCTGCACAGCTCCCGCCCCGTGTAGCGTGGCTGCTCCAGATTGGCCACAAAGAACCACGTGGTCATCAGACCTGCCACGTCCAGCGCCACGAATAGGCCTGTGATTGGTGGGAAATAATATAATGCCCAACATGGCCGAAAGGCCGCAGAGGGCGTTAAATCCTATTTCGTCGGGAAATAATATTGCTTCCTGATTGGTGGAGATGTTACGCTAAATTTGTTAAATAGCGCGTTTTGCCAAACTAGTGTTCGTCCCTATAACTAGACTATAATAATTTGCCCGAGCTCGTTTCTGCCCTGAGTTGCGCTGCCCTCTCTAATTCAACTCTCTATATTCAACTCAGTGGGTAAATTCAGGTCACCGGCGGCGTGCCAATGCTCTATTTGCTGAACAGCAAAACTGTTGCCTGTTTCATGATTGAGAGAATACGGGTCTGCTTGTTTCACAAACGGGCAAGATAAATATTTGAGACTTTGACCTTCGATGCCAGTTTTGCTTGTTTCACGAACAAGCAACTGTCGCACATTAGATCACGTCTTTGTCTGTTTGTCTTTCTGTCTGTTCTGTCCGCCCTCTCTCTCTCCTCTCTCTCTCAGTCTCATCTGCCGTCGGTCTCTCAATCTCTCTTCGTCTCCTCCTCTCTCTCGCCTCTCTCTTCCCCGTCAAAGGCCAAAAGCCGAATATGGAAATAGTCTACATTCTTTCTTGTTAGTTTTCATTCTTTTTTTGTGTCTGATATATATATAGTATATTAATATATATATATATATATATATATATATTTTATATATAGACAAAACACATTCATAGCTCTTGAAGTCTGCCACCCATCTTTATTTAACTTGGAGCGTTCGGGCAAGACCGGCTTGTTTTCACTGGCACCGAGTGCATATCTCTCCCACACTGATCTCAAACTACACTCGGTGCAGTGAACAAGCCGCTGCGAAAGCTCCAAGTCAATAAAGAGTGGGTGGCAATATTTTCAAGAGCTATGATGTGTTTTTCGTCTATGACTGTTATGCTCTCGTCTTCGGTGGTGCGGTGCTCTGCTCTAGAGTTGGGAGTGAATCTTTTTAATCTCTCTCTCTCTCTCTCCTCTCTTCTCTCTCTCTCTCTCTATATATATATACTATTATATATATATATATATATATATATATATATATAGTTTTAAAACATAAACACCAAAATTGAAGATCAACACAGCCGTCTTCTTGCGTTTATTTTCAGAATTTCCGCCTCACTTGTCGTAGGCTATATCGCAGACTGACTGAAAGTACAAGAAACACAACCAAACTGAGCATAAGGGTTGAGTAATTTCAGAAGAAGGTAGTGACTAGTGTTCTAACTGCCAACAGAACACTTCCACCTCGAACTAATACATGCATCCCGTTCTACCTTCCCCTTTTCTTTTTTTCCCAAAACCCTTCGTAAACTGAGTCACACAATGCTTGTCTTTATACTCCTCACATGAACAAATATGATGTTTGGTGTCAAGCCAACCATTTGGAATTCACATATTGTTTCTTTATACTCTTCACATTAAATTATTACACATTTGTAAATTACCCCCAACTCTCACTCCCCAATCCCACCGTCACTATTCTGCAAGCCTCCCCCCATCCACAAAAAAGGCATAACTAGCGCGAAACCTCTCACTCTATCCCACTACTCCCTTAATAAGGAAATCGTACGCCTACAGAACTGTATGTATTCCCTCCATATAACAGCCACCCTATTATTCCCAATGTTTTTGTCACTTTGATAAGCAAATACAAATACAAATTCAAAATCCCGTGACCATTAGAGCTACAAACGCCACACTTCAACTCTTCAGAGAGTTACCGTGCAGGTCCCTCCTCGAGTTTCAATCCGTGAAGAGAAGTCCCCAGGTTGGACATCAGAACCAGCTCTTTCCTCATCATTGCCTTTTCTGACTCCACGTGTTCTATTGCAGTGATTTGCAAGGAAATTCAATGTCGGGTCGTTTCGGTGAGTTTGTGGGCACAGTGGGCAGCAACAGTACATGTCCATACTTTCCCTAGGTTGCAGTCACTTTTGTGATTGGCCCAGCGTTTCTTTAAGTTTTTTGTGTGCATCCAATGTACTGGCTTCAGCATTATTTTGCAGGACAGCATGTACACACATTTGGATAGTAAAAACGTCAGGTGGTCCTTATTTGCCAACGCCTTCCTCCCCTGAAGAGGAACTGTGTCCGCAACATACCATGGTTTGCATGTGTCCGCATTTTTTGCTGTGGCACTTGAAGAAGCCTGATTTATTTTTCCGGACGATGTTGGACGAAATCTTCTAGAACTGTTGGTTGTATACTTTTCCTAATTTGTTGGCTTCTTTCAGGCAGAGATGATAGATGTTTTTAGGGAAATCTCACATTTTGAGGTCTGCGTACAGTAAGTGCATGTTCCTCTTCCTGATGATTTCCGATTTGGACGGAGACGTGGGTCATACGTTGTGACTCAGCCACGCTTCTTGGGTTGGGCTTTCTTTGCTTTGTTCTTATATATAGTTATATATATATAGTTTGCTTTGATAAAGATTTTGCTTCTGTGTCCAATGTCTTTATTTGTTGACCTCAGAACAAAACCGTTAACTGTCAAAGCAAACTATTCTGGCATTTCCAATGCCAACTAACTTTTCAGTCCTTCAGAGTAGGGGTACGGAGCTGGCTATTCACTGAAATTTTTCTTCATTATATTATATATATAAGTATATATTATATATATATATCTATATTCTATATATATATGAAAAGAGAAATCTCAAGTGAATCTCTCTCTCTCATCTCTCTCCCTCTCTGCTCTCTCTCTCATCCTCTCGTCTCTCTCCTCATCTCTCTACTCTCATTTAAATTTAAAATGTGTACATTTTAAACAAATAGAGGCAAATCATGGATGTATACTAAAGAACAACAGTGACCTAAAACTGAGCCTTGTGGAACACCATATTACTTCCGGAGAGAGTAAGACTGGTAAGAGAACGCATGTACCGTTTGCTGGTTCTATTTATAAAAATGATTCAAAGGAACTGTACATTTTGTTCCTATACTGTAGACGCCATAATTTCCTCATGAGTGGTTGATAACATCAATGCCCTTCGCAAAGTCACAAAGATTATTCCAGTGTATTGATTGTTGTTTATATTTGTGAGCTTCATCCCATGGTTAACTAGAACTGTGTGGCATGTCGTGTTTCTGCCTAACGCCTGATTGCCTTGGATGCAAAAGCTCATACTTTTCCAAGTGCTGTATAGATATGTCTTATGGATGTGTTTGTCTATGGGTTTGGACAAATAGATGTATGGATATTGCCTATAGTTTGGAGGGTCCTTCCATCACCTGATTTATAAAGATGGAATTATTTTGGCATTTTTAAGTTGAGATTGGGAAGTAAACTTCTATCTATACATAATTGTATATATAGGTTAGAGTGTCCGCAGACAGTGGCGGCTGCAAGTTTTAAAGTATAATCCTCAAGTCCGTCCGTGTCCTTTGATGCGATTGTTCATTGCATGAGTAGCAGTATGTACTTCGTATAGCGTTATTAGTGAAGAGAAAGTGTAACTGTATGTTTTTTGATGACAAATTCTTTCAAAGGTTTTAGGTCCTTTTCTTTCCAGCATGCATTTTGTAATTAGTTTTCTGCAATTGATACAATTAACAAAGTGCTGATTTAATAGTTTAGGAGAGAGGATGTTTGATTCGTTGATTTCTTAATAACGTAAGTTTTGTTTTGCAAAGGTATTAATAAGCTTTCCCACACTTGTTAGTGTTTTTTGTCTAATAAAATATCTCTAAAATATTTCTGTTTTTCGCAGCACATTTCATCGTGCTACAAGGCTGCGCTGCGCACTAGCTCTCGGATCTTGTTGCCTGTAAATCTCTAGATGCGAAGCTT
>CM065702.1:686460-688960 GCA_017654935.2 Phymorhynchus buccinoides
CACCAGTGCCATCTCTTGAACCTACATTGCTAAAATTCATGTTTCAAACTTACTGTATTATACGGACATGCATTTTGATCCTGTTTACTTGGGGTGTTATTGTTGTATGGTTCAACATTTTCTCCAGGTTATTTTTCGTGACAATAATCTCCTGTTTTTACTTGCTTTTATGCTTTTATGCCCTGTGGTTCTGTGCCTCTTATGGCTATTACCCACGTGGTTCGTCATATCCGGCCACAAGGAGCGTCATTTTGGGAGACCGCCATCTTATTCCTTACCTTTTTTTGAAAATGCCAATCGAATGCTGCGTATTTGCTGTTTCCATAATTCGAAACTTATCTAAACTGTATTTATAACATCTGGATGTGTTTCTTTACACATTAGATAACATATTTCCACTTTGTTTACACACAAATTAAGGACTAAGATGGTGGACCGCTTCCGTTGAATGGTTCGAGATGCGCACGCAGGTGGTGGAGCCATTCCTGACTGAAATCAGGCCAGAAAGGAAATGATGATGGAGCTAATCGATGAGGCTGCATATTTTGATACTATTTGAGGCGCTCTTGAGGTGAGTTTATGGCACGCGCGCATTCCGAGCTCCCCGCTGAATTGTTCCGCGGGGCCCCAGGTGACAGACAATTAATTGCGATGCGGGTCGTAATGCGCTCGTTTGAGTTTAGGTTGCCGAATGGAAGAAAATTAGACATTATTTTGATAGGAGGCACATAAGAAAAGGTAAGGGGGGAGAGAGGAGAAGAGAGAGAAGAGAGAGAGAGAGAGAGAGAGAGAGAGAGAGGAGAGAGAGGAGAGAGAGAGAGAGAGAGAAGAGAGAGAGAGAGAGGAGAGAGAGCACAGAGAACGGAGACAGAGCAGAGAGACATGACACAAGAGAGAGACAGAGACAGAGAGAACAATGACTCTGAATACTGAATACTTAAACAATTTTCATGAATAGGCCGTTGGCCCATGTCACACGAAGAGAGAGAGGAGAGAGGCGAGAGAGAGAGAGAGAGAGAGAGAGAGAGAGAGAGAGAGAGAGCAGAGAGAGAGGAGAGAGAGAGAGAGACAGAGACCGAAAGAGAGAGAGAGAGAGACAGAGAACAGAGACAGAGAGAGAGACCAGAGAGGGGCAGGGTAACATTTCGTTTTTACAACAACAAGCAAACATAATTATCAAAGGTTTACGAATATCTAAAATTGTAAATGTAACGTGAACAGTTATGTGTTTGTGTAAGTAAAGATTGTGAAATGTTGGTGGTGGTGTTTGCTGCTCATTTGCCGCACTGGGGCTGTTCTTGTCCACCAATATGTGTGTGTGTGTGGTGTGTGTGTGTGTTTGTTTGTGTGTGTGTGTGTGTGTGTGTGTGGTGTGTACGTGCGCGTGCGTGCGTGCGTGCGTGCAGTGCGTGCGTGTGTTGTGTGGGTGTGTGTGTGTGTGTGTGTGTGTTTTTGGTGTGTGTGTGTGGTGTCTCTGTGTGTGTGTGTGTGTGTTTGTTTGTGTGTGTTATTGTGTGTGTGTGTTTGTGTTGTGTGTGACTGTGTGTGTGGTGTGTGTGTGTGTGTGTGTGTTGGTGGTGGTCTGTTGTGTGTGTGTGTGTGTGTGTGTGGTGTTGTGTGCGTGCTCGTGCGTGTGCGTGTGCGCGTGTGTTGCGTTCGTGCGTGGTGCGTGCGCGCATCTTTACTGCTTTGCCAGCATCATTCTGACACTCCAATACAACAGCAAACCCACGACTAGTTAGTTTTCCGACAGAAGTAGGAGAAAAAAAAAAAATTAATTCTCCGAGGATCTTCAGAAAGTGTTAACCTAAGTAGCAAATCATACAGTTGTATGTGTCCTCCCCACCATTGTACCTTTCACCGCCAGCCCATTTTTTTCAGGCTAAAACATTTCCATTAAATTTACCTGTGTAGAGAACAAATCTTCTCCTCTGTGACATATTACAGTAAGGCTTATCCTTACCACTCCCAAAATTAGAGAATAGGATCTTTGACAACAGACCCTGGTTTGATGCCTTTAGTGACATGGGGTGTTTAAATCATTGTGTGCAAAAATCGACGTTGGCGGTGAAAAGGGTTTAATGTTTACTGTGTGGTTGAGGGTCATATGGCGAGCTTGGCACAATTCCCTTTTTGAGAATATCTTTGCTTGTATCATTTTGGCTCTGATCCACGCATTGCTAGGTGATTGGTATCGTAATCACTAACATTGGCGGAGGGAGTTAGTTAGAAAGAGAGTAATCCCTTGTTCAATTTCATGCAGTTGCGATTACGAAAATGAATCGATTTGTCCCAAAAGATTTCAAGTCGTGGTGTTTAACTTTGCGCAGCAAGATGGCACCCAGTGACGTTTCTGCACACGGACATGCGCAACGTGTGTCCAAAGCACATAATTATTGGTACACCTTAGGCCAGGCTTTGTGCCAGTTGTTGCCAGGTGTAGGTTCCCTTGTTGCATTTCTGTCTTTTCTGTGACATGCAGCGTATTTGGATTAATCTC
>CM065702.1:691460-693960 GCA_017654935.2 Phymorhynchus buccinoides
CTGCAGAATTAATTAACTAGCGAAAGGAAGGAGATTTCGAGCGTGGCTCAAATTTGAAAAGGCGAACATATCAATGCACTTAACCCTTTCACCGCCAGCCATATTTCAGACAAGTTTTTCATTACATTTACCTGCCAAGTTTTGGCAAGTAAAAAGACAAACTCCATCTGCAGTTTTGGGGATTCTTCTGTGACATAATAAATAAGGGTCCCTATCCTTACTTCCCAAAACTAAGACAATAGTGTCTTTGGATAATATACCCCAATTTGATGCTTTTATGACATAGTGTTAATCACTGTGGTGCTAAAATGCGCCTTTTGGCGTGAAAGGGTTAAGAGAACTCCAGTAACTCCTATGAGGAAAACGTGAGTACCTACATCTTCTTTCATACTCCTATTATATAATTCGTTCTGTGGATTTTTGCTCGTTTTCTTATTTGCTGGCAAGGGGTTGCGTGACTGAAGAAGAGCATGACACCTTCCCGCGAGCGTGCGGGGGAAAGGAGGTGAGGGTTGAATGGTGGGGAGGGAAGCGAGTCACAGTTTGTTGAGCGAGTGACCCCCCCCTGGGGATACCGGGGGGGGGGGGGGGGGGGTTTCTTTTTGTAAAAATAGTTCCCCACCTTCTGGAAGTTCTGCTTGTACTTCCTCTATAATCTGCCACTCTCTTTGACTCTTCCTTTTCCCTTTGCTTTCTATCCATCTACTATCTGTCCTGACTTATTGGCCGCATTCCTGCCTTTAAAAAGAATCTTCCAAATAAATGTTCTCTTATTGAGCTCCCTCCGAAATCGGAAGTGTCGGCTGTGCGCAGCGGGTAGACAGTGAAAACTGAAAACCGGACACATAATACCCCATTATGACTCATTATGGCCTGGGACTCAGATGGAAGAAGAAAAGAGCGAGTGACGTTCCTAAGCAGAGTGATGGGAGAGGGTAGACGGTAGGCGCGCGGAGGGTAAAGGGGAAAGCATATATGCCATTGGCAGGCAGTACTATGGCCTATTGAGGGGCCAATGTCGATATGGAACAGCGAACGAAAGAAGTCTGGGCAGAGTGCGATAAGGCGGTATAACGGTACAAGCATAGCCAAGTATTTCCTGAGACAACCTGCCTCAATACCCGTCTGTACTATGCAGCTGTGTTTCACTGTTTACACTGGCTTTGTTTCGCCTTTAATCTTCTTCTCGGTCCTTGGGGGCCGCAGATGAGATCGATAGGTGCTAGGTGTGGTTACCAACCTCTCAGCGTGGACCTCCGTGGTTCTTCCTTCCTTCCTTCCCTGCGTTGACTGCTTCAGCAAATTGACTCCTCAGCTCCCCATCAATTAAGTTTCAATACTCATCAGAAAATGATATCAGGGGGCCGATTCACAGGGCTTTAACGTTACGTTGCGCTTCGCGTTAAAATCGGCAAGAACGTCTAAGAAACCCCTTCGTTTGCCGATAGTTCGCTGAAGCGTTTTGTCTGCCAACCACCGAGCTAGCGGCGAACTTTCGGAACTAGCGCAGTGACTTGTTGGGGTGATCACTTCTTGTGTGTTGATGTTTCCATTAAATTTTGTTAAAATAATACTGCTTTTGACCAAATCAGACAAGACTTGTAATATTCTTCCGCAACGTTCTCTCTAAAGTGTTTCTATTAGACCATTTGACGTAACAGTTATGGCGCGCCGGGCGACCGTCATCAGAGAAACGGAGACCCAGTGACGAGCTGGGGCACTGTATCCAGTTTTGCCCAGACATGCCTTACAATTCCGTGACACTGCGCAGAGACTGACCGCTGGCATGCTGTGGCCAAGGTCTACAGTACATGCCTTACAATGCCGTGATCACTGCGCAGAGACTGACGCTGTCTCTGTGGCCAAGGTCTACAGTACATGCCTTACAATGCCGTGACACTGTGGCGAGACTGTGCGCTGTGCTGCTGTGGCCAAGTCTATATCATTGAATGCCTTACAATGCCGTGACACTGCGGCAGAGACTGATGCTGGGCTGCTGTGGCCAAGTCTCAGTACATGCCTTACAATGCCGTGACACTGCGGCAGAGACTGATGGCTGGGCTGCTGTGGCCAGGTCTACATTGCATGCAGTACAATGCAGTGACACTGCGGCAGAGACTGCTGCTGGGCTTCTGTGGCCAGGTCTACAGTACTTCTCAACTTGAAAGTTCTGTCACATCAATGGAGAACACTCGATACTGTTGTGTGTCTTTTATTACTTTGCAGAAAGATCCTGTCTGTTTCAGTACTCTACAATTATCTTCGCCGAGAGGTTCTGCTTTTGTTGAACATGGTTTGTACGTGCATGTCCTTGTCTGTCTTATTAACGACATTGCTGAATTAAAACAATATTGGGTTTGAACTTATGATTGAGTTGGTGGGACTGCATGTCTTCACATCGCAAAATTTGGGTAAAGGTCAAGATGGTTTACCTTACCCAAATTTGTTTCAAGTAAAGTCTATCATTCAGTCCAAAATGATCTTTATATTGAGGATTAAC
>CM065702.1:703960-706276 GCA_017654935.2 Phymorhynchus buccinoides
AACGTTAGCCCTTGTGTGAAGCGGCCCCCTGATATCATTTTTCTGATGAGTATTGAACTTAATTGATGGGAGCTGAGGAGTCAATTTGCTGAAGCAGGCAAACGCAGGGAAGGAAGGAAGGGAAGAACCCACGGAGGTCCACGCTGAGAGGGGTAACCACCCTAGCCACCCTATCGATCTCAATCTGCGGCCCAAGGACGGAGAAGAGATTAATAGGTTGCTAAATAAGCCAGTGTAAACAGTGAAACACATGCTGCATAGTACAGACGGGTATTGAGGCAGGGTTGTCTCAGAAATACTTGGCTATGCTTGTACCGTTTATACCGCTATCGCACTCTGCCCAGGCTTCTTTCGCTTCGCTGTTACATTATTACATTGGACCCTTCAAATAGTGCATAGTACCCTCGCCTGCCACTGGCATATATGCTTTCCCCTTTCACCCTCCGCGCGCCTACCGTCTACCTCTCCCCTATCACTCTGCTTAGAACGTCACTCGCTCTTCTTCTTCTTCATCTGCGTCCCCAGGCCATAATGGTCATAATGGGTAATGTGCCAATGTGTCCGGATTTCAGTTTTCACTGATCTCCCCGCTGCGTACAGCCGACACATTCCGATTTCGGAGGAGCTCAAAAGAGAAAAATTATTTGGAAGATTTTTTTTAAAGGCAGGAGAATGGGCCAATAAGTCAGACAGATAGTAGATGATATAGAGCAAAGGGAAAAGGAAGAGTCAAAGAGAGTGACAGATTTAGAGGAAGTTACAAGCACAGAACTTCCAGAAGGTGGGGGGAAACTATAATTTTTACAAAAGAACCCCCCCCCCCCCCCGGTATCCCCCAGGGGGAGGTCACTCGCTCAACAACTGTGACTCGCTTCCCTCCCCACCCCTCAACCTCACCTCCTTTCCCCCGCATCGCTCGCGGCAGGTGTCCTGCTCTTTCTTGCAGTCACGCAACCCCTTGCAGCAAATAAGAAAACGAGCAAACATACACAGAACGAATTATATAATAGGAGTATGGATAAGAAGATGTAGGCTACTCACGTTTCCTCATATGTAGCTTACTGGAGTTCTTAACCCTTTCACCGCCAAAGTCGCATTTTAGCACCACAGTGATTTAACACCTATGTCATTAAAAGGCATCAAATTGGGGTATATTATCCAAAGACCCTATTGTCTTAGTTTTGGGAAGTAAGGATAGACCTTATTTTATTATGTCACAGAAGAATCCCCAATACTGCAGATGGATTTTGTTCTTTACTTGCCAAATTGGGCAGGTAAATGTAATGGAAATTTTGGTCTGAAATATGGCTGGCGGTGAAAGGGTTAAGTTGCATGATATGTTTGCTTTTTTCACAATTTCTGAGCCCACGCTCGAAATCTCCCTTCCCTTTCGCTAGTATAATTAATTCTGCAGTTTGTTAATTGCAGTAAAGCTATCATCACGGTTTTTGTGTTCATGTTTCCACTTTTGAAGTGGCGCATCTCCTTCGAACAGATAGGACGAAGGCAGCTTAATCTCCTTTGTTGATTCCAGAGTGCTGACAGGGCACCACTCTTAAAATAACCAGAACCAGAGTGTTCAAAAGCCGAGCTCTCCGCCCGCAGAATGTGAATATAGCACTGATTCTTAATGTAAACAGATTTTGGGCCAGTGTTAGTTCATCGTGTTACTTTGTGTAATGAAGAAATTAATGGCATAAGGACCGCTTCCATGGCCTTTACTAAGAGCCGGATCCCAAGGAAGGGAAGAAAGATTAACAAAACATTTTTTTTGGAATCGTGCACATGATCAAATACGCGGTGTCGTCCCTACTGCGCAAATCCTACTGCGCGAAGACTCTACTGCACGAAGACCCTACTGCGCGAATGTCTACTGCGCAATGGTACACATACTGCGCGAATTTTGTGTCTTGTAAATGTGCGTGTGCGTCTGTTTACATTAAGAATCTCATGTCTATTTCACATTCTGCGGGCGCAGAGCTCTGGCTTTTGTGTGTTGTTGTGTTGTGGTGTGTGTGTGTGCGTGCGCGTTCATGTGTGTGTGTGTGTTTGTGTTCGTGTGCGTGTTCGTGTGCGCGCGCGCGCGCGCGCGCGTGTGTGTGTGGTGTGTGTGTGTTGTGTGTGTTGTGTGTGTGTGTGTGTTGTGTGGTGTGTGACAATGTGTTCAAAAACTCAATATTCAAAATTATAATTCACTCTCGCTCTCTTGTTACCATTATCAGTTCAGCTTCTGGATTCGTTTGAATCATTGTTCACACACACTCCACACACAACCCACGCACACGCACACGCACTCCACGCACACGCGCGCGCACA
>CM065702.1:706776-743216 GCA_017654935.2 Phymorhynchus buccinoides
CAACACAGTATGGTGCAATATGACAACACAGTATGGTGCACAGTATGGTGCAATATGACAACACAGTATGGTGCAATATGACAACACAGTATGGTGCAATATGACAACACAGTATGGTGCAATATGACAACACAGTATGGTGCAATATGACAACACAGTATGGTGCAATATGACAACACAACACAGTATGGTGCAATATGACAACACAACACAGTATGGTGCAATATGACAACACAACACAGTATGGTGCAATATGACAACACAACACAGTATGGTGCAATATGACAACACAACACAGTGCAATATGACAACACAACACAGTATGTGCAATGACAACACAACACAGTATGGCAATATGACAACACAACACAGTATGGTGCAATATGACAACACAACACAGTATGGTGCAATATGACAACACAACACAGTATGGTGCAATATGACAACACAACACAGTATGGTGCAATATGCAACATATATGACAACACAACACAGTATGGTGCAATATGACAACACAACACAGTATGGTGCAATATGACAACACACAGTATGGTGCAATATGACAACACAACACAGTATGGTGCAATATGACAACACAACACAGTATGGTGCAATATGACAACACAACACAGTATGGTGCAATATGACAACACAACACAGTATGGTGCAATATGACAACACAGTATGGTGCAATATGACAACACAGTATGGTGCAATATGACAACACAGTATGGTGCAATATGACAACACAACACAGTATGGTGCAATATGACAACACAACACAGTATGGTGCAATATGACAACACAACACAGTATGGTGCAATATGACAACACAGTATGGTGCAATATGACAACACAACACAGTATGGTGCAATATGACAACACAGTATGGTGCAATATGACAACACAGTATGGTGCAATATGACAACACAACACAGTATGGTGCAATATGACAACACAACACAGTATGGTGCAATATGACAACACAGTATGGTGCAATATGACAACACAACACAGTATGGTGCAATATGACAACACAACACAGTATGGTGCAATATGACAACACAACACAGTATGGTGCAATGATGACAACACAACACAGTATGGTGCAATATGACAACACAACACAGTATGGTGCAATATGACAACACAATGGTGCAATATGAGTATGGTGCAATATGACAACACAGTATGGTGCAATATGACAACACAACACAGTATGGTGCAATATGACAACACAACACAGTATGGTGCAATATGACAACACAACACAGTATGGTGCAATATGACAACACAACACAGTATGGTGCAATATGACAACACAACACAGTATGGTGCAATATGACAACACAATGGTGCAATATGACAACACAACACAGTATGGTGCAATATGACAACACAGTATGGTGCAATATGACAACACAACACAGTATGGTGCAATATGACAACACAACACAGTATGGTGCAATATGACAACACAACACAGTATGGTGCAATATGACAACACAACACAGTATGGTGCAATATGACAACACAGTATGGTGCAATATGACAACACAACACAGTATGGTGCAATATGACAACACAACACAGTATGGTGCAATATGACAACACAGTATGGTGCAATATGACAACACAATGGTGCAATATGACAACAGTATGGTGCAATATGACAACACAACACAGTATGGTGCAATATGACAACACAACACAGTATGGTGCAATATGACAACACAACACAGTATGGTGCAATATGACAACACAACACAGTATGGTGCAATATGACAACACAACACAGTATGGTGCAATATGACAACACAGTATGGTGCAATATGACAACACAACACAGTATGGTGCAATATGACAACACAACACAGTATGGTGCAATATGACAACACAACACAGTATGGTGCAATATGACAACACAACACAGTATGGTGCAATATGACAACACAACACAGTATGGTGCAATATGACAACACAACACAGTATGGTGCAATATGACAACACAACACAGTATGGTGCAATATGACAACACAGTATGGTGCAATATGACAACACAACACAGTATGGTGCAATATGACAACACAACACAGTATGGTGCAATATGACAACACAACACAGTATGGTGCAATATGACAACACAACACAGTATGGTGCAATATGCAATATGACAACACAACACAGTATGGTGGACAACACAACACAGTGGTGCAATATGACAACACAACACAGTATGGTGCAATATGACAACACAACACAGTATGGTGCAATATGACAACACAACACAGTATGGTGCAATATGACAACACAACACAGTATGGTGCAATATGACAACACAGTATGGTGCAATATGACAACACAACACAGTATGGTGCAATATGACAACACAACACAGTATGGTGCAATATGACAACACAACACAGTATGGTGCAATATGACAACACAACACAGTATGGTGCAATATGACAACACAGTATGGTGCAATATGGTGCACAACACAACACAGTATGGTGCAATATGACAACACAACACAGTATGGTGCAATATGACAACACAACACAGTATGGTGCAATATGACAACACAACACAGTATGGTGCAATATGACAACACAACACAGTATGGTGCAATATGACAACACAACACAGTATGGTGCAATATGACAACACAACACAGTATGGTGCAATATGACAACACAACACAGTATGGTGCAATATGACAACACAACACAGTATGGTGCAATATGACAACACAACACAGTATGGTGCAATATGACAACACAACACAGTATGGTGCAATATGACAACACAACACAGTATGGTGCAATATGACAACACAGTATGGTGCAATATGACAACACAACACAGTATGGTGCAATATGACAACACAACACAGTATGGTGCAATATGACAACACAACACAGTATGGTGCAATATGACAACACAACACAGTATGGTGCAATATGACAACACAACACAGTATGGTGCAATATGACAACACAACACAGTATGGTGCAATATGACAACACAACACAGTATGGTGCAATATGACAACACAACACAGTATGGTGCAATATGACAACACAACACAGTATGGTGCAATATGACAACACAGTATGGTGCAATATGACAACACAACACAGTATGGTGCAATATGACAACACAACACAGTATGGTGCAATATGACAACACAACACAATATGACAACACATATGACAATATGACAACACAGTATGGTGCAATATGACAACACAACACAGTATGGTGCAATATGACAACACAACACAGTATGGTGCAATATGACAACACAACAACAGTATGGTGCAATATGACAACACAATGGTGCACAGTATGGTGCAATATGACAACACAATGGTGCAATATGACACACAACACAGTATGGTGCAATATGACAACACAACACAGTATGGTGCAATATGACAACACAGTATGGTGCAATATGACAACACAACACAGTATGGTGCAATATGCAACACAACACAGTATGGTGCAATATGACAACACAACACAGTATGGTGCAATATGACAACACAACACAGTATGGTGCAATATGACAACACAACACAGTATGGTGCAATATGACAACAACACAGTATGGTGCAATATGACAACACAACACAGTATGGTGCAATATGACAACACAACACAGTATGGTGCAATATGACAACACAACACAGTATGGTGCAATATGACAACACAACACAGTATGGTGCAATATGACAACACAACATGGTGCAATATGACAACACAACACAGTATGGTGCAATATGACAACACAGTATGGTGCAATATGGTGCAATATGACACAACACAGTATGGTGCAATATGACAACACAACACATGTATGGTGCAATATGACAACACAGTATGGTGCAATATGACAACACAGTATGGTGCAATATGACAACACAGTATGGTGCAATATGACAACAATATGGTGCAATATGACAACACAGTATGGTGCAATATGACAACACAACAACAGTATGGTGCAATATGACAACACAACACAGTATGGTGCAATATGACAACACAGTATGGTGCAATATGACAACACAACACAGTATGGTGCAATATGACAACACAACACAGTATGGTGCAATATGACAACACAACACAGTATGGTGCAATATGACAACACAACACAGTATGGTGCAATATGACAACACAACACAGTATGGTGCAATATGACAACACAACACAGTATGGTGCAATATGACAACACAACACAGTATGGTGCAATATGACAACACAACACAGTATGGTGCAATATGACAACACAACACAGTATGGTGCAATATGACAACACAACACAGTATGGTGCAATATGACAACACAATGGTGCAATATGACACAGTATGGTGCAATATGACAACACAATATGACAACACAACACAGTATGGTGCAATATGACAACACAGTATGGTGCAATATGACAACACAACACAGTATGGTGCAATATGACAACACAACACAGTATGGTGCAATATGACAACACAACACAGTATGGTGCAATATGACAACACAACACAGTATGGTGCAATATGACAACACAGTATGGTGCAATATGACAACACAACACAGTATGGTGCAATATGACAACACAACACAGTATGGTGCAATATGACAACACAACACAGTATGGTGCAATATGACAACACAGTATGGTGCAATATGACAACACAACACAGTATGGTGCAATATGACAACACAACACAGTATGTAACACAGTATGGTGGTATGCAATATGACAACACAACACAGTATGGTGCAATATGACAACACAACACAGTATGGTGCAATATGACAACACAGTATGGTGCAATATGACAACACAACACAGTATGGTGCAATATGACAACACAACAGTATGGTGCAATATGACAACACAACACAGTATGGTGCAATATGACAACACAACACAGTATGGTGCAATATGACAACACAACACAGTATGGTGCAATATGACAACACAACACAGTATGGTGCAATATGACAACACAACACACAACACAACACAGTATGGTGCAATATGACAACACAACACAGTATGGTGCAATATGACAACACAACACAGTATGGTGCAATATGACAACACAACACAGTATGGTGCAATATGACAACACAACACAGTATGGTGCAATATGACAACACAACACAGTATGGTGCAATATGACAACACAACACAGTATGGTGCAATATGACAACACAACACAGTATGGTGCAATATGACAACACAGTATGGTGCAATATGACAACACAACACAGTATGGTGCAATATGACAACACAACACAGTATGGTGCAATATGACAACACAACACAGTATGGTGCAATATGACAACACAACACAGTATGGTGCAATATGACAACACAACACAGTATGGTGCAATATGACAACACAACACAGTATGGTGCAATATGACAACACAACACAGTATGGTGCAATATGACAACACAACACAACACAACACAGTATGGTGCAATATGACAACACAACACAGTATGGTGCAATATGACAACACAACACAGTATGGTGCAATATGACAACACAACACAGTATGGTGCAATATGACAACACAACACAGTATGGTGCAATATGACAACACAACACAGTATGGTGCAATATGACAACACAACACAGTATGGTGCAATATGACAACACAACACAGTATGGTGCAATATGACAACACAACACAGTATGGTGCAATATGACAACACAACACAGTATGGTGCAATATGACAACACAGTATGGTGCAATATGACAACACAACACAGTATGGTGCAATATGACAACACAACACAGTATGGTGCAATATGACAACACAACACAGTATGGTGCAATATGACAACACAACACAGTATGGTGCAATATGACAACACAACACAGTATGGTGCAATATGACAACACAACACAGTATGGTGCAATATGACAACACAACACAGTATGGTGCAATATGACAACACAACACAGTATGGTGCAATATGACAACACAACACAGTATGGTGCAATATGACAACACAACACAGTATGGTGCAATATGACAACACAACACAGTATGGTGCAATATGACAACACAACACAGTATGGTGCAATATGACAACACAACACAGTATGGTGCAATATGACAACACAACACAGTATGGTGCAATATGACAACACAACACAGTATGGTGCAATATGACAACACAACACAGTATGGTGCAATATGACAACACAACACAGTATGGTGCAATATGACAACACAACACAGTATGGTGCAATATGACAACACAACACAGTATGGTGCAATATGACAACACAGTATGGTGCAATATGACAACACAACACAGTATGGTGCAATATGACAACACAACACAGTATGGTGCAATATGACAACACAACACAGTATGGTGCAATATGACAACACAACACAGTATGGTGCAATATGACAACACAACACAGTATGGTGCAATATGACAACACAACACAGTATGGTGCAATATGACAACACAACACAGTATGGTGCAATATGACAACACAACACAGTATGGTGCAATATGACAACACAACACAGTATGGTGCAATATGACAACACAACACAGTATGGTGCAATATGACAACACAACACAGTATGGTGCAATATGACAACACAATATGACACAGTATGGTGCAATATGACAACACAACACAGTATGGTGCAATATGACAACACAACACAGTATGGTGCAATATGACAACACAACACAGTATGGTGCAATATGACAACACAACACAGTATGGTGCAATATGTGCAACACAACACAGTATGGTGCAATATGACAACACAACACAGTATGGTGCAATATGACAACACAGTATGGTGCAATATGACAACACAGTATGGTGCAATATGACAACACAACACAGTATGGTGCAATATGACAACACAACACAGTATGGTGCAATATGACAACACAACACAGTATGGTGCAATATGACAACACAACACAGTATGGTGCAATATGACAACACAACACAGTATGGTGCAATATGACAACACAACACAGTATGGTGCAATATGACAACACAACACAGTATGGTGCAATATGACAACACAACACAGTATGGTGCAATATGACAACACAACACAGTATGGTGCAATATGACAACACAACACAGTATGGTGCAATATGACAACACAACACAGTATGGTGCAATATGACAACACAACACAGTATGGTGCAATATGACAACACAACACAGTATGGTGCAATATGACAACACAACACAGTATGGTGCAATATGATGGTGCAATATGACAACACAGTATGGTGCAATATGACAACACAACACAGTATGGTGCAATATGACAACACAACACAGTATGGTGCAATATGACAACACAACACAGTATGGTGCAATATGACAACACAGTATGGTGCAATATGACAACACAACACAGTATGGTGCAATATGACAACACAGTATGGTGCAATATGACAACACAACACAGTATGGTGCAATATGACAACACAACACAGTATGGTGCAATATGACAACACAACACAGTATGGTGCAATATGACAACACAACACAGTATGGTGCAATATGACAACACAACACAGTATGGTGCAATATGACAACACAACACAGTATGGTGCAATATGACAACACAACACAGTATGGTGCAATATGACAACACAGTATGGTGCAATATGACAACACAACACAGTATGGTGCAATATGACAACACAACACAGTATGGTGCAATATGACAACACAACACAGTATGGTGCAATATGACAACACAACACAGTATGGTGCAATATGACAACACAACACAGTATGGTGCAATATGACAACACAGTATGGTGCAATATGACAACACAGTATGGTGCAATATGACACAGTATGGTGCAATATGACAACACAACACAGTATGGTGCAATATGACAACACAGTATGGTGCAATATGACAACACAACACAGTATGGTGCAATATGACAACACAACACAGTATGGTGCAATATGACAACACAACACAGTATGGTGCAATATGACAACACAACACAGTATGGTGCAATATGACAACACAACACAGTATGGTGCAATATGACAACACAACACAGTATGGTGCAATATGACAACACAACACAGTATGGTGACAACACAACACAGTATGGTGCAATATGACAACACAACACAGTATGGTGCAATATGACAACACAACACAGTATGGTGCAATATGACAACACAACACAGTATGGTGCAATATGACAACACAACACAGTATGGTGCAATATGACAACACAACACAGTATGGTGCAATATGACAACACAACACAGTATGGTGCAATATGACAACACAGTATGGTGCAATATGACAACACAACACAGTATGGTGCAATATGACAACACAACACAGTATGGTGCAATATGACAACACAGTATGGTGCAATATGACAACACAACACAGTATGGTGCAATATGACAACAAACACAGTATGGTGCAATATGACAACACAACACAGTATGGTGCAATATGACAACACAACACAGTATGGTGCAATATGACAACACAACACAGTATGGTGCAATATGACAACACAGTATGGTGCAATATGACAACACAACACAGTATGGTGCAATATGACAACACAACACAGTATGGTGCAATATGACAACACAACACAGTATGGTGCAATATGACAACACAACACAGTATGGTGCAATATGACAACACAACACAGTATGGTGCAATATGACAACACAACACAGTATGGTGCAATATGACAACACAACACAGTATGGTGCAATATGACAACACAACACAGTATGGTGCAATATGACAACACAACACAGTATGGTGCAATATGACAACACAACACAGTATGGTGCAATATGACAACACAACACAGTATGGTGCAATATGACAACACAACACAGTATGGTGCAATATGACAACTATGACACACACAGTATGACAACACAGTATGGTGCAATATGACAACACAACACAGTATGGTGCAATATGACAACACAACACAGTATGGTGCAATATGACAACACAACACAGTATGGTGCAATATGACAACACAGTATGGTGCAATATGACAACACAACACAGTATGGTGCAATATGACAACACAACACAGTATGGTGCAATATGACAACACAACACAGTATGGTGCAATATGACAACACAACACAGTATGGTGCAATATGACAACACAACACAGTATGGTGCAATATGACAACACAACACAGTATGGTGCAATATGACAACACAGTATGGTGCAATATGACAACACAACACATATGGTGCAATATGACAACACAGTATGGTGCAATATGACAACACAACACAGTATGGTGCAATATGACAACACAACACAGTATGGTGCAATATGACAACACAACACAGTATGGTGCAATATGACAACACAACACAGTATGGTGCAATATGACAACACAACACAGTATGGTGCAATATGACAACACAGTATGGTGCACAACACAACACAGTATGGTGCAATATGACAACACAACACAGTAAACAATATGACAACACATATGACATATGACAACACAACACAGTATGGTGCAATATGACAACACAGTATGGTGCAATATGACAACACAACACAGTATGGTGCAATATGACAACACAGTATGGTGCAATATGACAACACAACACAGTATGGTGCAATATGACAACACAACACAGTATGGTGCAATATGACAACACAACACAGTATGGTGCAATATGACAACACAACACAGTATGGTGCAATATGACAACACAACACAGTATGGTGCAATATGACAACACAACACAGTATGGTGCAATATGACAACACAACACAGTATGGTGCAATATGACAACACAACACAGTATGGTGCAATATGACAACACAACACAGTATGGTGCAATATGACAACACAACACAGTATGGTGCAATATGACAACACACAATATGACAACACAACACAGTATGGTGCAATATGACAACACAACACAGTATGGTGCAATATGACAACACAGTATGGTGCAATATGACAACACAACACAGTATGGTGCAATATGACAACACAACACAGTATGGTGCAATATGACAACACAGTATGGTGCAATATGACAACACAACACAGTATGGTGCAATATGACAACACAACACAGTATGGTGCAATATGACAACACAACACAGTATGGTGCAATATGACAACACAACACAGTATGGTGCAATATGACAACACAACACAGTATGGTGCAATATGACAACACAACACAGTATGGTGCAATATGACAACACAACACAGTATGGTGCAATATGACAACACAACACAGTATGGTGCAATATGACAACACAACACAGTATGGTGCAATATGACAACACAACACAGTATGGTGCAATATGACAACACAGTATGGTGCAATATGACAACACAACACAGTATGGTGCAATATGACAACACAACACAGTATGGTGCAATATGACAACACAACACAGTATGGTGCAATATGACAACACAACACAGTATGGTGCAATATGACAACACAACACAGTATGGTGCAATATGACAACACAACACAGTATGGTGCAATATGACAACACAACACAGTATGGTGCAATATGACAACACAACACAGTATGGTGCAATATGACAACACAGTATGGTGCAATATGACAACAGTATGGTGCAATATGACAACACAAAACAGTATGGTGCAATATGTATGGTGCAATATGACAACACAACACAGTATGGTGCAATATGACAACACAACACAGTATGGTGCAATATGACAACACAACACAGTATGGTGCAATATGACAACACAGTATGGTGCAATATGACAACACAACACAGTATGGTGCAATATGACAACACAACACAGTATGGTGCAATATGACAACACAACACAGTATGGTGCAATATGACAACACAACACAGTATGGTGCAATATGACAACACAACACAGTATGGTGCAATATGACAACACAGTATGGCAATATGACAACACAACACAGTATGGTGCAATATGACAACACAACACAGTATGGTGCAATATGACAACACAGTATGGTGCAATATGACAACACAACACAGTATGGTGCAATATGACAACACAACACAGTATGGTGCAATATGACAACACAAACACAGTATGGTGCAATATGACAACACAACACAGTATGGTGCAATATGACAACACAACACAGTATGGTGCAATATGACAACACAACACAGTATGGTGCAATATGACAACACAACACAGTATGGTGCAATATGACAACACAGTATGGTGCAATATGACAACACAACACAGTATGGTGCAATATGACAACACAACACAGTATGGTGCAATATGACAACACAACACAGTATGGTGCAATATGACAACACAACACAGTATGGTGCAATATGACAACACAACACAGTATGGTGCAATATGACAACACAACACAGTATGGTGCAATATGACAACACAACACAGTATGGTGCAATATGACAACACAGTATGGTGCAATATGACAACACAACACAGTATGGTGCAATATGACAACACAACACAGTATGGTGCAATATGACAACACAACACAGTATGGTGCAATATGACAACACAACACAGTATGGTGCAATATGACAACACAACACAGTATGGTGCAATATGACAACACAACACAGTATGGTGCAATATGACAACACAACACAGTATGGTGCAATATGACAACACAGTATGGTGCAATATGACAACACAATGGTGCAATATGACAACACAAGTATGGTGCAATATGACAACACAACACAGTATGGTGCAATATGACAACACAACACAGTATGGTGCAATATGACAACACAACACAGTATGGTGCAATATGACAACACAACACAGTATGGTGCAATATGACAACACAACACAGTATGGTGCAATATGACAACACAACACAGTATGGTGCAATATGACAACACAACACAGTATGGTGCAATATGACAACACAACACAGTATGGTGCAATATGACAACACAACACAGTATGGTGCAATATGACAACACAACACAGTATGGTGCAATATGACAACACAGTATGGTGCAATATGACAACACAACACAGTATGGTGCAATATGACAACACAACACAGTATGGTGCAATATGACAACACAAACACAGTATGGTGCAATATGACAACACAACACAGTATGGTGCAATATGACAACACAACACAGTATGGTGCAATATGACAACACAACACAGTATGGTGCAATATGACAACACAACACAATATGACAACACAGTATGGTGCAATATGACAACACAACACAGTATGGTGCAATATGACAACACAACACAGTATGGTGCAATATGACAACACAACACAGTATGGTGCAATATGACAACACAACACAGTATGGTGCAATATGACAACACAACACAGTATGGTGCAATATGACAACACAACACAGTATGGTGCAATATGACAACACAACACAGTATGGTGCAATATGACAACACAACACAGTATGGTGCAATATGACAACACAACACAGTATGGTGCAATATGACAACACAACACAGTATGGTGCAATATGACAACACAACACAGTATGGTGCAATATGACAACACAACACAGTATGGTGCAATATGACAACACAATGGTGCAATATGACAACACAACACAGTATGGTGCAATATGACAACACAACACAGTATGGTGCAATATGACAACACAACACAGTATGGTGCAATATGACAACACAACACAGTATGGTGCAATATGACAACACAACACAGTATGGTGCAATATGACAACACAACACAGTATGGTGCAATATGACAACACAACACAGTATGGTGCAATATGACAACACAACACAGTATGGTGCAATATGACAACACAACACAGTATGGTGCAATATGACAACACAACACAGTATGGTGCAATATGACAACACAACACAGTATGGTGCAATATGACAACACAACACAGTATGGTGCAATATGACAACACAACACAGTATGGTGCAATATGACAACACAACACAGTATGGTGCAATATGACAACACAACACAGTATGGTGCAATATGACAACACAACACAGTATGGTGCAATATGACAACACAGTATGGTGCAATATGACAACAACACAGTATGGTGCAATATGACAACACAACACAGTATGGTGCAATATGACAACACAACACAGTATGGTGCAATATGACAACACAACACAGTATGGTGCAATATGACAACACAACACAGTATGGTGCAATATGACAACACAATATGACAACACAACACAGTATGGTGCAATATGACAACACAGTATGGTGCAATATGACAACACAACACAGTATGGTGCAATATGACAACACAACACAATATGGTGCAATATGTATGGTGCAATACAACACAGTATGGTGCAATATGACAACACAACACAGTATGGTGCAATATGACAACACACACAGTATGGTGCAATATGACAACACAGTATGGTGCAATATGACAACACAGTATGGTGCAATATGACAACACAACACAGTATGGTGCAATATGACAACACAACACAGTATGGTGCAATATGACAACACAACACAGTATGGTGCAATATGACAACACAACACAGTATGGTGCAATATGACAACACAACACAGTATGGTGCAATATGACAACACAACACAGTATGGTGCAATATGACAACACAACACAGTATGGTGCAATATGACAACACAACACAGTATGGTGCAATATGACAACACAACACAGTATGGTGCAATATGACAACACAACACAGTATGGTGCAATATGACAACACAACACAGTATGGTGCAATATGACAACACAACACAGTATGGTGCAATATGACAACACAACACAGTATGGTGCAATATGACAACACAACACAGTATGGTGCAATATGACAACACAACACAGTATGGTGCAATATGACAACACAATGGTGCAATATGACACACAACACAGTATGGTGCAATATGACAACACAACACAGTATGGTGCAATATGACAACACAACACAGTATGGTGCAATATGACAACACAACACAGTATGGTGCAATATGACAACACAACACAGTATGGTGCAATATGACAACACAACACAGTATGGTGCAATATGACAACACAACACAGTATGGTGCAATATGACAACACAACACAGTATGGTGCAATATGACAACACAACACAGTATGGTGCAATATGACAACACAACACAGTATGGTGCAATATGACAACACAACACAGTATGGTGCAATATGACAACACAACACAGTATGGTGCAATATGACAACACAACACAGTATGGTGCAATATGACAACACAACACAGTATGGTGCAATATGACAACACAACACAGTATGGTGCAATATGACAACACAGTATGGTGCAATATGACAACACAACACAGTATGGTGCAATATGACAACACAGTATGGTGCAATATGACAACACAACACAGTATGGTGCAATATGACAACACAACACAGTATGGTGCAATATGACAACACAACACAGTATGGTGCAATATGACAACACAACACAGTATGGTGCAATATGACAACACAACACAGTATGGTGCAATATGACAACACAACACAGTATGGTGCAATATGACAACACAACACAGTATGGTGCAATATGACAACACAGTATGGTGCAATATGACAACACAACACAGTATGGTGCAATATGACAACACAACACAGTATGGTGCAATATGACAACACAGTATGGTGCAATATGACAACACAACAACAGTATGGTGCAATATGACAACACAACACAGTATGGTGCAATATGACAACACAATGGTGCAATATGTATGGTGCAATATGACAACACAACACAGTATGGTGCAATATGACAACACAACACAGTATGGTGCAATATGACAACACAACACAGTATGGTGCAATATGACAACACAGTATGGTGCAATATGACAACACAACACAGTATGGTGCAATATGACAACACAACACAGTATGGTGCAATATGACAACACAACACAGTATGGTGCAATATGACAACACAACACAGTATGGTGCAATATGACAACACAACACAGTATGGTGCAATATGACAACACAGTATGGTGCAATATGACAACACAACACAGTATGGTGCAATATGACAACACAACACAGTATGGTGCAATATGACAACACAACACAGTATGGTGCAATATGACAACACAACACAGTATGGTGCAATATGACAACACAGTATGGTGCAATATGACAACACAACACAGTATGGTGCAATATGACAACACAACACAGTATGGTGCAATATGACAACACAACACAGTATGGTGCAATATGACAACACAACACAGTATGGTGCAATATGACAACAACACAGTATGGTGCAATATGACAACACAACACAGTATGGTGCAATATGACAACACAACATGGTGCAATATGACAACACAACACAGTATGGTGCAATATGACAACACAGTATGGTGCAATATGACAACACAACACAGTATGGTGCAATATGACAACACAATGGTGCAATATGACAACACAGTATGGTGCAATATGACAACACAACACAGTATGGTGCAATATGACAACACAACACAGTATGGTGCAATATGACAACACAATGGTGCAATATGACAGTATGGTGCAATATGACAACACAGTACAGTATGGTGCAATATGACAACACAACACAGTATGGTGCAATATGACAACACAACACAGTATGGTGCAATATGACAACACAACACAGTATGGTGCAATATGACAACACAACACAGTATGGTGCAATATGACAACACAACACAGTATGGTGCAATATGACAACACAACACAGTATGGTGCAATATGACAACACAACACAGTATGGTGCAATATGACAACACAACACAGTATGGTGCAATATGACAACACAACACAGTATGGTGCAATATGACAACACAACACAGTATGGTGCAATATGACAACACAACACAGTATGGTGCAATATGACAACACAACACAGTATGGTGCAATATGAATATGAACACAGTATGGTGCAATATGACAACACAACACAGTATGGTGCAATATGACAACACAACACAGTATGGTGCAATATGACAACACAACACAGTATGGTGCAATATGACAACACAACACAGTATGGTGCAATATGACAACACAACACAGTATGGTGCAATATGACAACACAACACAGTATGGTGCAATATGACAACACAACACAGTATGGTGCAATATGACAACACAGTATGGTGCAATATGACAACACAGTATGGTGCAATATGACAACACAACACAGTATGGTGCAATATGACAACACAACACAGTATGGTGCAATATGACAACACAACACAGTATGGTGCAATATGACAACACAACACAGTATGGTGCAATATGTATGGTGCAATATGACAACACAACACAGTATGGTGCAATATGACAACACAACACAGTATGGTGCAATATGACAACACAACACAGTATGGTGCAATATGACAACACAACACAGTATGGTGCAATATGACAACACAACACAGTATGGTGCAATATGACAACACAACACAGTATGGTGCAATATGACAACACAGTATGGTGCAATATGACAACACAACACAGTATGGTGCAATATGACAACACAATATGACAACACAACACAGTATGGTGCAATATGACAACACAACACAGTATGGTGCAATATGACAACACAACACAGTATGGTGCAATATGACAACACAACACAGTATGGTGCAATATGACAACACAACACAGTATGGTGCAATATGACAACACAACACAGTATGGTGCAATATGACAACACAACACAGTATGGTGCAATATGACAACACAACACAGTATGGTGCAATATGACAACACAACACAGTATGGTGCAATATGACAACACAACACAGTATGGTGCAATATGACAACACAGTATGGTGCAATATGACAACACAACACAGTATGGTGCAATATGACAACACAACACAGTATGGTGCAATATGACAACACAACACAGTATGGTGCAATATGACAACACAACACAGTATGGTGCAATATGACAACACAACACAGTATGGTGCAATATGACAACACAACACAGTATGGTGCAATATGACAACACAACACAGTATGGTGCAATATGACAACACAACACAGTATGGTGCAATATGACAACACAGTATGGTGCAATATGACAACACAACACAGTATGGTGCAATATGACAACACAACACAGTATGGTGCAATATGACAACACAACACAGTATGGTGCAATATGACAACACAGTATGGTGCAATATGACAACACAACACAGTATGGTGCAATATGACAACACAACACAGTATGGTGCAATATGACAACACAGTATGGTGCAATATGACAACACAACACAGTATGGTGCAATATGACAACACAACACAGTATGGTGCAATATGACAACACAACACAGTATGGTGCAATATGACAACACAGTATGGTGCAATATGACAACACAACACAGTATGGTGCAATATGACAACACAACACAGTATGGTGCAATATGACAACACAACACAGTATGGTGCAATATGACAACACAGTATGGTGCAATATGACAACACAACACAGTATGGTGCAATATGACAACACAACACAGTATGGTGCAATATGACAACACAACACAGTATGGTGCAATATGACAACACAGTATGGTGCAATATGACAACACAACACAGTATGGTGCAATATGACAACACAACACAGTATGGTGCAATATGACAACACAACACAGTATGGTGCAATATGACAACACAACACAGTATGGTGCAATATGACAACACAACACAGTATGGTGCAATATGACAACACAACACAGTATGGTGCAATATGACAACACAGTATGGTGCAATATGACAACACAACACAGTATGGTGCAATATGACAACACAACACAGTATGGTGCAATATGACAACACAGTATGGTGCAATATGACAACACAACACAGTATGGTGCAATATGACAACACAACACAGTATGGTGCAATATGACAACACAGTATGGTGCAATATGACAACACAGTATGGTGCAATATGACAACACAACACAGTATGGTGCAATATGACAACACAGTATGGTGCAATATGACAACACAGTATGGTGCAATATGACAACACAACACAGTATGGTGCAATATGACAACACAGTATGGTGCAATATGACAACACAGTATGGTGCAATATGACAACACAACACAGTATGGTGCAATATGACAACACAACACAGTATGGTGCAATATGAACAACAATATGACAACACAGTATGGTGCAATATGACAACACAACACAGTATGGTGCAATATGACAACACAACACAGTATGGTGCAATATGACAACACAGTATGGTGCAATATGACAACACAACACAGTATGGTGCAATATGACAACACAACACAGTATGGTGCAATATGACAACACAACACAGTATGGTGCAATATGACAACACAACACAGTATGGTGCAATATGACAACACAACACAGTATGGTGCAATATGACAACACAACACAACACAGTATGGTGCAATATGACAACACAACACAGTATGGTGCAATATGACAACACAACACAGTATGGTGCAATATGACAACACAGTATGGTGCAATATGACAACACAGTATGTGCAATGCAATATGACAACACAACACAGTATGGTGCAATATGACAACACAACACAGTATGGTGCAATATGACAACACAACACAGTATGGTGCAATATGACAACACAACACAGTATGGTGCAATATGACAACACAACACAGTATGGTGCAATATGACAACACAACACAGTATGGTGCAATATGACAACACAACACAGTATGGTGCAATATGACAACACAACACAGTATGGTGCAATATGACAACACAACACAGTATGGTGCAATATGACAACACAACACAGTATGGTGCAATATGACAACACAACACAGTATGGTGCAATATGACAACACAACACAGTATGGTGCAATATGACAACACAACACAGTATGGTGCAATATGACAGTATGGTGCAATATGACAACACAACACAGTATGGTGCAATATGACAACACAACACAGTATGGTGCAATATGACAACACAACACAGTATGGTGCAATATGACAACACAACACAGTATGGTGCAATATGACAACACAACACAGTATGGTGCAATATGACAACACAATGGTGCACAGTATGGTGCAATATGACAACACAACACAGTATGGTGCAATATGACAACACAACACAGTATGGTGCAATATGACAACACAACACAGTATGGTGCAATATGACAACACAGTATGGTGCAATATGACAACACAACACAGTATGGTGCAATATGACAACACAACACAGTATGGTGCAATATGACAACACAACACAGTATGGTGCAATATGACAACACAACACAGTATGGTGCAATATGACAACACAACACAGTATGGTGCAATATGACAACACAACACAGTATGGTGCAATATGACAACACAACACAGTATGGTGCAATATGACAACACAACAATATGACAACACAACACAGTATGGTGCAATATGACAACACAACACAGTATGGTGCAATATGACAACACAACACAGTATGGTGCAATATGACAACACAACACAGTATGGTGCAATATGACAACACAGTATGGTGCAATATGACAACACAACACAGTATGGTGCAATATGACAACACAACACAGTATGGTGCAATATGACAACACAACACAGTATGGTGCAATATGACAACACAACACAGTATGGTGCAATATGACAACACAACACAGTATGGTGCAATATGACAACACAACACAGTATGGTGCAATATGACAACACAACACAGTATGGTGCAATATGACAACACAACACAGTATGGTGCAATATGACAACACAGTATGGTGCAATATGACAACACAACACAGTATGGTGCAATATGACAACACAGTATGGTGCAATATGACAACAAACACAGTATGGTGCAATATGACAACACAACACAGTATGGTGCAATATGACAACACAACACAGTATGGTGCAATATGACAACACAACACAGTATGGTGCAATATGACAACACAACACAGTATGGTGCAATACAACACAGTATGGTGCAATATGACAACACAACACAGTATGGTGCAATATGACAACACAACACAGTATGGTGCAATATGACAACACAACACAGTATGGTGCAATATGACAACACAGTATGGTGCAATATGACAACACAGTATGGTGCAATATGACAACACAACACAGTATGGTGCAATATGACAACACAACACAGTATGGTGCAATATGACAACACAGTATGGTGCAATATGACAACACAACACAGTATGGTGCAATATGACAACACAGTATGGTGCAATATGACAACACAACACAGTATGGTGCAATATGACAACACAGTATGGTGCAATATGACAACACAACACAGTATGGTGCAATATGACAACACAGTATGGTGCAATATGACAACACAACACGTTATATTACACAGCACACATCTTGTTCTGCTGTAAGGAGTCAAACAGGAGCACATCACACTGCCTGGTTCACTGTTGTCATATCTGGGGGTTCAGGGTGATATTAGACACAATATTAACACAACACAGTACACTATCCCACCTTGTTTTGCTGCATAGGGTCAAACCTGACCACCTTCAGATGACAGCAGGGATGCTCCCCCACACAGCACATCACACTGCCTGGTTCACTGTTGTCATATCTGGGGGTTCAGGGTGATATTAGACATAATATTAACACAACACAGTACACTATCCCACCTTGTTTTGCTGCATAGGGTCAAACCTGACCACCTTCAGATGACAGCAGGGATGCTCCCCCACACAGCACATCACACTGCCTGGTTCACTGTTGTCATATCTGGGGGTTCAGGGTGATATTAGACACAATATTAACACAACACAGTACACTATCCCACCTTGTTTTGCTGCATAGGGTCAAACCTGACCACCTTCAGATGACAGCAGGGATGCTCCCCCACACAGCACATCACACTGCCTGGTTCACTGTTGTCATATCTCGGGGGCTCGGGGTGATATCGGCAATGGCCGAACTCAGTCAACGGGAAATCCTCGCCACACCGCGAGCAGGGGAGGCTATTCACGGTGCCCCAGATTCGCCAGTAGACATCACGCCATGTCTTCAGCTGGGACTTGAGTTCAATGAGGTAAGTGTTGACGTCGAACGAGGGATCTTTAACGTGAGAAAATGACAGACGTCCGCGATGGTCCACTGTCATCCTGTGGAGAGATAGTAATAATAATAACAATAACAATGATACTGATAATAATAATAATAATGATACTGATAATAATCATAATAATAATAATGATGATACTGATAATAATAATAGTAATACTACTAATAATAATGATACTGATAATAATAATGATACTGATAATAATAATGATACTGATAATAATAATGACACTCATAATAATAATGATACTGATAATAATAACAATAACAATGATGATACTGATAATAATAATAATAATAATAATAATGTAAATGATAAAAACATCAATGAAGGAAGGATCTATTACGTGACAAAATGAGAAGACCTCTGAGGTCCACTGTCACCCTGTACAATGAATATATAAAAAAGAAAGAATAGATGAATAAAACGTCAATCAATTCAACATACACAGACACACACTCACAGTGCACTAACCTTCTGGGCATACAACGCATTTTTCTCTCCAGAGAGCTGGTCAGCAATCGGTGACACACACGCAGACACACACACACACACACACACACAAACACACACAGACATAGAGACACACACACACAGAGTGACAGAGACACAGACAGACACACAGAGACACACACACACAGACACAGACACTATCTGAATGACGCTAATGTGGATTATGAGATATCTGATATAGAAATTATAAAAGCTATTAAGAAATTAAAAAAGAACAAGTCATCCGGAATAGATGGAATAAGGAATGAATTTCCGAAAGCTGGGATTTCAGAATTATTACCAACAATAAAAAACATATTTAATATAATTTTAAAAACCGGCCAATATCCAGATTTGTGGAAAAAAGGCCGTTCAGTTCCTATACATAAAGGGGGAGACAAAACAAACCCCAGCAATTACAGAGGAATCTCACTTAATTGTTCATTAGGCAATGCTTTATGTCAAATACTAAACGCTCGAATAAACATGTACTTAGAATCAAACAATTTGTTATCTAAGGAACAAGCAGGTTTTAGAAAAGGCCATAGAACTACGGATAATATCTTTATTTTAAAAAGTATTGTAGACCACACAATGAAATCGCGTAATGGCAGATTGTATGCATGCTTTGTTGACTTTCAGAAAGCGTTTGATAACATTTCACACGAAGGACTATTAATAAAATTACAAAGATTTGGTATCAACGGTAAATGGTTTCATTTGGTTAAAAACATGCACACAAATACACAAATCTACTCAGCTGGAAAAAATGGAATTTGTCATTCAGTCTATATGCGGAGGAATTCTGCAAGGGAACTCACTAAGTCCAACATTATTCAATATGTTTATAGACGATTTAACAAACTGGCTTCCAAAAGATGATTCACCAACACTGGATCCTTCGAGCAATACATGTATATCTACTTTATTATATGCAGATGATCTTATACTCCTTGCAACATCTAAACAAGGTTTACAATTAAAATTAGATCAATTATACTTATAATGTAAGGAATGGGGGTTGCAAATTAACATTGAAAAAACTAAAGTAATAATATTTTCTAAAACAGAACCTAAAACTCGATTATTCTTTAAATGTGGTACAAAATTCATTGAAACAGCAGAACAATACAAATATCTCGGAATAATTTTTCATAGGTCAGGAAAACTTGATATGGCAGCAGAACATCTAAGCAAGCAAGGGAACAAAGCAACATATACAGTGAAACCCGTTTAGTACGAATTCCAGGGGAGAGGGCCAATTTACTCGTTGTAAGCATTGCTCGTTCAAACCATTTTATCGATTTTGGCAACCCTGACGAACCTATCAATCGCTCCTCACATCTACTGTGATGTGCGTGTTGGTAAAGTGTGAAAAAGACAGAAAAACGGAAACAACACACTTACCCAACAAAGCATGGTTGTAAGCCCAGTATCCTGTATCCATAGGGTTTTTAATGCCGATTACATACACTTTAAAACAGTTTATTAACACACGATAACATCAAAAACATAAAATCCACACACGCGCTTTAAGAGAAAGTTAAAATTTCCCGGAAGTCACAAGATCAGTGCGCAAAGAGTGAGTCCAGTGTCGTCTGCTTGCGCTGCAGACACCCAAGTTGTTATATCGGCCAATCAGAATGCCGCTTACATATCGAGGGGTCAGTCAAGATGGCGATGTTGTTGTCAGTGTGTTCTCGTTCTAGCCAGGTAGTTGTGCAAGAAAGCTTGACTTTGGGATGGCGGTGTGGTTGTAAGTGCGTTCTCGTTCTAACCGCGTAGTTTTTGCATAAAAGCTTGACTTTGGGAGTCAATAAATTGTACGTTATATGCAAGTTGCTCGTTGTAGCGAGCTCGTTGTATGCAGAATTATTTAACAAGGAAAAAGAAGGCTTGTGGTCGGGAATTTTGAAACCACTCGTTAAACACGGGCTCTCGTTTAAACCGTACTCGTACTAAATGGGTTTCCCTGTACCCTAAAAAGAACGTTTCAAAATGAAAATATTAATGATCAAATTGTTTTACAATTATTTGATAGTCTTGTGTCACCAATATTGATGTATGGTGCAGATATATGGCTACCTTTTTGCTTGAAGTTAAATGAAAACTTTACTCTAGAAAACATGTTTAATCAATGCCTTTCAAACAAATTACCACATGAGCATACTCAACATAAGTTCTTCAAGCAAATTTTAGGAGTTCACAAAAAAGCTACGAACTTAGCTGTTATTGGAGAACTCGGAAGTTTGCCAATTAGCTTAACAATAATCAATCAGATTATAAAGTTCTGGTACCATATTTTAGAATCTAAAGACAACTCTCCTATCAAAATCATATACACGAACATGTTAAAGAATGAAGATCATCAAACACCTTGGTTTAATTTTGTCAAACAAATTCTTAACCTAATTGGATTGGAGCATGTTAGGAACAACCAGCATACTTTTAATATTAATAAGTTATGTCATGTTGTCCAAAATAAATTAAAAGCTGAATACATATTATTTTGGAAGAAAAGAAAATCAGAAACAGAATCAAAGCTTAAATTTTACCACAGTATTACTACAGAATATAGAATGGAACCATATTTAGCAAACTCTTTCATAAGATTTAACCAAAAACAATCATTATGTAAATTAAGAATTTCTTGTCACGACCTTAAAATAGAAAAAGGTAGATATACTAAAACTCCAAGGGAAAGAAGATTATGTTTGGAATGTAATGAAATCGAAGATGAAATTCATTTCTTAGATAATTGCATCAAATATGACGATATACGAAAGCACTTTTTAAAACATGTTGAAGACAAATACAACATACAAAACACGCTACCAACCAATTTAATATCAAATGACAATGTTATCAGCGAGGTTGCGAATTATGTATATGAGTATCAGCAGTTACTAAAGTAGAACTGGGAAAAAGTACAAACAAGAACAGAATGTTTGATGAAAAAGTTCATATTACAAATGCTTTGTTTCTTACATTTAGTGTTTCGTTGTTTGTTTATTTTATTATTTACTTTTAGTGTCATATAAAACCTGTTACGGTTTTCAAAGACAATAAATATCTGAATCTGAATCTGAATCTGAATCACACAGACACAGACACAGACACACAGACACAGAGACACACACAGACACAGACAGACACAGAGACACACACACACACACACAGACACAGAGAGACACAAACACAGACACAGAGACACAGACAGACACAGAGAGACACACACAGACACAGACACAGAGACACACACACACACACAGACACAGAGACACACACACACACAGACACAGAGAGACACAAACACAGACACAGACACACACAGAGACACACACACAGACACAGACAGACACAGAGACACACACACACAGACACAGAGACACAGACAGACACAAAGACACACACACAGACAGACACAGAGACACACACACACAGACACAGACAGACACAGAGACACACACACACAGACACAGAGACACAGACACATACACACAGAGACACAGAGACACACACACACAGACACACACACAGAGACACAGACACAGACACAGAGACACATCAACAAACATTCACAGTGCACTAACCTGCTGGGCATACATCGCACTCTCCTCTCCAGAGAGCTGGTCAGCAATCGGTGACACACACTGCACCTGTAGCCACATCAACAAACATTCACAGTGCACTAACCTGCTGGGCATACATCGCACTCTCCTCTCCAGAGAGCTGGTCAGCAATCGGTGACACACACTGCACCTGTAGCCACATCAACAAACATTCACAGTGCACTAACCTGCTGGGCATACATCGCACTCTCCTCTCCAGAGAGCTGGTCAGCAGTCGGTGACACACACTGCACCTGTAGCCACATCAACAAACATTCACAGTGCACTAACCTGCTGGGCATACATCGCACTCTCCTCTCCAGAGAGCTGGTCAGCAGTCGGTGACACACACTGCACCTGTAGCCACATCAACAAACATTCACAGTGCACTAACCTGCTGGGCATACATCGCACTCTCCTCTCCAGAGAGCTGGTCAGCAGTCGGTGACACACACTGCACCTGTAGCCACATCAACAAACATTCGCAGTGCACTAACCTGCTGGGCATACATCGCACTCTCCTCTCCAGAGAGCTGGTCAGCAATCGGTGACACACACTGCACCTGTAGCCACATCAACAAACATTCACAGTGCACTAACCTGCTGGGCATACATCGCACTCTCCTCTCCAGAGAGCTGGTCAGCAATCGGTGACACACACTGCACCTGTAGCCACATCAACAAACATTCACAGTGCACTAACCTGCTGGGCATACATCGCACTCTCCTCTCCAGAGAGCTGGTCAGCAGTCGGTGACACACACTGCACCTGTAGCCACATCAACAAACATTCAACTGAAAACTGCCTATTCCATAGGGAAGGGGAATGATGGGGAATGGGGACAGTGGGAAGACAGACTATGGTGTGTGAGGAGGGAAGGGGCACATGTAGGGGAATGGAGACAGTGGGAAGGCAGACTATGGTGTGTGAGGAGGGAAGGGGCACATGTAGGGGAATGGGGACAGTGGGAAGGCAGACTATGGTGAGGAGGGAAGGGGCACATGTAGGGGAATGGGGACAGTGGGAAGGCAGACTATGGTGGGGAGGCAGACTATGGTGAGGAGGGAAGGGGCACATGTAGGGGAATGGGGACAGTGGGAAGGCAGACTATGGTGTGTGAGGAGGGAAGGGGCACATGTAGGGGAATGGGGACAGTGGGAAGGCAGACTATGGTGTGTGAGGAGGGAAGGGGCACATGTAGGGGAATGGGGACAGTGGGAAGGCAGACTATGGTGAGGAGGGAAGGGGCACATGTAGGGGAATGGGGACAGTGGGAAGGGGTGCAAGAGGAAGGGGGGTGAGAGAGGTGAGTGCAATGGACCTAGTGATGTGTCCATTTGAGATAAGATCATCATTTCTTTATATGACTCTGGTCTGTAATAAGGAAAGTACAAACACTTTATATTGCCAGCACTACCACCCTCCTCTGTAATAAGGAAAGTACAAACACTTTATATTGCCAGCACTACCACCCTTCTCTGTAATAAGGAAAGTACAAACACTTTATATTGCCAGCACTACCACCCTTCTCTGTAATAAGGAAAGTACAAACACTTTATATTGCCAGCACTACCACCCTTCTCTGTAATAAGGAAAGTACAAACACTTTATATTGCCAGCACTACCACCCTTCTCTGTAATAAGGAAAGTACAAACACTTTATATTGCCAGCACTACCACCCTTCTCTGTAATAAGGAAAGTACAAACACTTTATATTGCCAGCACTACCACCCTTCTCTGTAATAAGGAAAGTACAAACACTTTATATTGCCAGCACTACCACCCTTCTCTGTAATAAGGAAAGTACAAACACTTTATATTGCCAGCACTACCACCCTTCTCTGTAATAAGGAAAGTACAAACACTTTATATTGCCAGCACTACCACCCTTCTCTGTAATAAGGAAAGTACAAACACTTTATATTGCCAGCACTACCACCCTTCTCTGTAATAAGGAAAGTACAAACACTTTATATTGCCAGCACTACCACCCTTCTCTGTAATAAGGAAAGTACAAACACTTTATATTGCCAGCACTACCACCCTTCTCTGTGTAATAAGGAAAGTACAAACACTTTATATTGCCAGCACTACCACCCTTCTCACTCTATGTCGGTCTGTCATGAACAATGTAGAAACATTTTGTGGAGAATCTGGGAAGAACAATCAGCAGCGAGCATCTTTTATCTGTGTGTGTGTGTGTGTGTGTGCGTGCGTGTGTGCGTGCGTGTGCGTGTGCGTGTGCGTGTGCATGTGTGTGTCTGACCTGAACAGTGTGGAGGCATTCTGTGCAAAGACAGGGTAAGAATCAACAGAGGACAGCTTTTATTTGTCGGTCTGTCTTTTTATATTTCTGTGCCCAAATGGGGTATGAAATAAATTTCTTGCCTTGCCTTGCCTTGTCTGTGTGTCTGTTTTTCCTGTTTCTCTGTCTGTGTTTGTGTGTCTGTGTGTCTGTCTGTCTGTCTGTGTGTCTATCTCTGACCTGAACAGTGTGGAGGCAGTCTGAGGGGAGTCAGGAGAAGACTCTGCAGAGAACAGCTTTTCCAGCTTCTTGGAGAACAGCTTGCTGTCAACACACATCACATCACATTAATACATTACTGATGTGGAGAACAACTTGCTGTCAACACACATCACAACACATTACCAACATTGCTGATATGGAGAACAGCTTGCTGTCAACACACATCACATCATAACACATTACCAACATTGCTGATGTGGAGAACAGCTTGCTGTCAAGACACAACACAACACATTACCAACATTACTGATGTGGAGAACAGCTTGCTGTCAACACACATCACATCACAACACATTACCAACATTGCTGATGTGGAGAACAGCTTGCTGTCAACACACATCACATCACAACACATTACCAACATTGCTGATGTGGAGAACAGCTTGCTGTCAAGACACACACAACACATCACAACACATTACCAACATTGCTGATGTGGAGAACAGCTTGCTGTCAACACACATCACATCACAACACATTACCAACATTGCTGATGTGGAGAACAGCTTGCTGTCAACACACATCACATCACAACACATTACCAACATTGCTGATGTGGAGAACAGCTTGCTGTCAAGACACAACACAACACATTACCAACATTGCTGATATGGAGAACAGCTTGCTGTCAACACACATCACATCATAACACATTACCAACATTGCTGATGTGGAGAACAGCTTGCTGTCAACACATAACACATCACAACACATTACCAACATTGCTGATGTGGAGAACAGCTTGCTGTCAACACACATCACAACAACACATTACCAACATTGCTGATGTGGAGAACAGCTTGCTGTCAAGACACAACACAACACAACACATTACCAACATTGCTGATGTGGAGAACAGCTTGCTGTCAACACACATCACATCATAACACATTGCCAACATTGCTGATGTGGAGAACAGCTTGCTGTCAAGACACATCACAACACATTACTACATTACTGATGTGGAGAACAACTTGCTGTCAACACATCACAACACATTACTACATTGCTGATGCAGAGAACAGCTGGCTGTCAACACACATCACAACACATCCAAACACATTGCCAACATTGCTGATGTGGAGAACAGCTTGCTGTCAACACACATCACATCATAACACATTACCAACATTGCTGATGTGGAGAACAGCTTGCTGTCAACACACATCACAACACATTGCCAACATTGTTGATGTGGAGAACAGCTTGCTGTCAACACACATCACATCATAACACATTGCCAACATTGCTGATGTGGAGAACAGCTTGCTGTCAACACACACCACAACACATCACAACACATTGCCAACATTGTTGATGTGGAGAACAGCATGCTGTCAACACACATCACATCATAACACATTGGGTTTCTAGGGTTAACTCATTCATTCGTTCTCTCTGACTCTGTCTTTCTCTCAGGGTTTCTAGGGTTAACTCATTCATTCGTTCTCTCTGAGTCTGTCTTTCTCTTTGGGTTACTAGGGTTAACTCATTCATTCGTTCTCTCTGACTCTGTCTTTCTCTCTGGGTTTCTAGGGTTAACTCATTCATTCGTTCTCTCTGACTCTCTCTTTCTCTCTGGGTTTCTAGGGTTAACTCATTCATTCCTTCTCTCTGACTCTCTTTCTCTCAGGGTTTCTAGGGTTAACTCATTCATTCGTTCTCTCTGACTATCTCTTTCTCTCTGGGTTTCTAGGGTTAACTCATTCATTCGTTCTCTCTGACTCTCTCTTTCTCTCAGGGTTTCTAGGGTTAACTCATTCATTCGTTCTCTCTGACTCTCTCTTTCTCTCAGGGTTTCTAGGGTTAACTCATTCATTCGTTCTCTCTGACTCTCTCTTTCTCTCAGGGTTTCTTGGGTTAACTCATTCATTCGTTCTCTCTGACTCTCTCTTTCTCTCAGGGTTTCTAGGGTTAACTCATTCATTCGTTCTCTCTGACTCTCTCTTTCTCTCAGGGTTTCTTGGGTTAACTCATTCATTCGTTCTCTCTGACTCTCTCTTTCTCTCTGGGTTTCTAGGGTTAACTAATTCATTCGTTCTCTCTGACTCTCTCTTTCTCTCAGGGTTTCTTGGGTTAACTCATTCATTCGTTCTCTCTGACTCTCTCTTTCTCTCTGGGTTTCTAGGGTTAACTCATTCATTCGTTCTCTCTGACTCTCTCTTTCTCTCTGGGTTTCTAGGGTTAACTCATTCATTCGTTCTCTCTGACTCTGTCTTTCTCTCTGGGTTTCTAGGGTTAACTCATTCATTCGTTCTCTCTGACTCTCTTTCACTCTGGGTTTCTAGGGTTAACTCATTCATTCGTTCTCTCTGACTCTCTCTTTCTCTCTGGGTTTCTAGGGTTAACTCATTCATTCCTTCTCTCTGACTCTCTTTCTCTCAGGGTTTCTAGGGTTAACTCATTCATTCGTTCTCTCTGACTCTGTCTTTCTCTCTGGGTTTCTAGGGTTAACTCATTCATTCGTTCTCTCTGACTATCTCTTTCTCTCTGGGTTTCTAGGGTTAACTCATTCATTCGTTCTCTCTGACTCTCTCTTTCTCTCAGGGTTTCTAGGGTTAACTCATTCATTCGTTCTCTCTGACTCTCTTTCACTCTGGGTTTCTAGGGTTAACTCATTCATTCGTTCTCTCTGACTCTCTCTTTCTCTCAGGGTTTCTAGGGTTAACTCATTCATTCGTTCTCTCTGACTCTGTCTTTCTCTCTGGGTTTCTAGGGTTAACTCATTCATTCGTTCTCTCTGACTCTCTCTTTCTCTCTGGGTTTCTAGGGTTAACTCATTCATTCGTTCTCTCTGACTCTCTTTCACTCTGGGTTTCTAGGGCTAAAGTTAAAAACCATAACCCTGTCTCTCTGTCTCTCTCTCTCAGTGACCTTTTGAACTTGTCCTTTCTGTCCTTGACCTCATCAGCCTGGTTGTGGGTGAACAGGTCAGTGATGCTAAAAATAGAACAACAATCACAATGTAGTATCAGCAGCAACAACAAACGATGATGATGAAGATGAAGAATAGTGATGGTGATGATGATGATGATGACGATGATGATGAAGATGATGATGATGATGGTGATGATGATGATGATGATGATCGGTTATGAAGATGATGTCATGGTGGTGATGATATGATGATGAAAGATGATGGTGATGATGATGATGTGATGATGATGATGATGATGATGATGGTGATGATGATGATGATGATGATGATGATGATGATGGTGATGAAGATGATGATCATGGTGATGATGATGAGGAGATGGATCATGAAGATGATGATGATGATGATGATGTGATGATGAATGTGATGATGGTGATGATGGTGATGATGTTGATGATAATAAAGATGATGATGATGATGATGATGAAAACAATGATGATCATGGTGATGATGATGATGAGGATGATGATCATGGTGATGATGATGATGATGATTGATGGATGATGAAGATGATGCGTGATGATGATGATGGTGATGATGGTGATGATGGTCTGATGATGATGATGATGGTGATAGATGTTGATTATGATGATGATGATGGTGATATAATCATTTGTGATAGACGATGACTGGTGATGATGATGATTATATTGATATTGAAAAAAGAAAGTGGATATTAATCATACTAATAAGACTGCTATGACGATAATGATGTGATGATATTGATGATGATGATGATGCTAATGTGATGATGATGATGACAGTGATGGTAATGCATACGACGGATGATGTTTGATGATGGTTAATGATAGGAATCATACTGTAATGAAGAAATGATGATGATGATAATTGATGGATGAGTGATGATGCTGTATGATGATGATTATGATGACAATGCTGGTGATGAATTTGCGACGGATGATACTGAGTTGATGGTAATGATGATGAGAGTGATGATGATGAAGTTGGTGATGATGCTGCTGCTGATGATGATGATGATGACTCACCGTACTAGTTGATGATGGTGATGTTTGAAGTTGATGATTGAAGTTGATGATGGTGATGACAATGATGATTATGACAATGATGAAGATGGTGATGATTATGATGATGATGATTGAAGTTCATACTGGTGATGATGATGCTGATGTTGATGATGATTGAAGTTGATGATGGTGATGACGATGATGATGATGAATGATGATGGTGAAGATGGATGATGATGATGGTGATGTTGTGTGATGTTGATGTTGATGATGAAGATGATGATGGTGATGATGATGATGATGGTGTGATGATGGTGATGATGGATGATTGTGATGATGATGATAATGATGCTGATGGTGATCGTTGATACAGTTTCATTTTGCAGTTGGTTCTGACGATGATGATGATGATGATGATGATGATGGTGATGAATGACTCACCGTACTAACAGTCAATCGTTGATACAGTTCATGTTACAGTTGGTGCTGACATACTGATGATGATGATGATGATCAATGATGACGGACTCACCATACTAACTATTAATCGTTGATACCGTTCATGCTCGCATGTGTGTGTGTGCATGCATGCGTGCATGTGCTGGGAGATTCAGTATCAAAAAGTACCGCAAGCGGGCAAGTAGGTCAGCGTGAGGTCTATGAAGGGGGATGTTAGCATGCGGGCGCGGGCCGAGGGGGGGGGGGGTGGGAGGTGGTAGTGTGAGAAAATGCCTTTTGAGTGGAAAAACGCGAGTTGTGAAGGTTTGGGATTCTAGGGGGAGGTGTGAAGGGGGGTATGGGGGGGGGGGGGGGGGTGGGGGGGGGGGTGGGGGGTAGTTATTGTAAAATCGTAAAATATAAGTTATTGTGATTTCGTTTCGTTCGTTTCGGGTTGTTCTTTATGATAAGTGCGTTGTTTTGTTGTTAGGTTTTGGCTCAGATTTTGTTACTTCTTTTGTGAAGCTCTTAGAGCCCCGTAAGGAGAATAAGCCCTATATATAAATTGTTATTATTAATTATTATTTATGTTACAGTTGTTGTGCTGACGATGATGATGATGATGATGATGGAGACTTGATCTTTTTGATAGATGATGATGATGATGATGACTCACCATACTAACAGTCGATCGTTGATACAGTTATCATGTTACAGTTGGTGCTGGTGACGATGATGATGACGATTATGATGATGATGATGATGATGACGATGATGATGATGATTGATGATGATGATGATGATGACTCACCGTACTAAAAGTCAATCGTTGATACAGTTCATGTTACAGTTGGTGCTGACGATGATGCTGACGATGATGATGATGATGATGACTCACCGTACTAACAGTCGATCGTTGATACAGTTCATGTTACAGTTGGTGCTGACGATGATGCTGACGATGATGACTCACCATACTAACAGTCGATCGCTGATACAGTTCATGTTACAGTTTGTGATGATGATGATGCTGACGATGATGCTGATGATGATGACTCACCGTACTAACAGTCGATCGTTGATACAGTTCATGTTACAGTTGGTGATGACGATGTGATGATTGATGATGATGGTGATATGATGATGGTGATGATGACTCACCATACTAACAGTCGATCGCTGATACAGTTCATGTTAATTCAGTTGATGCTGATGATGTTGATGATGCTGACGATGATGATGATGATGATGACTCACCGTACTAACAGTCGATCGTTGATACAGTTCATGTTACAGTTGGTGCTGACGATGGCTGTCATGTTTTGGTGGCAATACTGGATACATTCCTCTACCTGAATTTAAATAAACATAAAAATCGCTAAAGTAATTAATGCAGTCTTCTATTCATACGTTTCAGAACATTTAACAAAACAAGAACAGGAATTGAAACATTGAGACCACCGCTTTATCACAAATTACACAATGAGACCACCGCTTTATCACAAATTACACAATGCGACCACCGCTTTATCACAAATTACACATTGAAACATTGAGACCACCGCTTTATCACAAATTACACATTAAAACATTGAGACCACCGCTTTATCACAAATTACATGAGACCACCGCTTTATCACAAATTACACATTGAAACATTGAGACCACAGCTTTATCACAAATTACACAATGAGACCACAGCTTTATCACAAATTTCACAATGAAACCATAGCTTTATGACAAATTACACAATGAGACCACAGCTTTATCACAAATTTCACAATGAAACCATAGCTTTATGACAAATTACACAATGAAACCACAGCTTTATCACAAATTGCACAATGAAACATTGAGACCACAGCTTTATCACAAATTACACAATGAAACATTGAGACCACAGCTTTATCACAAATTACACAATGAGACCACCGCTTTATCACAAATTACACATTAAAACATTGAGACCACCGCTTTATCACAAATTACACATTGAAACATTGAGACCACCGCTTTATCACAAATTACACATTGAAACATTGAGACCACAGCTTTATCACAAATTACATGTTTGCGCCTAATAAACAAGGGCGCCCCATTACAATTTTTTTCTTAAAAACCCCGTGTTGTGGGAACAAGAATCATGAGAACGAGAGGCAATGATTCCGGTGTTCAGATACAGTCTACTGTGAGTTCACAACACTTGAAGTCTGGTAACGAGTCGCCGATACGCTGAATACGTCATGTTAAAATGCTTCCAAAATCCCTGTAATTGTCCGAGATACCATTCCCCCCACCAACAGATGCCAACAGACCTTTCATATGATACAACAAACTCCATTGTTGTCATAGCTTAGAATACCCCATATGCCCGTGTAATTCTACCAACTGATCACACTGACCAGGGTGTCCATTTTGAGGAAGTCAGAGGAGATGAGGATGGACACCACATTGTTGGGCTCTGAAACACAGTGGACAACATGACATCACTATTGACCATGGCATAGTGGACACTGACTGACATGACTATTGACCATGGCATAGTGGACACAACATGACATCACTATTGACCATGGTATAGTGGACACAACATGACATCACTATTGACCATGGTATAGTGGACACTGACTGACATCACTATTGACCATGGCATAGTGGACACAACATGACATCACTATTGACCATGGAATAGTGGACACAACATGACATCACTATTGACCATGGTATAGTGGACACAACCATGACATCACTATTGACCATGGCATAGTGGACAACATGACATCACTATTAACCATGGTATAGTGGACAACATGACATCACTATCAACCATGGTATAGTGGACAACATGACATCACTATTAACCATGGTATAGTGGACAACATGACATCACTATTAACCATGGTATAGTGGACAACATGACATCACTATTTACCATGGCATAGTGGACAACATGACATCACTATTGACCATGGCATAGTGGACACAACATGACATCACTATTAACCATGGTATAGTGGACACAACATGACATCACTATTGACCATGATATAGTGGACACAACATGACATCACTATTGACCATGATATAGTGGACACAACATGACATCACTATTGACCATGGCATAGTGGACAACATGACATCACTATTAACCATGGTATAGTGGACACAACATGACATCACTATTAACCATGGTATAGTGGACAACATGACATCACTATTAACCATGGCATAGTGGACAACATGACATCACTATTAACCATGGTATAGTGGACAACATGACATCACTATTAACCATGGTATAGTGGACAACATGACATCACTATTAACCATGGTATAGTGGACACAACATGACATCACTATTAACCATGGTATAGTGGACACAACATGACATCACTATTAACCATGGTATAGTGGACAACATGACATCACTATTAACCATGGTATAGTGGACAACATGACATCACTATTAACCATGGCATAGTGGACCCAACATGACATCACTATTGACCATGGTATAGTGGACAACATGACATCACTATTTACCATGGCATAGTGGACAACATGACATCACTATTAACCATGGTATAGTGGACACAACATGACATCACTATTAACCATGGCATAGTGGACACAACATGACATCACTATTGACCATGGTATAGTGGACAACATGACATCACTATTGACCATGGCATAGGACACACTATGACCATAGCGAACACTAGTGGGACCCTGGCTGACCACTATGACCATTGGCCAATAGTCGGACCAACATGACTGTCCACTACTTGACACTGGCATAGTGAGACAAACATGGACATCATATTGAACCATGTGGCATAGTGACACATGGCTACAGAAATTCTACAAAGGCCAACATAGTGGACAACATGACAATCACTATTGACCACTGGCATAGTGGTCACAAACACGAATTCACTAGTGACTTACGGTATAGTGGACACAACATGACTCACATTGACATGCATAGTGGACAAAACATGACATCACTATTGACCATGGCCTAGGGACACACCATGACATCACTATTGACATGGCAAGGGACACCACACATGACACACATATTGAACATGGTACTAGTGGAACAACACGACATCACTATTTACACATGGAATAGTGGCGACAAATGAACATCACTATCCTGAACATGCGTTTGAGTGGACAACATGGACATC